>CM052797.1:35831068-35855739 GCA_028533885.1 Nasua narica | reverse complement strand
CTTTCACTCCGCATAATCTCTGTCCATGTTGATACAAAAGTTGGATATTCATCCTTTCTGATGGAAAGTTCTTTATAGATCTTGGATACTAGTCCTTTATCTGATACGTTATTTGCAAATATCTTCTCCCATTCTGTAGGTTGTCTTTTGGTTTTGTTGACTGTTTCCTTTGCTGTGCAGAAGATTTTTATCTATTTTTTTAAAGATTTTTTTATTTGACAGAGAGAGAGATCATAAGTAGGCAGAGAGGCAGGCAGAGAGAAAGGGGGAAGCAGCCTCCCCGCTAAGGAGAGAGCCTGATGTGGGGCTCGATCCCAGGACCCTGAGATCATGACCTGAGCAGAAGGCAGAGGCTTTAACCCACTGAGCCACCCAGGTGCCCCCAGAAGCTTTTTATCTTGAGGAAGTCCCAATAGTTCATTTTTGCCTTTGTTTCCCTTGCCTTTGGCAATGTGTCTAGGAAGAAGTTGTTGCAGCCGGCCAAGGTCAAAGAGGTTGCTACGTGTGTTCTCCTCAAGGAGTTTGATGGATTCCTGTCTCACATTGAGGTCTTTCATCCATTTTGAGTCTATTTTTTTGTGTGGTGTAAGGAAATGGTCCAGTTTCATTCTTCTGCATATAGCTGTCCAATTTTCCCAGTATCATTTGTTGGAGAGACTTTTTTCTATTTGATATTTTTTCCTGCTTTGCTGAAGATTAGTTGACATAGAGTTGAGGGTCCATTCCTGAGTTCTCTATTCTGTTCCACTGATCTACGTGTCTGTTTTTTGCCAGTACCATACTGTCTTGATGATTACAGCTTTGTAATAGAGCTTGAAGTCTAATGCCACCAGCTTTGATTTTCTTTTTCAACATTCCTCTGGCTATTCCTCTGGTTATGATCTTTTCTGCTTCCATATAAATTTTAGGATTATTTGTTCCATTTCTTTGAAAAAATAGATGGAATTTTGATAGGGATTACATTAAAAGTGTAGATTGCTTTAGGTAGCATAAACATTTGGTCACAATATTTGTTCTTCTAATCTATGAGCATGGAACATTTTTCCATTCCTTTGTGTCTTCCTCAATTTTTTTCATGAGTACCTTATAGTGTTCTGAGTACAGATTCTTTGCCTCTTTGGTTAGATTTATTCCTAGGTCTCTTATGGTTTGGGGTGCAATTGTAAATGGGATTGATTCCTTAATTTTTCTTTCTTCTGTCTCATTGTTGGTATATAGAAATGCAACTGTTTTCTGTGCATTGACTTTATATCCTGACACTTTACTGAATTCCTGTATGAGTTCTAGCAGTTTTGGGGTGGAGTCTTTTGAGGTTTCCACATAAAGTATCATATCATCTGCAAAGAGTGAGAGTTTAACTTCTTCTCATCCAAAGAGTTTAACAACTTCTCATCCAAAAGAGATTTGGATGTCTCTTTTTTCTTTTTTGTTGTCTGATTGCTGAGGCTAGAACTTCCAGTACTATGTTGAAGAGCAGGGGTAATAGCGGACACCCCTGCCATGTTCCTGACCTTAGAGGAAAAGCTCAGTTCTTCCCCATTGAGAATGATATTCGCTGTGGGTTTTTCGTAGACGGCTTTTATGATATTGAGGTATGTACCCTCTATCCCTAAACTGTGAAGAGTTTTAATCGAGAAAGGATTCTGTACTTTGTCAAATGCTTTTTCCCCATCTTCAATAAGAAACTGATTAAGAAAGTCAAGCCTTTCTTCTAAATTCAGAAAAACCACACTCATTCCAATTTTAATATACACATCTCTGAAAAATTATCATCTTAAACGTGGCAAAACGGCTGACGGTGGCTGCCATGGAGGGTATGGGCACCTTGGCTTAGCAACCTGAGGATAGGGCAGCCCCTTCAAAGAGAAAGGGCAAGAGGACTGGAACCAGTGACTTCTCCACCTGACTGGCACCAATCCCCAGGGCTGCACCTTGACAACTTCATCCATTAGTCTCTGGCTAATGATAGGTTCAACTGAAGCACAGGGGGCTCCAACCCAGCAGCTTTCTTTATTCACCCAAATAACTTCTTTCAAAGAATGTCTGTAGTAGTTGGTGGTATATGCTCATTTCTGCACCAAATAAACAAGAGTCCCTTTGTCCCTCAGAAAGCTAGCTAAACTTGACTCACCCTCAGCCCTTGGCCTGCTGATTGGAGCCCTCCCTGTGGTTTGGGGGAGCATACCAGACTCTCTGCTATGGTGTCACTCTTACTCCACAGACCAGCTGCACACATGCTGCCTCAGTTTTCACTTTGTGTTGATTTTAGTGCAAACCTCAACCTACAAATAAATTCTCACAAAGCCAGTTTATACACACACACACACACACACACACACACACACACACGCACGCACCCAAACCCAAGAATTTGGTGAATTAATCTTACTGAAGATTTTGAAGTAGGGTCAGAGGAAGGGTTGACATCAGAGGACTTACAGCTTCCAGCCCATCTCTCATGGCCTCCACCCTGTGTTCATTTCCTGCTCTTCATCCATTATCCCCCCAGAGCAATAGACAGAACATTCATCTTTTCATACAGAACACAGACGCTCACCTTCAGGCCCACTCTGAGAGGTCTCTTTTTTACCCCAACCTTCCACCAAAGCATTTCCTCCAAACAAATGTGGCATCTTTCCTAAGAAGAATTCTGGTTAATAAGATGTACTCCTTTTGTTTCATTAAGAGTTATGCAAATAACGAAATTTCAGAAGAGCCAGCAGATATCACCTAGACCAAAGTTATTTGAAAACTATAACAGAAGGGACTAAGTGGAAATTCTTAAAAGATAAACTAACAGCTAAGTGCAAAGTACAACCTACTTTGTATTTGGAGTCATTTACCACAACCATATTCTTTTAACAAAATGTGTATCAAATGTCAACTATGTACCAGGCACTATTGTAAGTTGTGATACTTCAAAAAAAGAATGCTTAACTATCAGTCCCTACTGCACTGGATGCCATACTCACTAAAGGAAGACTGATAGGACTGATAGATGGAGAATAATGTCAGAGTGATAAGCACTGTAAAAACAAAAACAAAACAAAAACAAACTTAATGGAACTTTGCTAAAGAGTTTGCATAATCCACTAAAATGGAGACATACAAAGTTAAACAAGAATCCATTAGCAAGAAATTCCTAAGCAACTGTGAGAAACTATGCCATGCGACATTTCTTCTCCCTCTTAACGCCAAGAAAACCCTTCATCCCTAGTCCTTGGAGAGATACACCAACAACTGTCCACAACACCACAGGGAAGTCACACCTCTCACATTTACATGAGCAATTAAGCACATAAATAACTTGGAGTCTAAAAATGCAGTTTATAAGCCTGTGTAACATAAGCCAAAAGTCTGTTCCTTAGAAACTAAACTTGGAGTAATTACTAATGCAGACATTGAGTGTTCTCCATTATTGGTATGCTAGTTCTCTTACAAGTAACCAGTTGCACATGGACTAGGGTATGGCTATGGTCATCTTGATCAGGGCAAAGCCAGGGTCAGTCTGAGACATTAAGATACATAAAATAAGAACTAGACTAAACAGCAGTTCCCTGGATACTCCTGTCTAAAAACCCCACAAATACCCTGGTAAGATGGTAGGAGAATTAACACCAAAACACACTGAGGTTCCACTCGTATTGTCTTCCAGGTATGCACACAGAGAGTAGTAGCCTTCTCACCATGTAAACAATCCCATGGGTGATAAATTAACTGAAAAAGTTGGTAAGGAAGGAAATGATGGGTTCATCATTTAACACTGACAGGTTAAATTAATGTTAACCTAGTGATGGGTTCTACCTTAAACATTGTTTTTAACCTTAAAATATGTATATATTCATTTGTTAATCTTTTGAAGTAGGACCAAGACTGGAGTGTGGCTCCCCTAATTAGGGTTTTGTAAAATGTGGCTTATGTTCACTACTCATTTTGCCTCAACTATAACTTCTAGTTTCTATTTTTTAAAAATAGAATGACAACCTAAACATATTTACAAAGCATCTGATTTGTAGATTTTTATGATTTCTTCCAATTATTTACAGCATCTCATCCACACTTTATACAACAGAAAAATTACAGAGACTAGACATTATCAAGCCTTTCCAAAGCACTCAGATTAGTTTTAGTAGAAATAATTCTCTTTAATTTAATATACTGGTATTTCATCAATTATGTAAGATTTCTGTGATATTTAATTAAATTACGTATTTACAATAATAAGTACAAGTGGCATATACAGGCTGGGGAAGAAACACAACTGATGCTTGGTAAGCATTAATTCACCTGGTATGAATGTCCTGAGTGGGAGCCTACTGACTGCAGGAGTTTAAAGTGCCTTGGTCTCAGTCACTATGTCCTCCAGAGGGAATGGGGAAGCAGGCAGAGTGGAGGATGGATAAGAGACATTCTATGGTATATGCAGGTGCATATACAAATATATAATCTCTCCTGCTTGAGAGCTCCACTTCTTATCTCCTCAACTCAGAAAAATATGCCTTTTCATCCCCTCTTGACTCAGCTTCATGCATACAGAGGAAAAAATCATGAGATATTTCAGTGTCCCCATGCTGTAATTCCTAAATCTTTGACTAAATACAGTGAGGTAAAAAATGCAATGGGAACAGCTTAGACAGTGGAAGGACAGCAGGAGGGCCAGCTTTCAGCTCAGTGGAATAGGATAGCTACAATATTCTCCTGCCTCAAAATATCACCTACACAAGTATTGAAATCATTTACATCCATGTTTATTGACTCAGGCTTATTGTAAGATGAAGAGAAGCCTAATTAGTTCTACATAATAAAGTAACTGACTTTTTCTTTTCCAATTTCCTGGAGCATCCCAAGAGACAAGCGGACTGAGGGCCCTGAACCTAGAAAAGAGGAGAGAAGAGATAAGTGGCCTAGAAGGAAAAGTAATCTAGCAGCAGACATGGGATTAAAAAGAGATGGCCAGAGAGAGCTTCTTGGCACTGGAGAAGACTGGAAAACTTCAGGCCAATTATGCTGACCACATTTATTTAATATATTCACTTGCCTGTACAGTGATGTACCATTCCTCAGATTCCCCAATATCTTTCATCAAAGTCTATGACTTGTAATAGTGATAGTGCTTTGGATAAACCACTGGTTCCCTGGATAGAACAATGTATGCTTGAAAAAAATAGATGTCCCAAGATGAAAAACACTGAATGGGGACAGTCAAGCAAACATAGGAATTTGAAACAAGAGGTGACAGAAGTTCTTTGGGATAGCCAAAGACACATGAGGCACTGTTTGGGACACCATAAGCAGACTGTGCTATCAAGCTGCTTGCAAGGAAATTGTATGTGCCCACATGAACATAAGAGCAGCTACCATGTGCTAGTATGAATGACAAGTTGCTTGTGTGGTAGAAGTTACCCACTAAGCAGATGGCAATACCAACGGAGAAGAATAGGTTATAAAAGAGAGGATATGATTCGATTTGACTTGATGCTGCTCCTACCAGAAGCTATTGTTTACATCTAGAAGAAAACAATAGCACTGAAAAAGCAGGGTACTTCCTCAGGCACCAACCCCATCAATGTTCATTTCTCTATGAGAGGCATGATATACATAAATAATTTCCACTGTTACAAATTTGGACACATTCTCCACATTGATTTTTGCTCTAAAAGTTTAGTTTACCAATATCAGAAATGGACTTAAATATGTCAAGAGGCAAGAGTTCCAATATGTATGGATGAAGAATGCCCAGGAGGCCCATGGTCATTACTCATTCCTCAGAGCCTATGATGCATGTCCTGACAGGAAGCACAGCTTTGTCACTGTCCACTCTCTCTGCAATGGCCCACGGTGGCCCTTTCCATGGTGCTTTGGCTGCAGTGCCCAGTAGGGCAGAGATACATGCAAAATGGATATGTGGAGCCTGCCTGGGCTCAGGCCAATCCAGCTTAGAGAGTCTCAGAAAGATACCTGAAAACATCTGTGGAATTGAATCACTCTAAGCTTCACAGACTTCTAAACAGATTAAATTTAACCATTCCATTCTGCACAAGTGTACTGACAAAGAATAAAACAAAAAACTCAAAGGAAGTTTCCAGTATGGATCATTGGGTAAGTCTGCTCACTCCTTCATTTTCACACATTTCTAAGTAATTATTACTTACTGCTGGAAAGGGAAATGGTTTCCTCAAACCATTTCCAACACCCCCACCCATCAGCTGCCAGAAAGGTCACTATGAAGGAAGATGTGTGTACAGAACCACACAAGACAAAACAAAACATGGCACTGCTACCAGAAGGTAATAGTGCATCCAAATAACAGAGTTAGGAATTCCCAGTTCTCCATTCCAGTAGTGTGCCTTAGATTATTACACACACACAGTGAAATGAGAGAGAATGTGCAGACACATGATGTGTCCTTCATGTACATCCACACATCTGATTTTAAATGAAAAGGTCTTAATGTCATGTTTTAGCCCATATTTTTCTATACCTTCCATAGTCCTGATTGTGAACTTTACCTTCAACATGCTATGTTTATCATTCTTAAAAGGTAGGGGATATAGAGCAGGCAATAATAGTCATTTGGAGCATGCATTATAAGTTACAAAGAAAATAGAGGTTCTGGTTTATTAGGCTGAAGCTGTAAAGCCACGAATACAAAATATGGCTGGAGTCAACTTGCTTTATTCTTCTTTTAACAACTTACTAACAGTGTGTAAATAATAAAAGCAAACTTTGATTTTTCCATCAGAGCTCTCTGAAATGGATACTAGAGAGCATTTAACATTGTGACCAGAAATATTGAAATTTGACAGCTGAGAGGTTAAAGGTCTCAAATTTATACATCGAGGTGTTTGTTCCTGTCATCATCCCAGCAGCTTCCTCAGAATAACCCCTTTTGCTTACTGAACCTTTGAGAAACAGAGAACATTAAGTAATACATCTTGGCAGACATCCTGGGATTTTGCTCCCATCAGGAAGCAAGCCATCCTAAGCTCACTAAAAGAATTCTAGGGATATGAAAGGACATCCTTGCAACCTTTAACTATACTGTGTCAGAAAATATCCTAATGTTTGAGCCCACGCTCTAAATATGTTAGCCTAAGCTCCTGGATTGTGTGCTTGGTTTCTCACGTACCTCTCATCTGACAATTCCTTTTGCCAAAATTATATTTGCTGATAGAAAATGATCACTTGAATCTTCCTTAAAAAGGTAGGAATACTACCTCACTCCAGCAAAAATTATCTTCAGCACAAACACTCCCTTCCATTTCGTGGCCCATTTCAGGGTCTATCTCCCCTTTCAAATAACATTCTGTCCTTCACCCTGGCACCCAAGGTACTCAGATTGCCCTGTCCTCCCCACTAGCCAGCTAATCAGAATCCACACTGTTGCTATTGAGATCTAGGTCCACCTCAAAATCCTGACTCTTCAAATGCATAAATCCAGCAGCCAATTTTCAAAATATATAGCAGTAATTTCTTCAAACAGAATAATATTAAACTATAACAAGAGTTATAAAGGAAAGAGGAGATGACTGTCACAGTATCTCACACATGTTAAGTATTCATCTGGCCTTATTTGAAATAGATCACATTTTTAGCCTATTTAACTCTCACAACAATCCTATTCGGCTTATGCTATTTTATCCCTTCTCCTTTTTTTTTTTTTTTTCTTTTTTAACAGAAAACAACAAAACAGCAAAGATGCCTTAAGATAAAAGATTCTGGGTAGTCTGTTAAACTCCTCCACCAGAGAGAGATGTGACTGCCTCCCATTACAATACATAGAGTTATTAAATGTCATGAATTTTCAAGATCACTTGCAAATTGTTGTAGCTTAGAATGGTAAGTTCTGGAACACCAGGGTTCTGCCATAAACCCATTCTTTTTTTTTTTAAGATTTTATTTATTTATTTGACAGAGAGAGAGAGATCACAAGTAGGCAGAAAGGCAGGCAGAGAGAGAGAGGGAAGCAGGTTCCCTGCTGAGCAGAGAGCCCGATGCAGGGCTTGATCTCAGGACCCTGAGATCATGATCTGAGCTGGAGACAGAGGCTTTAACCCACTGAGCCACCCAGGTGCCCCGACAAACCCATTCTTAATAAAATACACTTCATTAAGAATTTAATGAATTCTTAAATTCATTGGTGTTAAATTCATTGGTCATATGGTGTTATCCATACCAGGGATATTTGTCATCCGATAATATCTCAAACCAGAGGGATTAATATTTAAAAACTGAACATTAGGCATCACTTTTCTACAAAAAAAAAGGGAGATATCTTTGTAAACTTTCAAATTATGCTAAACCAAGTAACCATTTATCCATTTGTGACAAAGCCTTAACCAACTGAAGTAAGACAAAACAGGCAGGTCTGACTACTCGACAAATCAGACAAACCTGCTTCCAGGTTTTTCAGAAGAAAAGGACATAAAAGCCATAACTGAGTAGGTAGGAAACAAAACATAATTGTTTCTTTTACATGCACAGAGGATATTTGAGAATTGCCCCACTAATGCTATACTGACAAGAAAAATCATGAAACATTCCCTTCAAACTTGAGCCTGCATCAGAATCACCTGGAGGGATTATTAAAACACAGCTCACTGGGCCCCAAATTAGAGTTTCTGATTCTCTATTTCTAACAAGTTCCCAAGTAATGCTGATGCTACAGGTCTAGGGACTATACTTTGAGAACAAATGCTTCTTGCCAGGGCAGGGAAAGAGCTTCCCTAGGTGTTTTGGGATGAATGAAGGAGCTGATAAACATTTTTTTCTAGCAGTAATTCCCAGAGTGGCTCTCAGCATCAAATATGTAGTAAGCTCTTGTGATGTGCCAAACACTATGCTAGGCATTGAAGAAGACATAGTGAGGGAGACAGATAGTGCATCACGCTCAGGGAGGGGGGCAGGTGAGGTTGCAGCTGAGAGTTACAGGATGAATGGATATTAGTGTGGCCAAGTGGCCTTGGGAAGAGCTTCCCACCAGGAGGTTCCTTGGGAAGACCCACTGGCACTGCAGAGTAAGACCCGGCAAGCCTCACCAGACAAGCTGAGCTGGAGGTCCCCAGAAATGTGGGCAGTCAGATCAGCATCGAAACAGGGAGAGAACCCTGATGCTCAGAAACATGGCCTCCACTGGGTACTCAGGGCTGGGCAGAGGGGGCAATGTACACAGATACACAGAAACAAATCCCTCAGAAATAGCCCAAAACAGAAGAAGTAGATGGAAATTATCCCTTTGGGTAAGTCCAGACCAAGGACGGTCAGTTTTATTTCCCTCCAAAGAAATTGATATCGATATGAGCTCCCCTAAACCTAAGCAGAAGCATAGAGTGCAAAGGGAAAAAATGCTACAAATAAATAGGTATTTTATGTGTCTGCCATGAAATACCTGCATAAAAGAGAAAAAGGAGGAAAATCTATTTTACACCTAAAATCTAAAGATTTTACATTCCCTTCAAGTTTTTATATTAGGGTCCAGACTTGGCATTTTATACATGTAGCCCACTCTTTATAGCTCTCTGATAAAATAAATGTGAGGGGGGGGAAACAGGTTAGACAAGTTATCACATTGCCCCTTCCTCATATTTTGTGAAAATCATCTTTCCTTAGACTCACAAAAGTCTCAAACTCTGCATGATTTACTAGGGAGGCTTTGGAAGCCAAAGCTTTTGTGGACCATTCAGCCATGGCACATGGGCTCAAGTTTTTCTTAGCTCATCTACGGGTAGCAGATTTATCACCCCCTCTTGGTCAGAACACAGCTATGCTATGTGATGTTTTGAATAATCTGGGATCACTCTTTGGCCCTCATTATGTCCTCGAAAGATTCACTAAAACTGCATGAACTTCTTCAGCAGCCATGAAACCTATTTCCTAGTTCCCATCTAAGAATAACAAGCTAATAAGCTAAGTGATGTCTTAACATCAGCTTTCCTGATTCTGGAATGAAAGCCAATGTGCGAGGTCCCAGCATCCCTCCCCAAAAGGGTACAATCTCTGTTGATGCCCACACATCATAGCTTCTTTGAGAAGCACATTTTCCCACAAGCCTTAAAACTTGTTATTAAGGGGCCTATAGAACCATTTAAGCAGTTGGAAGCAAGCGTCTCACTGAATACATATTAAATCTCTTGGGTCAATAGGTCCTCCTGCTTTCCTGGCAAATAGAGTTTGCCAGGAAAGATGCCATGTTTTCTTTGGCTACCTAATGACTCTCTAATTGCTGGTTTGTTTCCATTTTCAGTCTGGCACAAACAAAAAGACTTGCAGCCCCTTCCATAGTTGCCTGAGCTCACCAACCACCATGCAAAGGCAGCAATTTTTCATTATTGATAAAATGTAATGTCATAATGTCATGGCCTTTCGGGTCATCATCTTGGTAAGTCAGCAATGACATTATCACGTTTTATAATGATAACAAATGGCCATAATGTTTGCATGTAATTTTCATTGGCTCCTTCAGAATTCTCATTCAACCCCATCAACAGATGGAACTTAATAGCAACTTCATATGTCTTCTTCCTTAGATCTCCTCAAGTCTAATAGTAAAATCTTCCAGAAGGCTTCTGGAACATGAATCAATGTTCATTAAAAGTGCAATGGTTATTCCCCCCTTTTAACTGAATGTTTTACTTTTAGAAAGAAGACTTTTTGCAAAATATATTTGTACCATTGGATTTGGGCACATAAATACATTAAATACATCTCCTTGCTATTCATTCATGAACTCTCACTAACCCCTTTCTGTTCTGTCCAGACCTGCACTTCTCCAATCTGCCCAGTGATTTTTGAGTGCAGAAGCCTGTTTCACTGTAATCATAGAACATGAATTGGTCTAAATTATAAGAATCATTCATGGGGCACTTATTTTCATGTATTAGTCTTCTGACTTCTCTCCTTCCTGAGAAAGTGGAAATATTTCATTGTCGGAGCCCAGAACTAAAATCAGCATTACTTAGAGAGTAACAAAGAGAGTAAAGCTAGAAAAAATTCACATGCTAGTCTTAAAAACATAGCAAATTTAAAACACACTTGAGAGATCTGAAGAAATGTTTTAGAATTCGTTAAGTACTTCATGGGGAAGGAAGAAAAGGAAGAGAGGAGAAAAATTCTCACTCATAAGCTCTATGGCCTAGGGTGCGTCTATATGTATCATCTCATCTAATCTTCACAATACCCTCCCCCCAAAATAAAAACCATTCTCTGCTTTTAACAGATAAGGAAACTGAGGCTCAAGAAGATTACCGAGCTAATGAGTCATGAAACCAGCATTCAGACCTAGCAGCTCTGACTCCAAAATTCATGAGTGTTCCTTGCACAAAACTTCCTAAACAGGTATTCCACTACCAAAGAAAGAACCAAATCTTTCAGCCAGCCCCAAATAAAATCATCATACATTCAGAGAACTGAATAAGAGATATGAGTAGATTTCAGATGTAGAAACTCTTTATGTTGCCATTAATATATCCATTTAGACTGTTATTGGTACGAGAGTCTCAGAGCAGGCACATCTTAATTGAGTTAATGGCTTCAATGCATCTGTGTGATTTCTCATTGATGTTCTTTCCACATTATTCAGTAGATTTCACTATTGTCATTTAAAACTGAGCCAAATTAGGTAGTTTCATCAGATTTGTAGATCAGCAGCCCTTTAGCTGACACAATAAAACCATGTAAAAGAGTATATAATAGTGTTAGTATGAGTGCTTCCCACACCTATTCTAGTCAATCAGAGGCAGCAGTCATTACCACTACCACCTAAAACAACAAACATTTCTGAAGATTTTACTGTTCACAAAGCACCAACCATTATATTATTGCATTTATCCTCATAGCAAACCCATGTTAAGGAAAAGAAACAGATTACTTGATTTGTCCAAGTTCATAGAGACACTAAGTGGCAAAAAAAAGATTCAAACGAAGGTCTCCTGGCTCAACTGTCCATGCTTTTTCCACTCTACCAAGGCCTTTGGTGTATCTAGGGAATGTGATTTCCAAACCAATGCACCAGTATTCAGGGAAAGTCCCGTCCTTCCTCTGAGGGGCAAATATCAAGACCTCATAGCAATAGAAGGCTTCTGGAAATGGAATGGTGGTGTAAGCCTGTGCAGAGGAAGGACTTGCAAAGAATGAGGGCTAACAAGCTATTCTATCTAATAAATTATAAGTACATTCTGGAAAAGAGAAACGACTTCTCTTCACTCCTCTTCATTATTCAATAGATCCTGGGGCTTTCATCTTCACTCATTCATTTGTTCATTCACTCAACGTACATTACTGAGAAATTTCTCTAGGCCAACACTGTGCCAACCCCTGAGGATACAAGAGGGAATGAGACACAAATGGATCTGACCCACACGGAGCTCACATTTGTGCAGATAAGATGGTCATTAAAAAATTAATGTCATGACAAACCATCTCACTACCATTGAGGTATGTGAAGACCAGTTGTGAGGACAGAGTATTATAGGAGAATCTGACCAATCTCAAGGAGTTAAGGAAGACCTCTCTAAGTATGAGACATTTACATTGAGATTTGAAGCTTTAGTGAGTAGAATTCACTAGGCAAAACATTAGGGAACCATCCTTGCTTCCCTCTTTAAAGTTCTTTTCTGCTTGGTTTCCCTTGCTTTCCTAGCCAAATACCATGGCTATCATAATGGTTACCATCTGAACCTTAATTTAGCACTTATCTGGTAAAATTCACTAACAATTTGAAGATCCATGCATATGTAACTTTGACAGGTCAGAGGCAGCCTGAAGGGCATGCACGATGATTTTCTGCCAAGTATGGTTTTAAATCATAGCTAACCTGGCAGTTGCTACATTGACCGTCCCTCTTTCTATTTCCCTCTCTTTGTATGACTCCTCACAATGAGTTAGACATGCCCTTCTGCACACTAAGCCATACAAAACTCCACATCCACTTCTTTCTTTGTCATCTCTTTCCTTTTTCCTATTTTTCATATATTGCTATGAGCTGAACTGTGTCTCCCCAAAATTCATATGATTAAAATCCACTCCCCAATATGATTGTATTTGAAGATAGGGCTTTAGGGAGGTAATTAAGGCTAACTGAAGTCATAAATGATGCCCTTAATTCAAAGGGGTTGGTGCACTTGTAAGAGGAAGACATGCCAGAGAGGTACATTCTATCTACCTCTTTCTTTCTTTCTTTCTTTCTTTCTTTCTTTCTTTCTTTCTTTCTTTCTTTCTTTCTTTCTTTCTTTCTCTCTCTCTCTCTCTCTCTCTCTCTCTCTCTCTCTCTCTCTTTTTCCCCAACCACAGAGAAAAGGCCATATTAGGACACAGTAAGAAGTCAGCCACCTGTAAGCCAAGAAAGAGAGACTCACCAGAAACCAACCCTACTAGCATCTTGATCTTGGACTTCTAGCCTCCAGATCTGTTAGAAAATAAATTTCCGTTGTTTAACACCCCCAAAATGTGGTACTTTGTTAAGAGAGCCCAAAATGACTAATACAGATGTGAAAACAAAAATCTGTGAGGTATAGCACATTCACTGTAAGTGTTAACAGAACTGTGAGTACTACAAAGATAGTGACTGCACAATACGTACAGGTGCTCTGGCACCTAGGAAGAGGAAATGGCAGTGACTTGGGGAAAAAATTATTGTGGAGATTGTCCAGACAGGAAGGCTATGAACTGGCAGAGGCATCATGGCATCATCATTGGAGGTAAACGATAATTTCAGATGTCTGTTCTAAAACTTCATTTTTAAATTATCTTCACCATATTCTGTAATTATGTATCCCAACCAGAAAATACAGACCCTTCCTGAAAGAATTTTGGAATGGTTTATATCAGAAAGAGTATATCTACTTACTAGGAGCAACTTCTTTGCCTAAAGACAAAGGTGGTAAAGCCATTGTTTTCTAATAAGGGATTAATCTGGAGATGCGGGAAGCTTTAAAGAAAAGTAAAGACTTTGCTAATGTGCCTTTGATAATGTGCCTTTAGATTTGGCACACCAAATCTCATGGAACTTTATATTTTGGTGGCCATACAGATACGAGAGGTCATGATTTTCCCTTTTTTAATTGTAGGCACATTCAAGGGAAAAGATTCAAACCTTCCAAGTTGATCTTCAGTTCTAGAAAGGAAATTGCAGTCTATCTTTGGGTTAACTTGAAAGCAGACACAATGCTATACTTAAGATTAAGTAGCCATTTTATAAGATTTCTGACAACACTAAGTAACCTGAAGGAAAAAGGTATTGTATCAGTCAGTTATATCTAATAATGCTGTGTAACAGACTACCTTAAAGCTCACTGACAGTTAACAAGAAGCATTTATTTCTCACTCATGAATCTGTGAGTCAGAAGCAGTTTGGCTGATCTAAGCTGAACTCAACTGCAGGTTCGGTTCAGGTCTTTCATTCTTCCTGGGCAGTGGCTATTTAGATATATTATTCTCATAGCAAAAGTTAAAAGTACAAGAAGGCAAGCATAACTAAAGAAGGACATCTAAAACCATTTCTTTAAGCCTTGGTCAAAACAAATCATAAACCAGTCCCAAAATCAAAGTGCAGGGAAACACTCTCCACCTATCATGAGACCAAACCAAGTTATATGAACAAGCCCAACATTAACAGGATGAGAACGTGTACTCCTAAAAAAAAAAGAAAGAAAGAAAGAAAGTGTACTCCTCCCATGTGGGAAGGAGGAAGAAGAGGACAGTGAATATTTGTTTAACCGTAATCTAATTAACCACAGAAATATTACCTATATTTTACAGATAAGAAAACTGAGGTCCCTTGTTCAAAGTGCAGAGCTAGGAGTTGAATCGAATTCTGTGTTTTTCCGAAGTTCACATTCTTTTTTTTTTTTTAAAGATTTTATTTATTTATTTGACAGAGAGAGAGAGATCATAGGTAGGCAGAGAGGCAGGCAGAGAGAGAGGGGGAAGCAGGCTCCCTACTGAGCAGAGAGCCTGATCCGGGGCTTGATTCCAGGACCCTGAGATCATGACCTGAGCCGAAGGCAGAGGCTTTAACCCACTGAGCCACCCAGGCACCCCCGAAGTTCACATTCTTTTCACTCATCCAACACCCTCTGAGAGTAGAAGAGAAAATATAAGGAAACATTGTCACAGAGGTGATAGGCAGCAATGGATTAAAGAGACATGCTTATAAACTAGGACCAAGAAATGCCAAGAAATGCCTAAAGGTAGGAACAACACATAGAAGTTAGTCTACCAAACACAGTCATTTCATCATTCAAAAAATACTTACTGAACACCCACAAGGCACTAAATCTGTGGTAGGCACTAAAGGTAGGACTATCATTCTAGATAGCCATCTGTCAGTGTTAGATGACACTTAGTTAAATGACGCCAAGCTAGAAAGGCTGTATCTTCCTAGATCTTTTCGAGGACATCTCCTTGTATATACTCTAAGATCTAACTGTTCCAACCCTCCAGGCCTGAGCACTTAGAAACTATGCCCCCAAACTCTCCTCCATAACCAGGCAGCTCATTAGCTTAAAGCAACCCAGGCCTCCTTCAACCAAGACCAAGCACCACTGGACCATTCTGACAGGTGGCCCATCACTGAAATAACTTCTTAGATGATCCAGCACTTTCTACCCCATTTATCTTTATTCTTCCTGCTACAGTTTTCTTGTTGCCTCTCCTATCAGCACACTCTTACCTTATATTTTATATACACCTCCAGCTCTCCTGACTACAATCTCTGCAAGTTCAACAACAATGACTGTCTCTCCATCACAATAATAAATTACTGGATTACTTTATGTAATCCATATAATGCTCAGGCAACTTGCACCCCAGTCCTGCATGACACAATTTAAATATGTCCTGAAGTTACCCAATGACTCCACCCATAATACCCAGCAAAGGTTTTTTAAATCTCTTTCATCATCATTTTCTTCCCACAAACATGGCACCTGTCCCTAAAATTACTTTCTTTCACCCAAAACTCTCCCCAAATATCATGGGTATCCAGCCTCCATTGACTCCTTTTTTTCTTATCTTTCCTTTGCCTCTATCCTTTTGTTCTTTCAGTGATCAAGAGCCCATTCAATAAGCCAGGTACCTTCCAGGCTTAGAGTCTTGGTCTGACTGTCATCTCTGCTCTGAAACATTCTTTATGCAGATGTGCACCTGGTTCACTCTTGCCTCTCTTTCAGGCCTTTTGCTCAAATGCCACCTTCACTGGTGAGGCCTTTTCAGGACCCTCATGTAAAACTGGACGTTCTTATCCCACATTATTCACCCCCATCCTCCTTCCCTGATTTCTCTACTTCCACAGCACTTACCACCATCTGACATATTGTATATTTTACTTCTTTACCTTCCATCTTCCCTCTTTAGGGTACAAGCTCCTTAATGGGAGGTGTGTTGTTTGTTTTGTTTCCTGCTATATCCCCAGCACAGTACCCAGTACATAGTGGGCTTTCAAAAATATGTATTTACCCATTATTATTCTGCATAATAAAGGACTAAAAAGAAATTTGCAAAATTTAGGATGGTAGGGGAGATGAAGAGGAAGAAAACTGTGACTACTCAGCATGTAATATCTTTTCTTTTTTTCTCTCTGTCCAATATACCATTGTCCTTGGTCTGACTCAGCCTGTAAGATCTTCCCAGCTGTACAGGTATCTGCCCACTTCCTTTCTCCAGCCACCCCATAACCATTCTGTGTTGCCCATTCCCTCACACCCTCCCCAGTGATCTGAGCCTATTCTGTTTCACCCTCTAGAAAAAGAAGAAATCCCTTCATCCACTTTTGATACACTCATTCTACAGTACCAATGATTCCTCAGAGTACATGTAGTGTTGTCTGGGGTGTTCTTAAAGGACTTTCCATAAAAACAAGGACTTATCCTATAGGAATCAATCTCTAATGGTTAGAGATTAGGCCTGTAAGCCAAGAAATACACCTCAGACACCATCAGTCATAGTTCCTCTGGAGAAAGGCAGCTCATTTGCATATCATGAGAGGATTTTTTTTTTCTGTCATAGAAACAAGGTCACCCAAATAGACCACAGGATCACTGATCTCTGTGATGTGACCATGGAGAGATACCTAAAGTGCTATGCCCTCAAAATGTAATGCCATTAGAGTATTTCTGAGCACAGACATGTCATGAAATGTGATTGGGGGATTATCAGCGGATATATATTTTACCTTTGTTCTTCCTAGCTCCCACTTATCATATGTAATTGGGAACTGACTGAATCAGATAGACAGTAAATAGGCTACAATTTATTTCTAATAAAATTAAATCAGCTGCTTATACTCCTCTCTTTATACTGTTAAGATAACAAATATATAATATATATGTAAATACATCACTTAGACAGTCAAAATTATAAAATTAAATCATAAAGCAATGAGAATAAAATATGGATGAATACTTATCTGATGTAGGTAAGGAAGGAATACTTAATCATAAAAAGAAAGGAACAACAAAGGAAAAGAAACAAAGGAAAAGATACATAATTATCTTTGCCTCAAATGTTGAAAAAGTTTTGACATATATATAATGAGTTCCTACAAATCAATAAGAAAAATATAATCACCCTGTATACAAAAATAATTGAAATCACGAAGAGCCAATGAACAAAAGAGAAAATAAGAAATCATGAATAAACATTTGAAAAAATGTTTACCCTCACCAATATTCAAGAAAATATATATGAAAGCAAGATGACAGGGTGCCTGGGTGGTGCAGTTGGTTAAGCAACTGCCTTCGGCTCAGGTCATGATCCCAGAGTCCCGGGATCAAGTCCCACATCGGGCTCCCAGCTCCATGGGCAGTCCGTGTCTCACTCTGACCTTCTCCCTTCTCATGCTCTCTCTCACTCTCTCTCTTTCCTAATAAATAAATAAATAAATAATCTTTAAAAAAAAAAAAAAAGAAAGCAAGATGACGTTTTCTGCCTATAAATTTGCAAAGATTTTTTTTAATCATTATACACGATGGTGAGAGAATGCATAAAATAAACTCTTTTATATAATGCTGCTGGAAAACTGGTGACCCCTTTCTGGAGGGCAGTTTGGCAGTTTAGATACATTCTTATTTTTATATAACAATTTCATCCTTAGCTATTTACCCCAAAAAATCATCAGAGATTTACACAAATGTTTATTCATAGTGATGTTTGTTCTTTCTAGGGTTTTTTTTATATTAGAAATACCCTAAATGCTTAACCATGAAGAAAGGCTAAGTAAATAGTGACAGTCATACAGTAAAACACTATGCAACCACTAAAATTATTTAACTGTAGAAGATCATATTTTCAAAAAATTACTGCAACAATATCTCTGTTTTCATATGCTCTTCCAGACCCTTACCATTTCCCACTGTAGAAAGCTGAATAAACATCCCCCAAAGATGTCCACATCCCAATCTCTTTACTTGTGAGTATATCTTACCTTACATGGTAAAAGGAATTTTGCAGAGGTGATTAAGGTATCTTCTTTATATTTTTATATTTATATAAAATATACATACCTATAAAATCAATATGCATTCCTTTTGTAATCAGGGAAAATATTTTTAAGCCTTTTAGATCCTTTTACTTTCAAATATATCATGACTGCAGAAAGCACATAAGTATATGCTGTATAGGAACACACACATTCACAGATGTATGTGCACACTGAAGATAAAGAGAATAGGGGAAGGGGTCACTTGGTTAATTGGAGTGAGAACATAAGCCTTTAAATACTACTTTTATTCCTCCCTTTCCTGCAGTAGAAATGGCAGCAAATATCTTTATAATACGGGGTCAAATACTTAATTCTTTTAGCCACTCCCAACCCAACTGTAATTGACTGATGCTACTGGGTTTGGATTCTTTTCTGTGATACAGTTAAAAGTTAGTGTATAGCTTCTCCTGGAAGAAGGAAAGTAAACCACCTCTTTGAGAATCACACCTTTCTTTGGGCATAGTGCCTAAAATTCCCTAGGATTCTGCTCTTCTCTGTTAGTACCTCTGAATGATGGGCACCTGGAAAAGAGTCAGGGGTACAATAAGAGAGTAGAAAGGAGGGGGAGAACCCAGGATGTTGCTGCATTCCCATTAAATTCTCATGATAATCCTGGAAGTTGAATTAACAATCCCCATTTTACAGATAAGAACATTTAGGCTCAGAAAGGTTCAACAATTTGCCCAGGTCAAAGAACTAGTAAGTGGCAGAGCTGAACTTAAAATACGCAGGTCCTTATGGTAACACTGCACTTGTCTTCTCTCTTCCTCAGTTTTATGGTTCCTATCTTCAGCAAAATTAGTGTGAATTAAATATCTGAATATACCTATCATAGCATATTATATGGAATAATGCCCACCAACTGAAAACACCACGTTATTCAGTGTTAGCTGCCATTTCAATTGTATGACTCAGAGTCACATCACAAAGCACAAGCAGGCCCTGGGGACCCACAATTGTTCTCCTTTCAAAAATCCTACACTCCGTATCGCACCATTTTGGGGTGGGGCAGCAATCTACCCCACAGTGGTTGTTATTCTGTGAAAACTAGAGATGGACCTAGAGCCCATGGAGTAGCAGCCCAATGACCCACCTCAGACACACATTTGCCGAGCTCTTTTTCAAATTGTACAATAGCTCTCACACAGTCCAAGGGCTATCATTAAAAGTCAGCTGCTCTCTGAATGTGTCGATTTCGGTGGCACTGACAAGTGAGGGTAGGAGGCAGGGTTGCTTCTATTAAATAAATGAGGAGGGAAATGGTGTCGGGGTGGGATCTGCCTTTTGAATGCAATGAAAACTGAGGCCCCCGTCTTTTGGCATTTCCTAAAAGGCCTCTTGAGCTTTCCTTGGCAAGCCTGGAGACCGAGGGTACTTTTAGCTGTTTAAGCCTTCCTCTTCTAACAGGGGTCAAAGGGCTGGAAAGATCTTCTCAAAAGGATAGAGAAGGAATCATTAAAAGGGAGGAGAAGGAAAGTGACAGAAGGTCAGCCTTTTTTTTCCTAATGGGTGGGTCCCTGAGGGTCGGGCTCAGTGTCCATGTGCTGCACACAGGCACCTAGCTTCCAGAAACCCACAGCAATTCGATTCACACTTCCCTGAGCAGGAGACCTGAGGAAGCTCAAAGGAGCAGCATGGGGAGGGTACAGAGATGAAACAAACACAATAGAAATCTGGCTGTGATAAGCAAATTTCATTGATCAAATTAACTTAAAACAGCAATCACAGTGTTTCAATAAGCCAGAGAAAACAAATCCTTGAGATCTCTATGTGTTTTGAGTCTGCCATAAAATTTATCTTTTTCAAATATAAATTTACCCTAAAAATGTTGCTTACTGCATTGCATGAAGCTTTATATAAGGACTAGTTTGGGATTAAAATTCGCCTTTACACATAACACAAGCAACACAAACGGTGAAGGTTTTCACTGATTTTTAGTCAACAAGCAATAAACTGCATTTGCACCCATACACCTACTCCTAACACCCCATCTGGTAACATTTCCACGTTTCAAGCAAAGAAATCAATAGCAATAATCCGTGAGGGACTCATAGGGTGTATATTTTTTTATCACACTGCCATTTGAAGAAAAAAATTTTCCCTACCTACTTAGAGCAAAAGATTGTTCTTTTTCTACAAACACATGGAAAACTCGACGTTATTATTGGAGGAACAGAGATTAGAAGAGAAAGGGAGATGAGTCAATTAAAACAAATGTGAGAAAATCTAAACATGTTTGACAATATAGGTTCTATTTGAACATCCCAAACGATAATCAATGCCCAAGCTGAAAAATCACCAATCAAATTGCAAAATTCAAAATTACATTATGGCTCAGTTTCTAAGGAAAGGAGAGCTAAAATGCATGTTGATGTAACTTCTCAGAGAGGAAAGCCATTCTGCTTTCAAATTGCAGTGTAGGGAGAAGACACTATGCCTGAACCCTGAAATTTAGAACTATGCCATTGCTGATTTTCTGTGCAAGAAGGAAATATGATTCTTTGTTACTGCTCTTATTTATTGCAGACCTTGTCTGGAATCTGGTATTGAAGCCATGCTTGATGAGTTGCCGCCTTGAACTTTCCCACTGATCAATGCTGGTGCTGCTGCTGCATGAAAGAATAGCTTTCCTGAGGAGGCACTATCACATGGGAAACCTAGCAAGCATTTTTTTAAAAATGGCCCAGAGTCTCATATGCTTAAGCTTCGGAACATGATCCCCTACAAAAAAAAAAAAAAAAAAAAGGCAAAATGGCAAATGGGTGACTGACCATTTGAAAATTGGAATGTTACAACAGCAAGAGGTAAGGTCAAAAGCAGAAATTCCCCTTTCTATAAAATGATCAGATACCAGGGGATGAAAATGTACAGGAAAAAGGAAGGCTAATATGAAGCAGGAGGACAGAAATCATATTTCTTCTCAGCAGGGTGACAAATAAAAAGTTGCCTTTATTTTTCTGTGCAAATAAACTTTACTTTAGGAAATCGTAGCAGTGGTTGGTCTCCCATAAAATAGGCTTTCATCTGCTGTGGTGACAAACTAAGGCAGGGAGGAGTTCGTGGCAGGGTAATTGTCGTCTTTTCTATTATTTTTGTCAATATCTGTGTTATTTTGTGGTGAGACTGCAGGAGAAGTCTAGACAAATGCTATTAAGAATGAGGGCCAAGAGAAAGGTTTAATCCAATTCTTAGGCAGTTCATGTGGAAAGTATGTATCACTGGAGTAGGCCAGGACAGAGTCTTCAAACGCACGTAAGTCAGTGTCTATGTAAAAATCCCAGTCTGTCCCCAAGTTCTACACTTTCAGGGCTTCCCTGAATGGGATATCCATATTGAAATCATCCACCAAAAAGAAATTTACCTTTGAGAAGGCAGTATGGCAAGTAATCAGTAGCTTTTGGAAACTAATGACTTCTGAAGGATGCCAAACAACAACCAAAAGCCATGAGAAATTGAGACAATCCATGAACCTTCACCTAGTTTATGAAGTGAAACAAGAATGAGATCTGAGGGGTGCCTGGGTGACTCAGTGGGTTAAAGCCTCTGCCTTCGGCTCAGGTCATGATCTCAGGGTCCTGGGATCGAGCCCCGCATGGGGCTCTCCGCTCAGCAAGGAACCTGCTTCCTTCTCTCTCTCTGCCTGCCTCTCTGTCTACTCATGACCTCTCTCCTCTCTATCAAATAAACAAATAAAATATTAAAAAAAAAAAAAAGAATGAGATCTGAGCTAAGTTTAAGTAAGTTTACCGCAGCTACCTTTACCCACTGACCACATTCCTGGCCTTTTCATAGGCAATAAGTATTTTAAATAATTACCGATTATTTTTTTTAAAGATTTTATTTATTTATTTGGCAGAGAGAGAGAGTACAAGCAGGGAAGGAGAGAGAGGGAGAAGCAGACTCCCCTACTGAGCAGGGAGCCCAATTTAGGGTTCAATCCTAGGACCCTGGGATCATGACTTGAGGCAAAGGCAGATGCTTAACTGGCTGAACCACCCACGCACCCCAAATAATTACTAATTCTACTGTGAGTCAATTACATACTGATTTTAATCTCTTCTCCACCCTCCAGACATTCTTAACACTTTCTATTCCCTATGGTCATAATTTGTGTGCTTGCTGCAACTTCTAGTATAGAGTTTTAGCTGCTCAGTCTAGGTTTTTCCCTCCTTGTACCCTCTGTGGTTCCTAGCTCTGTGCTTCATGTATAGTAGACACTCAAGTGTTTGTTGCCTGACTGGTGAACTAAATGAATATATGAGGGCCTCATCCCAATATGTTGTCATCAAAAAAAAAATCACAGCAAAAAACACCACCTGTCCTGCCCCCACACTCTCCTGTGGATGCACCTCCTCCAATAAGCTCTTGGCTAGAGCCCATCCAAAGTGGTATCACAGCCTGGAAGTGTGCAAGCAGCTGTGACAGAGGCCAGCACCACTCTAATGTGACTCTGGCCCTGGGAAAAAAAAGAAGATAACTAAACATACCAGTCTAACTATGGCTAGCGGTAGACACTGGATCTGACTGCATGCCCCACCCATCAATGAAAGCTTCTCAGGGGACAACACAGGAAGTGTGCCCAACAATTTGGTGCTCCCTGGGGCACCTGGGTGTCTCGGTCAGTTGAGCGTCTGCCTTCAGCTCAGGTCCTGGGATTGACCCCCAAGTAGGGCTTCCTGATCAACAGGGGAGTCTGCTTCTCCCTTTCCCTCCCTCCCTGTTTGTGCACTCTCTCTCTCTCTCGCTCTCCTTCTCAAATAAATAAATAAAATCTTTTAAAAATATAAATAAATAAATAGCAATTTGGTGCTCCTGCATCTCTGGCAAACACCTGGTCTGACTCAACTCAAGTCCAAGGAAGCTGCAAACTGGCCTGCTAACAACACAGGAACCAAACCCTGTCCATAGCAGACAAAGAGACCATTGCAGATGACTAGACTGAAAGCTAACATGGCTCAGCCACAATAATAGGGCATATACAACACACACAGCACTCATAGCAGGTACCCCTGAAGCGACAGGCTCTGATGAACAGTGGACATTGCACTGTAGGGCACTATAGGACCTCTTTTCCATAAGACCACTACCTTCAAGAGCAGGAGATATAGCTGACTTTCCTAACACATAGAAACAAACACTAAGAGTTAGACAAAATGAGGAGAAAAAGAAATATGTCCCAAATTAAAGAAAAGGACAAAAATGCAGCAAGAGAGCTAAATGAAATGTAGATAAGTAAAACTCCTGATAGAGAATTTAAAGTAATGGTCATAAAGATAGCTACTGGACTTGAGAAAACAGTAGAGCAGCTCAGTAAGATCCTCAACAAAGAGACAGAAAACATAAAAAAGAACCAATCAGAGATGAAGAACACAATAAATGAAATAAAAAATACATTAAGATTCTATGTACACAACTGTATGGTCTATGAATAATAAGTTTTTGTACTCCTTTCTTACCCTTGCAACTTACATGATATTGTTTTCCAAAATATAACTTATCTGATACTGTTTTCCAAATTTTAGCTCTTTCCTTAAATTTAACAAATTAAAAATTGTAATTATTTCCTATTAAAAAGATACAGTAGAGAGAATAAGTAGTAGGCTAAAAGAAGCAAAAGAGCAGATCAGCAACTTGGAGAACAGAGAAATGGAGAGCAATCAAGCTGAACAGGAAAGAGAAAAAAATAATAACTGAAAATAGATTTAGGGAACAGAATAATACCATCAAGCATAATAACAGTCACATTGTAGGGATGCCGTGAAGAGAGAGAAAAGGGAAAAGAAAATGTATTTAAAGAAATAATAGTTGAAAACTTCCAAAATCTGGGGAAGGAAACAGAAATCCAGGAGGCACAGAGAGTCCTGTCAATCTTGTAACACTGAAAAATTAAAATAAACAAATTTGGGGAGAAAAAAAAAATCAATGCAAAAAGGTCCATACAAAGACACATAGTTATTACTCAGAGTCCACAGTCTCTCCTGGTTCATCACCCTCTCTGATTTCCCCCCATTCACCCTTCCCTTCCTTCTCACGATGCCCTCCATGATTTTCTTTATACTCCACATGTAAGTGAGACCATAAGATAATTGCCTCTCTCCGCTTGACTTATTTCACTCCGCATAATCTCTTCTAGTCCTGTCCATGTTGATACAAAAGTTGGATATTCATCCTTTCTGATGGAGGCATAATATTCCAT
>CM052797.1:35814437-35830968 GCA_028533885.1 Nasua narica | reverse complement strand
CTCATCTGTTGAAGGGCATTGAGGACTCTGAGCAACAAACTGAGGGTTTTGCAGGGGAGGGGGTGGGGGGGGGCGAGCCTGGTGGTGGGTATTGAGAAGGGCACGTATTGCATGGAGCACTGGGTGTGGTGCATGAACAATCAATCTTGTAACACTGAAAAATTAAAATAAACATATTTGGGGAGAAAAAAAAAGACAATTAGTGATTAAAGTGACAAAAAATGGGGCGCCTGAGTGGCTAGGTGGGCTAAAGCCTCTGCTTTCAGCTGGGGTCATGATCTCAGGGTCCTGGGACCAAGCCCCACATCGGGCTCTCTGCTCAGTGGGGAGCCTACTTCCCCCTCTCTCTCTGCCTGCCTCTCTGCCTCCTTGTGATCTCTCTCTAATAAATAAAAACAATCTTTTAAAAAAAATTTTTTAGGGCGCCTGGGTGGCTCAGTTGGTTAGGCGACTGCCTTCGGCTCAGGTCATGATCCCGGAGTCCCGGGATCGAGTCCCATATCGGACTCCCGGCTCTGCGGGAAGTCTGCTTCTCCCTCTGACCTTCTCTCCTCTCATTCTCAGTCTCTCTCTCTAATGAATAAATAAATAAATAAATCTTTAAAAAAAAAATTTTTTTTTAAAAAGTGACAAAAAGTATTGACAGGGAATTTTAAAAACAGCAAGAGAAAACAGTCAGTCACATACAAGGGAAACACAATATGGCTTATCAGCTGATTTTTCAGCAGAAACTTTGCAAGCCAGAAGAAAGTGGCTGATATATTGAAAGTACTGAAATAAAAAAAATCAAACCAAGAATTCTTTATCCTGTAAGGCAATCATTCATAATAGAAGGAAAAATAAAGAGTCCGAGACAAACAAAAATTAAAGGAATTCATCATGACAAAACCAGGCCTAGAAGAAATGTTAAAGAGGACTCTGTGAGTGGGGGAAAAAAAAGATCAGAAGTAGGAGTAAGAAAAGTGGGAAGCACAAGAGTAGTAAAAGTAAGTACATCTAGAAAAGGTTGTCAAGGGATTCACAAAATAGAAGTATGACACCAGATGCCTAAAACATGGTGGAGAAAGGATTAAATAATGGATTCAAATTTAAATAACCATCCACTTAAAATAGACTGCCATATGCATATACAAACCTAAAAGTAAGCATAAATCAAAAACCAATAATAGATATGCAAAATATAAAGAGAAAGGAATCCAAGTATATCATTAAAGAAAGCTACCACACCATGAAAGAAAAGAGCAACAGAAGGAACAGAGAATTACAAAAACAACTATAAAGCAAGTACATACCATCAATAATTATTTTGAATGAAAATGGCCTAAAGACTCCAATCAAAAGACATAGGGTGATAGAATAGATAAAAAAGCAAGACCTCTCTGTATACTACCTACAAGAGACTCATTTCAGACCTAAAGACACATGCAGATTGAAAGTGAAGGGATGGAAAAGCATTTAGCATGCAAAAGGAAGTAAAAAGAAAGCCAGGGAGGAATACTTATATCACACAAAGTAGACTTTAAAGATTTTATTTTTTTTTATTTATTTGACACAGAGAGAGAGAGAGAGAGCACAAGCAGGTGGAGCGGCAGGCAGAGGGGGAGGAAGAAGCACGCTCCCTGCTGAGGAAGGAGCCCAATACGGGGCTCAATCCCAGGACCCTGGGATCATGACCTGAGCTGAAGGCAGTCACCTAACCAACCGAGCCACCAAGGCACCCCTATATCACACAAAATAGACTTTAAAATAAAGACTATAACAAGAGATAAGGAAGGACCCTATATAATCATAAAGGGAATAATCCAACAAGAAGACACAACAATTGTAAATATTTATACATCCAACATGGGCACACCAAGTACATAAAGTGCCTAATAACAAAAAAGAAGTAATCAATAATAGTATAATAATAATAGGGAACTTTAACACTTACATCAATGGATAGATCATCCAAATAGAAAATTAACAAGGAAACAGTGGTTTAGAATTACACATTGGACCGGATGGATCTAACAGGTATGTTCAGAACATTCCATCCTAAAATAGCATAATATATATTCTTTCCAAGTGCACATGGAACATTTTCCAGAATGTCTGGCCACAAAACAAGTCTCAACAAATTCAAAAAGATCAAAGTCATACCATATATCTTTTCTGATCACAACACTCTGAAACTAAAAATCAGCCACAAGAAAAAATCTAGAAAGAACACAAACACAAGGAGGTTTAAATAACATGCTACTAAAACATGAGTGGGTCAACCAAGAAATCAAAGAGGAAATCAAAAAATCCATGTGATGAATAAAAATGAAAACACAAAGATCCAAAATCTTTGGGATCCAGCAAAAGCTGTTCTAAGAGGAAAGTTTATAGCAATACAGGCCTACTTGAAGAAGCAAGAAAAACTGGGGCACGAGGGTGTCTGCCAGCTCAGGTCATGATCCCAGGGTCCTGGGATCGAGCCCCACATTGGGCTCCCTGCTCAGCAGGAAGATCTGCTTCTCCCTCTCCCTCTGCCCCTTGCCCCACCCCTAATCGTGTCCACACTCTCTCTCTCAAATAAATAAATATCTTTGAAAAATAGAAACAAGAAAAATTTCACATAAAAAAAATTAACCTTACAATGAAAGGAGCTAGAAAAAGAACAAACAAAACCCAAAACCAGCAGAAAGAAGGAAATAATAAAGCAGAACTAAACAAAATAGAAACAAAACAAACAAAAAAAGAACAGATCAATGAAACCAGGAGCTTTGAATGAAAAGATCAACAAAATTGATATAACTTTAGCCAGACTCATTAAAAACAGAGAGAGAGAGAGAAAGAGAGAGAGGACTCAAATAAAGAAATTCAGAAATGAAAAAAGAGAAATAACAACCAACAACACAGAAATACAAAGGGTTATAAGAGAATATTATGAAAAATTGTATGCCAACAAATTGGACAACCTAGAAGAAATAGATAAATTCCTAGAAACATGTGATCTATCAAAAGTGAAGCAGAAATAAATAGAAAACTTGAACAGACTGATTACTAGCAATAAAATTGGATAAGTAACAAAAAAACTCCCAACAAACAAAAGTCCAGGACCAGATGGCTTCACAGGTGAATTCTACCAAACATTCAAAGAAGAGTTAATACCTATTCTTCTCAAATTATTCCAAAAAATGGAGGAGGGGGAAGAAGGGGAGGAGGGGGAGGGGGAGGAGGAGGAGGAGGAGAAAAGCTTCCAAGTTCATTCTACAAGGCCAGCATTACTCAGATACCAAAACCAGATAAAGACAAGAGAAAAAAAGAGAACTATGGAGAAAACTATAAAAACAACTATCCTCAACAAAATATTAGCAAACCAAATACAATAATACAAAAAAAAAAATCATTCACCATGATTAGGTGGTATTTATTCCTGGGATGCAAAAGTGGATCAATATTCACAAACCAACCAACATAATACATCGGAAAAAGAGTATGATTTCAATAGATGCAAAAAAAGCACTTCACAAAGTATAACATTCTTTCATGACAGAAACCCTCAACAAAATAGGTTTAGAGAGAACATACTTCAATATAATAAAGGTCCTATATGAAAAATCCACAGCTAATAGCATCCTCAATGGTAAAACCGAGAATTTTCCCCCTAAGATCAGGACAAGACAAGGAAGTCCATTGTCATCACTTTTTTCAACATAGTAGTGGAAGTCCTAACCACAGAAATCAGACAAGAAAAAGAAATTAAAAGCATCTAAGTTGGTAAGGAAGGATGGGGTGCCTGCGTGGCTCAATCAGTTAAGTGTCTGCCTTCAGCTCAGGTCACAATTCTGGAGTCCTAGTATTGAGCCCCATGTCAGTCTCTCTGCTCAGAGAGGAGTCTGCTTCTCCTTCCCCCAACCCCTTTCTCTGTCTCTCTTTCTCTCAAATAAATAAATAAAATCTTTAAATTGTTAAGGAAGAAGTAAAACTTTCACTATTTGCAGATGACATTATACTATATATAGAAAACTCTAAGAGACTATACAAAAAAAACTACTAGAATTGATAAATGAACTCGGTAAAGTCTCAGGATACAAAATCAATGTATGGAAATCTGTGGCTTTTCTATATACTAATAATGAAGCAGCAGAAAAAGAAATTAAGAAAACAATCCTATTTAAATTGCACCAAAAATAATAAAGTACCTAGGAATAAACTTAACCGAAGGAGTGAAAGACCTATACTGTGAAAACTATGAAACACTGATGAAAGAAATTGAGGAAGACACAAAGAAAAAGGAAAACATTCCATGCTCATGGATGGGAAGAACAAATATTGTTAAAATATCTATACTACCCAAAGCAATCTACATGTTTAATGCAATCCCCATCAAAATATAACAGCATTTTTCACAGAACTAGCACAAACAATGCTAAAATTTGTATGGAATCACAAAAGATCCCAAATAGCCAAACCAATCTTGCAAAAGAAAAGCACAGCTGGAGATATCACAATTCAAGTTATATTACAAAACTATAGTAATCAAAGCAGTATGGTGTTGACACAAAAACAAACACATAGATCAATAGAACAGAATAGAAAACCCAAAAATAAACCCACAATTATATGGTCAGTTAATCTTCAACAAAGCAGGAAAGAATATGTAGCGGAGGAAAAGACAGTCTCTTCAACAAATGATGTTGGGAAAACTGGACAGCTACATGCAAAAGAACGAAACTGGACTACTTCTTACAGCATACACAAAAATAAACTCAAAATGGATTAAAGGCCTAAATGTGAGAGCTGAAAGCATAAACATCCTAGAAGAGAGCACAGGCAGTAATGTCCCTGATATTGGCCATAGGAACATTTTTCTAGATATGTCTCCTGAGGTAAGGGAAATAAAAGCAAAAACAAACTATTGGGACTACCTTAAAGTAAAAAGCTTCATGCACAGCAAACAAGAAAACTAAAAGGCAACCTACGGAATGGAAGAAGATATTTGCAAATGACATATCTGAAAAAGAGTTAGTATCCAAAATACGTAAAGAACTTATAAAACTCAAAACCCAAAAAACAAATAATCCAATTACAAAATGAGCAGAAGATATGAACAGATATTTCTCCAAAGAAGACATAGATGGTCAACAGACACATGAAAAGATGCTAAATACCACTCATCATCATGGAAATACAAATCATGGAAATACAAATTAAAACCACAATGAGGTATCACCTCACACCTGTCAGAATGGCTAAACTCAAAACACAAGAAACAACAAGTGTTGGCAAAAATTTGGAGAAAAAGGAACTGTTAATGAGAGTGTTAGTGCGAGTGCAACATTAGTAAAAATGCAAACTAGTGCAGTCGCTGTGGAAAACAGTACGGAAGTTCCTCAAAAAGTTAAAAAATTAAGTAAAATTAATTAAAATTTAATTTTAAAAACTAAATTAATTCTAGTAATTCCAAATTGGGCAAAGAACATAAAAACACTAATTCAAAAAGATATATGCCCCCCATGTTTATTGTAGCATTATTTTCAATAGCCAAATTATGGAAGCAGCCCAAGTATCCACCAATAGATGAATGATAAAGAAGATCTGGTGTATATAGACAGTGGAATATTACTCAGCCATAAAGAATGAAATCTTGGGCGCCTGGGTGGCTCAGTTGGTTAAGCGACTGCCTTTGGCTCAGGTCATGATCCTGGAGTCCCAGGATCGAGTCCCATATCGGACTCCCGGCTCTGCGGGAAGTCTGCTTCTCCCTCTGACCTTCTCCCCTCTCATTCTCAGTCTCTGTCTCTAATAAATAAATTAAAAAAATCTTTAAAAAAAAAAAAAAAAAAAAGAATGAAATCTTACCAGTTGTAGTGACACAGATGGATCTTGAGGGTATAATGTGAAATAAGTCAGTTAAGAGAAAAAAATTCTGATTTTACTTATATGTGGAATTTAAGAAATAGATGAACAAAGAAAAAAGAGATAAACCAAAAAACAGACTCTTAACTATATATAACAAACTGATGGTTACCAGAGGGGACGTTTGTGGGGGGCATGGGTGAAATAGGTGAAGGAGATTAAGAGTACACTTATCATGATGACCACTGAGTCATGTACAGAATGGTTGAATCACAATATTGTACACCTGAAACTAATATATGTTAACTCTACTACAACAAAAATTTTTTAAAAATCACAGCAGAAGCAAAATAAGTCAATCAGAGAAAGCCAATTATCTCTCTGATAGGAGGAATTTGAGAGGCAGGGCAGGAGGTTGTGGGTGGAAGGGAGGGAAAAAATGAAACAAGATGGGACCGGGGAGGGAGACAAACCATACGAGACTCTTAATCTCGGGAAACAAAATGAGGGGTTTTTTGGGGGGGTGGGTAGAGGGGATGGGGTGGATGGGTGATGGACATTGTGGACGGTATGTGCTATGGTGAGTGCTGTGAATTGTGTAGGACTGATGATTCACAGACCTGTACCCCTGAAGCAAATAATACATTATATGTTAATAATAAATAAATAATTTGAAAAATTTGAAAAAATTTTTAAAAAATCACGGCAGAAAATCTCTTCTAGCTCCTATTCCCATTCCAGTCTATCTATCCTATCTTTGGGCCAGCAGTCACACCCCTGCACTCAGGAACCTAGCACCCAGCAAGAAGGTGCTTTGGGCTTCTGTCCCCTATTTACTAAGCAATCCAAGAGCTTCTTGATCCTCCACCCATCCTGTCTGCTCCTTAAGCCCTGTTTTCTTGGCTCTGACATTGGAATAATATTACCAGAGCTCTTTCAGTTCCCAGCCCCAAGACAGACTGGACTGTCTGATCTTGCTGCTCCAGGCTTACCCTGGGCATGGTATTGTACTTACCCTGCTGATTGTTTCCTTTGCTGTGTGGAAGCTTTTTATCTTGATACAATCCCAACAATTCATTTTTGCTTTTGTTTCCCTTGAATGGCTAACATTTTTAGAGAGTTTACTGTGTGCCAGACACCAGAATAAATATTTGACATATTATTTAACTTATTTCTCACGATGGCTTTATGAAGTGGGCATTTTTTTATTATCCCCATTTTATAGAAAAAGAAGGTGTAGAGCCTACACATATGCCCTATTCTACTCTATCTCTGGTTAGAGTACCCTTGACTCAGTACTCCTGCGTAAGGAACAACTTAAAGTCAAATGGCATCTAAGTGCTACTCCTTTCCCCTGAAATGCACTCTCCCTAGATCCAATTCAGGCACCATCTCTCTTAACTAATACTTCCCAGGTTGGACCTACCCCTCCACAGCGGGGTTATGCCTGCCACAACCAGACCTCCAGCTTATACCTACAGGCTACATTCTAGTTGGCAACCCACTAACCATCACTACCCATCCTGGACTACTTTAAGTGCTTCAGTCAGTCAGAACCACTACACACCAGTTCCTACTCCAAGGGTAGGCAGGTGTTCAGAGGAGAGGAACTGCCCTTACATACTTTGAGAGCAAAGATGGGGAGCCTTGCAACTCCCAGGAAGACCATGGTCCTATTTTCCTTACAAAGACACTATAATATTTCCACATTCAATCCAAAGTCCTGTGGAGTAGGTAGGACAATTCTCCTTGCAGTCCCATATGACCCGTTAGAATGTGAGGTATTTCCCAGAGAGTATCACACAATCACACACACACAAATGCTTGCAAACACACTTGCTAATACCAAGAACAGCTTCTAAATGCAGAAAGCAGAATATCTGGATAAATACTATTTGTTGAGTAAGTTCTCAGATTCAGACTGAAGTGGTCAGCTCATTTCGTGCTAAACCATTGTAAGATCAAGGACTGCTGCTCCCATTTGGCAATGTCTGGAAACATTTTTGATTGTTACTACGAGAGGTGCCACTGGCATCTAGCAGTTAGAGGCCAGAGATGCTGTTAACTATCCTATATGAATAGGTCAGCCCCCACAACAAAGAATCATTCTGACCAAATTAGCAATAGTGTGAACATTGAGAAGCCCTGCTCTACGCCCTATATTCAAGCAGCCAACTCTAATGGACCTTAAGATTCCCCAACAATGTACGAGAAAAGCTAGAAAGCAGCTAAGATAAGATTTCAATCCAGGCAATCTGGTTTCAAAATCTAAACTCTTAACCACTCTTCCATTTGACTTTAAGTTGTTCCTTACCCAGGAGTACTGAGTCAAGGGTACTCTAACCAGAGATAGAGTAGAATAGGGGATATGTGTAGGCTCTACACCTTCTTTTTCTATAAAATGGGGATAATAAAAAAATGCCCACTTCATAAAGCCATCGTGAGAAATAAGTTAAATAATATGTCAAATATTTATTCTGGTGTCTGGCATACAGTAAACTCTCTAAAAATGTTAGCCATTCAAGGGAAACAAAAGCAAAAATGAATTGTTGGGATTGTATCAAGATAAAAAGCTTCTGCACAGCAAAGGAAACAATCAACAAAACGAAAAGGCAACCTACAGAATGGGAGAAGATATTTGCAAATAACATATCATATAAAGGACTAGTATCCAAGATCTATAAAGAACTTGTCAAACTCAAGGCCCAGAAAACAAATAATCTAATCAGAAATGGGGAGAAGACATGAACAGACATTTCTGTAAAGAAGACATACAATCCAAAAAAATAAAAAATAAAAAAAAGAAGACATACAAATGGCCAACAGACACGAGAAAGTGCTCCACATCACTTGGCATCAGGGAAATGCAAATCAAAACCACAATGAGATACCACCTCACACCACTCAGGATGCCTAAAAGTAACAAGACAGGAAACAACAAATGTTTGCAAGGATGCAGAAAAAGGAGAACCCTCTTACTCTGTTGGTGGGAATGCAAACTAGTATGGCCACTCTGGAAAATGGTATGGAGTTTCCTTAAGAAGTTAAAAAAAGGGCTACCCTATGACCCACAACTGCACTACTAGGTATTTACCCCAAAGATACAAATGTAGTGATCCAAAGGTGCACCTGCACCCCAATGTTCATTGCAGCAATGTCCACAATAGCCGAGCTGAGAGCCAAGATGTCTGTCAACAGATGAATGGATAAAGAAGATGTAGTATATATATCAATGGAATATTACTCAGCCATCAGAAAGGGTGAATACTTATCATTACATCGACGTGGATGGAACTGAAGGGTATTATGCTGAGTAAAAGAAGTCAATCAGAGAAAGACAATAATCATATGGTTTCACTCATATGTGGAATATAAGAAACAAGGTAGGGGAAGGGATGGAAAAACAGAATGGGAAATCATCAGAGAGGGAGAAAAACCATGAGAGACTCTTAACTATAGGAAACAAACTGAGGGTTGCTGGAGGGGAGGTCAATGGGGGTATCGGGTAATTGGGTGATGACCATTAAGGAGGGCACATGATGTGATGATAATTTATTGAACAATACATCTGTAATTATTGATGTACTACAGTTGGATAATTGAATTTAAATAAAATTGAATTAAAAAGTTAGCCATTTATTGTTATTATTATTATTATTACAAAGATAGTGAATGGTGGAGGTAGGAAGCAAACTCCACTTTCTCCAGGTTCATACTGTAGACTGGAGAACTATAAAAATAAAAAAAAATACTTCAAAAATTAGTTTAACTATTTAGAAATGAAATTTTTCCTAATTAAAAATAACTGCCTAATGCACAAATCATTTAACACATCACAATTATTTGGTGGTCTAACTTTTTTAATACCGAAGTGTGTTCCTGTTGGCTTCATGGGCTTATAGCTTGTGGCTGAGGCAGAAAGATCACCTGCACTTTAAGTATGCAAAGAAGAAATGATAATGATTCCATAAGTCTGGGCTAAATTTAAAACTAATGTTGGAGGCTTATGGCCTGAACATTATGTGAATTTGTTCCTGAGCCAAAGAATCATTAAACCATGAAGCTTAACGAAAGGGACTTCCAGAGGTCACACAACCATCTCTTTCTATCCAGAGGGACAGAAGCCCACTTTACTTAGCAACTTGGCCTCTTCTGAAAAAGAAAGCATCACACCACAACTAAATATCTTCTTCAGCACATGTTGAAAAGATAGAGAGAAATTATGACCCTTAAGAAACTAATTATCAGAGATAGAAATTAAGTTTTCTCAAATTCGATTCTCCTCTTTCAATACAATTCTTATTTGTCTGGTTATTCTTCTATCATGTTTTCCAAATCCTTGAAGCAATCAGATTTGTTACAGGTTTAATAGAGTAGGACCTCAGTGAGACATCTAATAGTGCCTAATACAGTGTTTGGAACACAGCATATGATCACTAAATAAGTACTAAAGGTTATGGCACCTAGCAGCCTACTCAAGGTCTGCCTTTCAGGGTAATTTCCTTTTCCTCTCATTTGAGTAAAGAAGGAACAACCACATCAAACTAATTATGGATCCTTAAAACCCCTCCACATGGCAATTAAAAGTTTATAAGCAGTTATCATGATCTGAACTTTGTCTTATTGTTATATTCAGCAGCCTGTTCCTGAAAAGTTTATCCACCATTTGAATCTCCATTCCATACCCTTGGCAAGGCCACCATATTACATTACTCTGGGTAATGTAACTCTGCATAACTCTCATTCCTCTGCACCAAAAAGATCATGGTCTATATAGTTAAATCATGGAGTTGTTCAACCCTCCTGGTGGTGGTCAATTTACAACTTCAAAGCTTTACACAATAACTTCTTACAGTCCAGGAAACATTTCATCATTTTATGAGAAAGGCCTGGCTGTATTTCCCTGACCATTTGGTCAAGAAGGAGAGAAGTTATTCTTGGTTAAATTCCTAATACAGTGAAAAAGTAAAAGGTGAGTCTTGCTCCCTGCAGAGAATCCCAACAAATCTCAAACAGATGATGTGGTGGGAACCAGGTATTTGGAGCCCTATTAGTCTGAATTCATGGTTCTAATATTCTGACTGGGGAGCCCTCTCCCGAGACCTTGTTCTTGGCAGCAGCATTTCTGATCCTGAAAAACACAAAATGATGCTTCTTCAAAGCCCCAACAGCAGCCCAGTTAGAAAGCAGCCCAGGCAAACAGCTTTCTCTTCCCCTTAATCTTACTCTAACATTTAGCCAAATGCAGATTCTATTTATTTCCTTGTGTATGCTTCTGTTGTCAACACTAATTAACTTAAAAGAGTTTCAGTTTGTCGGGGTGCCTGGGTGGCTCAGTAGGTTAAAGCCTCTGCCTTCGGCTCAGGTCATGATCTCACGGTCCTGGGATTGAGCCCCACATCAGGCTCTCTGTTCAGCAGGGAGACTGCCTCCCCCTCTCTCTCTGCCTGCCTCTCTGCCCACTTGTGATCTCTCTCTCTGTCAAATAAATAAACAAAATCTTAAAAAAAAAAGTTTCATTTTGTCAAGTTCTTTAATTTCTTGTCATTTTGCAAATGTCTTAAACCAGCAACACTTTTGTTAAACCACACTGTCTAGGGCACAATGATTTCCAGTTGATTCGGTGTCCAGCTTTTCTAAATGCCCAATTTAGAACAATGTTTTCATTATAAAATTAGACCTAGAGGAAGGCTTTGATTTTGAGAACTCTCATATTTTAATATATGTGATGACTCTTTGTTGCTAACTAAGTTGGGGTTCTTAAAGGCCATTTTATATCCAAATGTCTCAATGAACTTCATAAGTACATTAGCATCACTTAACTCTGAAGGTTAAAAATCCCTGAGAGGTCATTTTGTCAAGTAACTTGTCTTTATTCAAGTTAATAAAGTTAATAAAATGAGCTCTCCTGCTTCTTGGTAAGGAGAGATTGTTCTAGAAGTGAAGACACTGAGTGTAGGGCACTCCTTCCACGAGTCCGACTGGGAAATAGGACAAAGAGAAATAAAATCTGGAGGGAAGAGAATATCCAAGATGACAGGGCTTTTGTTTTAAAGATGGCAGAAATTTGAGTTTGTCTGAATTTGAGAGAAAAGAGCCAAGAGATGTGGAAAGATTGCAGGCACCAGAAAGAGGGCATAATCCCCAAGTGCATCACAGAGAAGGTTGCAGTGGATAGAACCCAGGAAACAGTGGAGGGAACAGTCTTTCACAGAAGAAATGCTTTCTCTGGCAACAGTTTGTGGTGTGTGGGAGAAGCTGAAGGAATTCCAAAAAATGGATCTCTATTTCCTCTGACCACAGCAGTATCTCAGGTCCAACCACCATAAAGTGGAGAAAATTCTTGGGTTTAACTTCCCTCTCGATTCCATTTTGATTTCTGTCCTATATGCCACTTTACTCTAACCAGCAGAGCATGTTCCTTTTTTCACAATTATGCATGAGAGTTCATACTCTCATGAACACTCATGAATGCTCATACTACTAATTATGCATGATATTCATTTGCAAATATATTTACTGAATTACTCATAACATGCCAAAAAATTTTATGTTCTGTTTCTAAGATTTTCTTAAGAGAAATTTGAAATCTATTACTATTTTTAACTGCTGAACTTTTCAGATAGATGTGAATACATTTTTGCTTACATAAAAAATTTACAGTGAGACGATTCAAAGCAGTAACGACATATCTGTGGTTTCTAAAGCCCTAGAACCAGAACAAAACCAGAATTTGAGAATACTCTCTATCACTATCCTGAAACTGCTGCCTTGAAAGTCACCATTCACTTTTTTCATGTCAAATCCATGTCTTTTTCTCCTGATCTTTTGCCAAATATGTCACTTTTAAATTCAGCTCCACAAGCAGTCCTTATTATAGATGGTGTGCAAAAATTTATGTGAGTCGATGAGAGGCAGTGAATGCGACACAGCCCAAGTCTTGTTTATAAAATACAAGGTCATACATACACACAAACACACACACACACACACACACACACACACACACACACATCACTAACTATATTATAATATAGTAAGTGCTAAAAGTCTTGGGGAACCAAGGGGAGAACAACTCAGTCTGCCCAGAGATCGAGAAAGCCACACAGAAGGGATTCTCCCGAGCCTTGAAGGATGAAAAGGAGTCTGAGATATCAACTACTGTACTATCACCACATTATTGTCTCCTTTACCAGCAACTCTTCTTCCCCCTTTCTAAGGGTATTTCTCTCCCTTGGCCCCAACCCCAAGTCTGTCCTCAGTTCTTCATTCTTCTCCTTATCTACTTGTTCCCTCTGTCAGCTCCTCTTCTCTCATTGTTTTTAATTATCAGTTTTCTGATGATGATGATGATGATGATAGCAAAAACTCTTTCCCATGGTCTTCCCTCCACACAGAATATCTCTAACTGTAAGACACTCCATCCCCTATAACTCATCAGTCTCAGAACTGACCACACTCCCTTGGCCATGGCTGGTCTTCTGGGCCCTCTTTCTCTGTGGACATGCCTTCCAAGATCACGGAAGCCCACAAAGACCTATTCTTTTCCCCAAAACTATCATCTTCCTGTACCTACACAGTTTAACTTTTACTACGTAGTGTCTGCAAATGTTTCATAGGCTCACATAATTCCTCTTCTACTAAACTGCAAGTGCTTTTGAAGGACTCTTATCTGTTTCTTTTCTTGAAATACTTCTCACCTGCCCTCACTCTTACTCTCTCCATTTTTTTAGGGCCTAATCAGGGAAAGCACATATATGCCACCAGAGCTCCTCCTTGGCTATGCTGTGCTCTTGGCAGACATCGCCAATCAGAAACAAAATCAAATTTGCCCCACAGTCCTTTTCAACATGGCATTTCAAGCAACTATTACCAATTCAAGGGAAATGGATCTCAGGTTAATATCTACTATTTAATACCTTAATTGATATGGACTTGCTCTTTAATCCATATTTGTTGATTGGTTGAATTTTGGCATCTTAACAAGGTAGTCACAAAATGTTTTAAAATGTTATAGTAAGTATAAGTAACCATAATTACATCGGACTATATAGGAGAGGGTTTGAAGTTTCATCAATAACATGTGCTAGATTCCAGCTTCCATTTAAGATGTACAAAGGTGGAAAGAACTTTGCCTCCACACTTACAGTGAAAGAAAATCCAAATGATATTCAAAATCTTTTTTTTTCCTTGAACCCACATGAGAGCTGAGGTTGTAGGGTGAGCAACCAGCCTAAGATCTAAGGAAAGACAAGTGCCTCCAAGAAGAAAAAGAACCTAAGTACTGATTTTCCTGGAATGGACAACAGCTACCATATAAGCTGGTAAGGAAAATTCAGCTAAAATTCTTAACCAAGTGCTGAAGGCTGAGAGTAGTCCAGCATGAGATTACAGAAGGTCTGGGAGCCACAGACAGGGAAATCCACACCCATTCATAGGTTCTTCACAGACCTCCCTTAGGTGCTCACGAGAAACTGGAGGTAGACTGGGAGAGCAGAGAAAGCAAAGTACAGTTCTGGAAAGTGGAGGACAGTTATCACCACAGGAAAGACACAAAGTCCTACACACGGCCTTCCCAAAAGAATAAAAACTTTAAGCTCTGGGGGAAAGAACAAGTCCAATCACCTCGGGACACTGACGAAAGCCCACTGCAGCTGGGAAAAAGGAAAGAGGAAAAAACTTCTGTCTCTGGGAGTGAGGCAGGAAATATGACAAGCCCAAACTATTAGAGATCCTTAACATTAGGAAGGGACAAGATTACTGAGAAGACCCAGGAACACAGAGCTTACCAAAGACTGAGGCCAAGCCACAAAAACAGAACTTGCCTCATCCCACCTCCCACATCAGGATATCAAGAACTAAGTAGCAAGAAACAACAGAGAAACAAGAGCATGAGAGAGAAATTCTGAAATTCAGGCTCATGGAATGGCCTAAAGCTAAGGGTGGAACAAAAGCATTGGGATAAAGCATCCAGAAGTTTATCCCCAATCTAAATACGAATTCACACTGGAAGAATTTGAAGCCCAAGGTACATTGTCACACACATGTACACATACACATGGACCTGGATTTTAAAAAGAAGTATGCTCATTTTGGCCATACATATATTTATTTCAGCCTCTAATGGACTCTGCATAAGATGTCTCACATTCAGTGAGAAATTGTGAGATTCGTAAAGAAACAAGAAAAAAAAATACACTATCCAGAGAACAAGCAAACAACAAAATCAGACTCAATATGACACAGATGTTAGAACTTTCAGACATAATTATGAAATAACTATGAATAATATATTGAAGACTAATGTGCAAAAGGTAGAAAGTATGCACGAACATATGGATAATTCAACAGAGAAAGAAGTACTAACCAATATTCTTCACTGAACATAGATATAAAAATCCTCAACAGTCTAAAATTGAATCAAGTAATATATTTAAAAAATATATTTTTTTAAAAGAATATATCATGACCAAGTGGAATTCACCCCAGGGAAGGAATGATTCAACACTTGAAAATCACTTGATATAGTTTACCTTATCAATAGATTAAAGAAGATAAAGAATATGTCCATCACAATAGTTGTAGAAACACCCTTTGATAAAATCCAACGTCCATTTTTCCCCCAAATATGTTTATTTTATTTTTTCAGTGTTACAAGACTGATTGTTCATGCACCACACCCAGTGCTCCATGCCATACCTGCCCTTCCCAATACCCACCACCAAGCTCGCCCAATCCCCCACCCCCACCCCTCAAACCACTCAGTTTGTTGCTCAGAGTCCACAGTCTCTCCTGGTTCATTGCCCCCTCCGATTTCCCCCATTCATCCCATCCCTCTCACAATGCCCTCCGTGATTTTCTTTATACTCCACACGTAAGTGAGACCATAAGATAATTGACTCTCTCTGCTTGACTTATTTTACTTCGCATAATCTCTTCTAGTCCTGTCCATGTTGATACAAAAGTTGGATATTCATCCTTTCTGATGGAGGCATAATATTCCATTGTATCGATGTACCACGTCTTCCTTATCCACTCATCTGTTTATATGGAACCAGAAAAGACCCCCAAATGCTAAGGAAATGTTGAAAAAGAAAAACAAAGCTGGGGGCATCACATTGCCTGATTTCGAACTTTACTACAAAGTGGTGATCACCAAGACAGCATGGTACTGGCACAAAAACAGACACATAGACCAGCGGACCAGAATAGAGAGCCGAGAGATGGACCCGCAACTCTATGGTCAAATCATCTTTGACAAAATGGGCAAAAATACCCAGTGGGAAAAAGACAGTCTCTTCAATAAATGGTGCTGGGAAAACTGGACAGCTATATGTAGAAGAATGAAACTTGACCATTCTCTTACACCATACACAAAGATAAACTCGAAATAGACAAAAGACCTCAAAGTGAGGCAGGAATCTATCAAAACCCTAGAGAAGAACATAGGCAGTAACCTCTATGACATTAGCCACAGCAACTTCTTTCAGGACATGTCTCCAAAGGCAAAGGAAACAAAAGCGAAAATAAACTTTTGGGACTTTATCAAGATAAAAAGCTTCTGCACAGCAAAGGAAACAGTCCACAAAACAAACAGGCAACCCACAGAATGGGAGAAGATATTCGCAAATGACACTACAGACAAAGGGCTGATATCTAAGATCTATAAAGAACTCCTCAAACTCAACACTCACAAAACAGA
>CM052797.1:35801225-35814337 GCA_028533885.1 Nasua narica | reverse complement strand
AGATTCTTCAAGAAATTAAATATACAGCTACCCTATGACCCTGCAATTGCACTACTCAGTATTTACCCCAAAGAAACAGAAGCAGTACAAAGAAGGGCCACATGTACCCCAATGTTCATAGCAGCAATGGCCACAATCGCAAAACTGTGGAAAGAACCAACATCCATTTCTGAATTAAAAAATTTTTTAAACTCAGAAAACTAGGAATAGAAGAGAACTTCCACAAACTGACAGAGTCACTACAAAAAACCTAAAGCTAGCACCATACTTCATGGTGAATGACTAAATGTTTTCCGTTAAGACTGAGAACAAAGCAAGGTTATCAGCTCACTCTGCCCATATTTAGTATTACACTGGAGGTTCTACCTACTGCAATAAAACAATGAAAATAAATAAAAACATACATAATGTGAAAAGAAAAAAATCTCTCCTCATAGGCAACATGATAATTGTCGATGTAGAAAGATCCCAAAGAATCTGTCAAAAAAGCTACTACAGCTCCATTACAGTCTTAAGAGAGTGACCAAAATCCAGAACACTGACAATACCAAGTGCTGGTGAACATGTGAAGCAACAGTAACTCTCATTCATTGTTAATGGGAATGCAAAATGGCACAGCCACTTTGGAAGACAGTTTGGCAGTTCATTACAAAAATAAACATACTCACCATATGATCCAGCAATCATGCTCCTTGGTATTTATCCAAAGAAGCTGAAAACTTTTGTCCATACAAAAACCTGCACCCAAATGTTTATAGCAGTTTTATTCATAATTGCCAAAACTTGGAAGCAATCAAGATGTCCTTCAGTAGATAAATGGATAAATAAAATGTGGTACATCCAGACAATGGAATATTATGCAGCACTTGAAAAAATGAGCTAGCAAGTCACAAAGAGACATGGGGGAAACTTAAATGCATACCAAGTGAAGAGGCTAATCTGAAAAGGCTGCGTAGTATCTGTTTCCCACTATGTGACATTCTGGAAAAGGCAAAACTATGGAAACAGTAAAAAGATCAGCAGTTATCAGGAGTTAGAGAAAAGAATGAATGAGAGGAGTATAATGTATTTTTAAGGCAATGAAACTATTCTGTATGATATTATAATGTGGATACATATCATTATACATTTGTCTAAACACACAGAATATACAACACCGAGAATTAACCTAATATAAACTATGAACTTTAGATGATAATGATGTGTCAATATAGCTTCTTGAATTGTAACAAATGTACCACAAAATGTACCAAATGTGGGGGATGTTGATGACGAGGTAGGCTATGTATGTGTGGGGCTGAGGGTATGACGAATCTCCATACCTTCCTCTCAATTTTGCTGTGAATTTAAAACTGCTCTAAAATATAAAGTATAAATCCTGTTTAAAAAAAAGCAACTAAAACTAATAAGTGATTGAGTAGGTCGAATATACAAAAAATCAATTGTAGGGGCACATGGGTGGTTCAGTTGGTTAAGCATCCAACTCTTGGTTTCAGCTCAAGTCAAAATCTCAGGGTCCTGGGATCGAACCACATGTTGGGCTCCACACTCAACAAAGAGTTTGCTTGAGGGCTCTCTCTCTCCTCCCACCCTCTGCAGCCCTCCCCACTCTCTCTCTCTTTCACTCTCTCTAAAGTAATAAATAAATCTTTTTGTAAATTCCATTGTATTTCTGTGATGCCTAGGTGACTCTGTTGGTTAAGCATCTGCCTTTAGCTCAAGTCATAATGCCAGGTTCCTAGGAATAAGTCCCACATTGGGCTCCCTGCTCTGTGGGAAGCCTGCTTCTTTCTCTGCCTGCTGCTCCTCCTGCTTGTGCTCTCTCTCTGACAAATAAATAAAATCTTAAAACAAAAAATCCATTGTGTTTCTACATAATAACAATGAGCCATTGGAAATTGAAATTTAAACTATAGCATCATTAAAATAGCCCAAAAATATTAAATACTTAAGTATAAATCTAATAAAATTTGTGCAGTATCTATACACTGAAAACTACTGAATTCTGATAAAAGAAATAAAAAGAGACCAAATAAATGGGGAGATATACTCTGTTTACAGATTGAAAGTCTCAGGTCATGATCTGATTTTAAAAAAAGAATAATATTTAATGTTGGAAGATTCACACTACCTGATTTCAAGAATGCTATCAAACTACAGTAATCTGGACAGGCTAGCATTGGCAGAAGGGTAAACAATGGGACAGAAGAGATAATCTACATATATGGTCAACTGATTATGAACAAAGGCACAAAGGCAATTCAATGGAGAAAATACAGTCTTTGTGACAAATGGTACTGGACCATTTGGATACCATAAGCAAAAATATAAACTGCAGTTCACATTCTTACTACATAGAAAAATTAACTCAAATGAAATAGACATTATTGTGAAACCTAAAACAAGAAAACTTCTAGCGGAAAACAAGAGAATATCTTTGTGACTCTGCATTAGGCAAATATTTCCCAGATACAAGAGAAAAGCACAATCCATTAAAGAAAAAGATTAATAAATTGAACTTCTTAAATATCAAGAACTTTCTTAAATATCAAGAATCTTGACTCTTCAAAAGACACCATTACAAGAATGAAAAAATAAGCCACAGACTGGGAAAAAGTACTTGTAACTCTCATACTTGATAGAGGATTTGTAAACAGAAAATATAAAAAGGTTTCAAAACTTAATAAGAATAAGAAAACAAATAACGCAATTAAAAATGAGCAAAAAATTTAAACAGCAGTTTCCCAAAATAGATATGTGGGGTGGAGCACTTTAAAAGATGTTCAACATTATATTCAAATCACAATGAGATATTACTAGATGGCTATCAAAATAGCTAAAATATTTTTTTATTTGATAATGCTAAATGCTGGTAAGGATTCAGAATAACTACAACTCATGCATGGCTGATGTGACTGCAAAACAGTATAAACAGTTGGAAAACAGTCTGTTTCTTATAAAATTAAAAATGCCTTACCGTATAACACAGCAATTCCACTCCATTTCACTTCCCATGTGAAATAAAAATGTATATTCACACAAAAACTTAAGCCTGGGTGGTCATAACAGCTTTATTCATTATTACCACAAACTGAAAATTCAGCTTCTGAATGGAGAGACAAACTGGTATATCATACAATGGAATGGCTCACAGCAACACCAAGAAAGAACTAATACATTCAACAACATGAGTGAATCTCACATGCAATATACTAGGTAAAAAAAGGTTACTGTATGATTCCATTTATATGACATTCTTGAAAAGGCAAAAATACAGGGTCAAAGAACAGATCAGTGGTTACCAGTGCCTGAGTATGTAAGGAGGATTTGACCACAAAAAGGCATAAAGGGATCTTTGGAATGAGGGAACTATTATTTTATGTCCTGGTTGTGGTGGTAGTAACACGACTTACAAATTAGCCAAAACTAGTAGAACTATACACTAAAATAGATAATTTTACCTTTGTACCTTATACCTTAATAAACAAGTGGGCTGGAGAGAATGTAAGCTTATAATCAGATTTGAAATTCCTCCAATATTCTCTGTTGGGATATATTAAGTTGAATACAACTACAAGCATAGACAGCTCCTAAATCCATCCACAATGAATTTATAATCAAGGTGTCTATACCCATACCATGCTTCCTTTTGAGGACATGCTAGGCCAGGCAGACTCATACAACTGGTGTGAAAAAGACAAGTAATCCAACTAGGCCTCTTAATCTAGTAGAAATAGAGGTAGGGAAGGAATGAGGGAGAGAGGGATTCGTACATTCATAACTGACATTACATACCTACAGAAAAACTTTTTGACCATTAATTCATCTAGGAAATTCATGCTAGCCTTGAAGTTTATTCAACATGGTACCTGGTAAAATCCATGTTAGTTTTGGTAATCCCTACTTTACTAATCCAAACAACAGTCATGTCAATAAAGGATTTATTCTAGGCAGCCAAGGCACCATGTGTTAAGGTCAATAAACATGAAAGCATACATAATGCATTCTTTGTAACCTAAGTGATTCCAAATGGAGAGTCCTACAATCTTAGCAAATTTCAAAAGTAGCCAAATCATATTTAGTTACTTTATCTGTTGGAGAAACGCGGATAAATAGCTCTTATGCCAAGAAAACTTTATATTCATAATTTCCACGGCAAAGAAATTTGTCCCAGAGCTTACTGCTTCTCAGGATTCACCAAGAAAAATAAAACTTTGCTAGTCTACAGATTTCACATACACCACTTACTCTCATGACTTGGGATTATTTATAAAGGCCCCATAAGCAAATGGCACTAGGAAACAAGTCAGCCACTATTCTAGCACTAAAGAGATTACAATCTCAATAGACTGCATTTAGATGGACAAATATCACACAATTGTACCACGGAAAACTGCAAATAATAATTTAATTAAATTACTAATTCAATATCTTCTCTCTGTAGGGGAATTATTTGACAAATATCAGAGTATAGTTTAGCAGCCTCAATATATTCACAAGGCTTTGTCAACACTACACAAGAACATGCCTATTGAGTGGACCACATTATTGGGTATTAGATAAAGGTAGTAGCAAGGTGGCTAAGAGAGAGATGAAATGAGGAATCAAGGGAAGAAGGAGAATATGCAGAAAAGCCTATCTCATAGGAGCAATTATTAAAAGAAATTTTTGAAGATGAGAAGTTATTAATAGTTTCTGGATCAAGTTAATAGTCTTGACCACCATCATGTGATTAAGATGGTGCCAGAGGAGAATTGCTTTTGAAGAGTGTGTTTGACAGATAATAAAAGACAAGGGCAAGAGTCAAGGAGATCAGTCTGCAGGTCAGACAGATTAGATGGAGGAAGAACTCAAGAGAAACAGAAGATGGCACATAGGATAGTGAGAAGTAGAGGGTGCCCAGATCTGCTGTGCAACATGGCACCTTTAGTTAACAATTGGGCTGTTGCACAGTTTAAAACATGTTAAGAGGATAGATCTCATGCTAAAGGTTCTTACCAAAACACACACACACAAAGAACACAAAGGTGTTTTTTTTTAAGATTTATTTATTTATTTGACAGAGAGAGAGAGATCACAAGTAGGCAGAGAGGCAGGCAGAAAGAGAGGGGGAAGGAAGCAGGCTCCCTGATGAGCAGAGAGCCCAATGCAGGGCTCGATCCCAGGACCCTGAGATCATGACAGAGGCTTGAGCCAAAGGCAGAGGCTTAACCCACTCAGCCACCCAAGCACCAAAGAACACAAAGTTTTTGAGGGTGATGGATATGTTTAATATCTTGGTTGTAATGATAGTAGCACAGGTATATGCATACATCCAAAATCACCATAATGTATACATTAAATGTATAAATTTTTTTGTATTTTCCCAACAAGGCTTAAAAAAAAGAACTACTTATATATTAAGAATAAGATATTACTCTGAAACAAAAAGTAGAGGGTGATTCCTGGAATCTGTATGTTTTGCTGTAAAGGAAAACAAGATGAATCCAGGGCACAAACTTAAAGGACCCTATGGTTGTAAAAATCATGAAACACTAAAGATGCTGCCAAGAAAAGACCTCAGAGACCAAAGAACAACCAGAGATAGCAGAGATTTCCAAATCTGGAAAAAAGATCAGAAAGGAGGACAGAGAGACAACCGTTCCCTTAAGTGCAAGCATACCTATGAAAACTTGGTGGGGACTCTTTCTGCAAAGTAAAAAAGTAAAAGATGAAAACAACCACCCCAGGCAGGGAATTGCCTAGTCTGTTGTTTTCAAACTCTTTTTTGAGGCTCAGAACCTGTGTTCAAAGGTTATCTTACATGAATATGCAAACAAATACAGAAAATATGAGTCTGCTCTGGCTGAGGAAGAGCATGGACCCTCAAGAGTCCCGCTCTGATAAAAGCCCTCCTCCCCACCAGAACAATGGCTCATAGAAAGGTGCCATACGATTTCAAGGCATCTCTAAAGCAAAGCACTAGGAGTTACCCCAAAGAGATGTTTCTTTTCTCCTTTGTGTAAAACATTTCTAAGAATGCTGTTCAAATTAACCCACAGTGGCAAATATATCCAAACACTACCTCCTGAAATAAACACACGGGGCCAAGGCTTATCCTTCAACAGAAATCCTATTCACTGCTCTTTAAATTCTTCAAACATACAGAAAATAATAAAGTGAACATCAGTGTACCCACCGCTCTTATCTAATGGATGTGACCATATTGCCATATTTAATTGCATCATTTTTTGAAAAGTAAAATATTACAGAAGAATTTGAAAACCCCTTTCTCCTCCTCCCAAATCCCATTCTCCTTCTGAATGCCACCAGCCCAGATAACCATTTTACTAAGGCTACTGTTTATTCTTTTTTTTTTTAAGATTTATTTATTTATTTGAGAAAGAGAGAGAGAGAATCCCCAAGCAGACTCCCCACTGAGTATAGAGCCTGATGCTGGGCTGGATCGCAGGACCCTGAGATCATGGCCTGAGCCAAAACCAGGAGTCAGCAGCTTAACCGACTGAGAGCAACCAGCTAGTGTTTATTCTTACCTCCAACAACTTCCTTCTTTTACTCTACATGCACGTATCCCTAAGCCCATGGTCTTATTCTCTATTTTTAAAATGATATACATTATACTGTATTCATCCTTCTGTAACTTGCTCATTTTGCTCAGCATATTTTCAACATTTATCCATACTGTTACAGAAATATCTCATTGGCTTATTTTGAAAACAAGGTATTACTGCATTATCTGACTATACCACATTTATTCATTTCCCTATTGTGGACACTTAGTTCACTTCCAATTTTTCACTATTATAAACAATGCTATAAAGGCCATCCTGTACTTATCTTATTGTGTGCATATTCAAGACTTCCTTTAGGATATAACTGAAATTGATTTACTGAGAATAAGCAAAATTTAATCTTTTAAGCCTCAGTTTATAAAGCCTCTGCCTTTAGCTCAGGTCATGATCTCAGGGTCCTAGAATTGAGCCCCACATCGGGCTCTCTGCTCAGTAGGGAGCCTGCTTCCCCATCTCCCTCTCTGCCTGCCTCTCTGCCTACTTGTGATCTCTCTCTCTCTGTAAAATAAATAAAGTCTTAAAAAAAAAAAAGCCTCAGTTTAGTTGTCACCTCCTTCAAGAGGCTCCCCATGGCCTGGTTTAGCAGAGTTAAGTGCTTTCCCTTTTCTAGTCCCAAAAGACCTTGCAAGGATCTCAAGAATGTCCTGCACTCACTACCGAGGTATAACTATTTATTTGCATATCTGTCTCCCCAGATGAGCCATGATCCCCCAGAAAGAAAGGATCATATGCCTGGTACATAGTAGCTTCTTAACCATTTTGCTTGCTGAGCAAAATTTAAAATTAACTGACAAAAGAAGCCCCGTAGCTCTGTCAGAAATTGTGGGAATAGCAACGTGAACTCAATTTCAAGAGAATTTCAAAGAGATGGCACAGATTCCATCCAGGGACCTGTGCATAACCCCAGGAGGGGTTCCAAATCAAGAAGTTAGGAGAAAAGAGATTGCATAAAATCTAGGAAGAAACAAAAATGAACCCAGGTCACTTCTGGGTCACGTTACAAATAAAAACTACCTAAGCCCAACACCTTGGAGGACGCCACTATTGGCAAAATTAAAAAACAGTCCTAAAAGCAATGAAAACATTAGCCTGAGGCAAAACCTAAGGCATGAGGTCATAGATGGTAAAGAGGGGAAGGGCCAGGGATCATAATAGTTGAGGTTAATAAAGATACCAAAATAATTAAGAGTTCTGTAAGTCTCAATTTTGCCCTAAAGGCATCTATTTCTTAATTTTGTGGCTTTGTGGGTAATCGCACACCCTCAGATCTTCCTAGCAGGCATGTGAATTGCTTTACCTTTATTTAACAATACCTCGCACCAGGATAATTATGAATATTCTTGACCATCAATACCACAGCTAGAATTTGTCTTGTGAAGAAATATTATTTATAAAATCGTAAAATAATTCCAGTGGCAAAAGCCATAAATAAATACTCATCAATAAAGAACAATATAAATGAGGCATTTACTAAATGGAATATTATATAACCATTAAAAAGAGTAAGAGTTTCTTCTGGAAAGGAGCTTATACAATGTGTTAAGTTGAAAAAATATGCTGTTAAATCAAAAACACAAGGAATAAATCAGTATGGATATGATTCACTGTCTATAAATAATGATATTGATATATTCAATAAGATTCCTTAACTATCAAATGTTTACATGTCAAAAAAAGACACTAGAAAATCAACAGTGGATACCTTTGGGATTTGAAGAAGATAGAGGAAGTAGAATTAACTTTTGGTGTTCATTTATGCCTTTTGGTATCATTTGAATTTATGTATTTGTGCTGTATTAACCTTATTTTTTTATATTTGTAAATGTCCAAAAAATGAATTACTTGAGGTAGGTTGTGATGAGGTGAAAAATTGTGTAACCCTCTTATAGTCAGCAAGGAATGCTTCAGCCTAAGTCACTTATCCAGACCCATTTCCTAGGCTCCATAATGACTTAAAACAGCACACCCCAACACGGGATAATTAGAAGAAAATAAGCAGTCTCTCGCCAGAAAAAAATCTGAGCTTTTGTGCATGTGGTAAGTCCTGAGAATTCCTTGCAGCTTTTCCAGGGTAATCAGAATTCTCCCAGACTCAGGTATCACTTCAACTCATGTTTTAAAATCAACACTAATGGACAAAATATGAGGCAATTAAGTTCAGGGCTAAATTTCCTTAATATTTAGGTAAGTGACCTAGTACAAACAGCCGTTTTTGACTATTCAAATTCACACTCACTCAAGTTAGGGTGGCACATTTGGGCTTTACCTTGTATACGAATAAAACAGAGTCTGTTCAACTCTAATCAAATATATCTTTCTAAGAGTTCCTACTCCCTTGTCCTTGTGTACAAGCCTATCCCAGCAGGGACTGATGTATCCCTAAGGGATTTGGTGCAATATTTTGTCGTTCTGATTGAAATGTGTGCTGTCTGGTCCCTATAGTTTAATTTAGAACAATTAAGGTTCAGGGTACACGAGCTGGCAAAGCACATTACAAACAATGGCTGCAGAATAAACTGCAAATCAATCCACACTAAATCACCCTGAAAATCCCTTCCAGCGCTGCAAAGCCATCCCGATTCTAGCCCTTCCTCCTCTCCCCCTCCATCTTTGCAACAATAAGGAACTCTCCATTGTTCAGATTTGTAATGGTTTTTCAGAAGCATTCATCCTTCCAGACATAAAACTTCACAATCTTGAGCTGGGGTCAAGGGCAGACAAGGAAAGGATGCTGAAGGTGGGTGTGGCTCAGTTCATAAATATTTTGCCCCACAAATGGGGAATATTTTTTCTATTTCGCAACTCTGATATTGACATATTATGGAAATGTGTTACCACACCAAGCTGACTTACCTTATAGGAAATGTTTGCTCTTTCGTTCATCTTCTTGTCTATTTATTTTGACTCCTGAGTGGACAACTCCTTCATTCCTCACCCCTTTATAAGCATGTACCCTATAAAGCTACCTGGTCAAAGAGGATGAACTGCCTAATAAAAGGATCTCCTTCGGCCACAGCCTACAAACATCCTAGGAACCCACTTTCAGCATTCTTTATTCTTGTATAAATGAAAGAAGGCTAAGATAAGCAGCTCATCCTGTTTTCCACGTAAGGTAGGGACACTGCAGGGTTGGCAAAAACTGCTTTTCCAAATTCAAAGGAAGTTATAAAATCACATTACATAACATCAAAATTATAAATGTGCACATCCTCTCGTTTAGCATTTCCACTACTACATCTTTTTCTAATAGCGCTCTTTTCCCAAAAAGGCAAAAATAGGTATGTGAACATTTCTTGAACTATTGTACAGTGAAAAAGTTATAATCAATCTAACTTTTCACCAAGAGGGGAATGGACAAATATTACATGTTGCAATCATATGGTAGAAACTATGCAAACCTTAAAAAGAAATTTATATGAGAAATGAATAAATTTATATGAGAAATTTATATGAACTGATTCAGAATATTTTGCTCTAAAATACAGCTAAATTTAAAAATGAATTACAGAACAAATTGAATAGTATGAACCTATTTTTTAAATCAGGGAGAGTAGATACAAAATCTTTTTTTAATATTTTATTTATTTCTTTGAGAGAGACAGAGACAGAATACAAGCAGGGGGAGGGGCAGAGTAAGGGAGAAGCAAACTTCCCACTGAGCAGGGAGCCCAATGTGGGGCTCAATCCCAGGACTCCAGGACTATGACCTGAGCCAAAGGCAGATGCTTAACCGACTGAGACACCCAAATGCCCCCAAATCCTTAACAATAGTTATCTCTAGAGGTGGAATTTCAAGGGAATATTTTTTCTTTATATATCTTGGTTGTTTAATTTTTTATAGGCAGCATGTATTACTCTTCTAGTCAGCAAATATATACACTTACAAATATATATAGTAAAGCATAATGTAAACAATGGAATTATCTTCTATTTTGCCTCATTTCTCTATTATTTCATCCATCCAACAGTTATTAAAAGCCTGTTGATATGTTGAGTGCCACTGCAGTAGGTTCTGAGAATATAAAAACAAGCCTTCATAAAGGTTATAATCTAATGGTAGGAAACATATTGACATATTATGTATGTCATAATATGTATATCTGTATACCTCCATTAGAACCCATAATCTTGGGTAGGCTTCCTAACCAAGCAAGAGAAAGAATTCAGATAATGATCTTGATCAACTGAAGTTCTTTGTCTTCCCCCAAAACTCACCTATTATAGACAAACATAAGGACAATAATAGCTGTTACTCTAAAACTTAGGGGCCAGTCACTTGCAATCTCTTCAGCCTCTGGATGCTCCAATCTTCTCGGGTTTACTAATAGTACAATCATAATCACCAGCATTTATGCAACAACTACTATGTGTCAGGCACTACACTAAATTCTTTACCCATGTTATCTCATGTTATCATCATACCAGCCTTACAAAATAGTTACCATCACATACACTCACACACACACACGTATACCTATACTTTTTTTACAGATATGACAACAGAAATCTGTTAAGGTCATCAGCTAATACGTGGCAGAGCCAAGACTGTATACAGGCCAAATGTTCAGACCCCTACAGCAGCATTGGGCATATAGGAGGTGCTCATACCAGAAGTGGTCATTGCAGTAGCTGGTAGTTCTCGTAACATTTGCTAAGCTGTCAGCCTCTGAAAGGAAACTGATGAAGCAAGGGAAAAACAAAACACAATTATGAGATTTGGAAAGTCCATGCCAGTAACCTGTCAAACTCATGATTTATGAAAAGCGTTAATGAAGTATAAGCAATTCCAGGTGGGTCATTCAATCAAGCTGTTGATGGCTAGATTTCAGTGTTTGAGTCTAGGTGGCTACCAAATAGAATACTAATTCCTTTTGAGAGAAAACTTCAGATTGAATTATGTTATAATTATGATCTCAGGAAGGGGGCTGGCATAAAAGTGTGTCTATAAGCTGAGCATGTGTGTTGGCTATAAGACCAGGTCCTAGTGCATCAAGCCCTCGTGGAATGCAAGATGCTCTGGATTCAAGTCCAAGCTGCAATTACAGGATTTGAGATGTGAACCTACCTCACCTTCAGTTTCCTCCCAGCCAGTGAGGACCCTGGAACCTCACACCCACACCTCACAATGAGACAATGTGTAGAAGCCAGTACAACAGACAATCCTTGGTGGGCTTCTGCCTCTTAATCCTTCAGGCTCAACTTCCTCCCCAATTTCCTCCAATAAGTAATCTACTAGCATCTAACATATACTAAAAACTGTGCTTCAACACAAAGCCAAAAAAGCACAGCTCTATCCCAAAGTCTTCCAAATCTGGTCAGGGAGCTCAACTCTGGTAGGGAGTCTACAGATAATCTCCCAGAGAGTACACTTTCAGCAGGCTATTCCTTTCTTAAGAACCAATAAAGGCTACCTACCTATTCTTAGATGATATATTAAATCTACCTACCTTCTAGCCCAAACACACTTCCTTCCATTATAAAATTCCAGTTCACAGCTGTCTTTCCTCAGCTTTGAATGACTTCAGTACCACTACTTAAAATCTGTTTTAGATCTCAGAGTTTCTCTTACCCTTAAGCTCAAATGGACCTTAAAGACATTTTGATCACAATAATAAAGAAAAAGCAATTAAACCCTCATGGAGCTTACACTGTGGAGGAGAAAGACAATAAACAAGTAACTGAATGAATATATGCTATAGTTTGAAGTAAAGATGAGTGTCATGGAGAAAAGAGGGAATAAAGAGATGGTGCGGTTGGCATGTCTCTTTAGATAATATGTCAGGGAAAGGGAGTAGCAGGTGAAAATCTCCTGAGGCAAGAATGAACTTAGTGTATTTAAGGGACTAAGAGAAGATTGGTGTCATTGGAGTATGGCAAAAAAGGAATAAGAGAGTTTAAAGAAGTAGAAAAGAGACATATTTTTTTTAATATTTTATTTTTTATTTATTTATTTGACAGAACGAGAGATCACAAGTAGGCAGAGAGGTAGGTGGGGCGGGGGGGGGGGGAGCAGACTCCCTGCTGAGCAGAAAGGCTGATCGCGGGGCTCGATCCCAGGACCCTGGGATCATGACCTGAGCTGAAGGCAGAGGCTTTAACCCACTGAGCCACCCAGGTGCCTCAAGAACCATATTTTTAAGGCCATGTAATCTATGAGAGAATTTGGGTTTAACCCTGAGTGTGATAGGAGTCCATTTGCAGAATCTTAAGTACAGGAGTGACATGATTTTATTACATTTCTTAAAGATCATTCTGTGTGAAACAGTAAGAACTGTCATTCATTTTTAATGGGAATGCAAAATGGAACAGCCACTTTGGAAGACAGTTTGGCAGTTCATTACACAGTATGGAGATTCCTCAGGAAATTAAATATACAGCTACCCTACGACCCTGCAATTGCACTACTCGGTGTTTACCCCAAAGAAGCAGATGCAGTACAAAGAAGGGCCACATGTACCCCAATGTTCATAGCCGCAATGGCCACAATAGCCAAACTGTGGAAAGAACCAAAATGCCCTTCAACAGATGAATGGATAAGGA
>CM052797.1:35724423-35801125 GCA_028533885.1 Nasua narica | reverse complement strand
ATGTTGAACCAGGAGAGACTATGGACTCTGAGCAACAAACTGAGGGTTTTGGAGGGGAGGAGGTGGGGGGGGTGAGCCTGGTGGTGGGTATCGAGAGGGGCACGTACTGCATGGAGCACTGGGTGTGGTGCATGAACAATCAATCTTGTAACACTGAAAAATTAAAATAAATTTGGGAAAAAAAAAAAACAGACATACTCACCATATGATCCAGCAATCATACTTCTTGGTATTTAACCAAAGAAGTTGAAAACTTTTGTCCATACAAAAACCTGCACCCAGATGTTTCTAGAGCTTTATTCATAATGGCCAAAACTTGGAAGCAACCAAGATGTCCTTCAATAGGTAAATGGATAAATGAATTGTGATACATCCAGACAATGGAATATTATTCAACAATAAAAAGAAATGAGCTATCAAACCATGAAAGAACATGGAGGAAACATAAATGCATACCTAGTGAAAGAAGCTAATCTGAAAAGGCTACATAGTATATAGTTTCGGCTATATGACATTCTTAAAAAGACAAAACTATGGAAACAGTAAAAAGATAAGTGGTTAGCAAAGGTTGGGGAAAGGAAGGGATGAATAGGCAGAGCATAAAGAATTTTTAGAACAGTGAAACTGTATACTTTGTATATTTTAATGGTATTATGTTATTATGCATTGGTCCAAACCCATAGAATATACAACACCAAGAGTGAGCCCTAACGTAAACTTTGGACTTTGAGTTATAATGATGTGTCAATGTATGTTCATCAGTGGTAACAAATACAGCATTCTGGTGGAGGATGTTAATAATGGGGGAAGGCTATGCATGTGTGGGGCAAGAGGTATATGGAAAATCTCTGTTGCTTCCTCTCAGTTTTGCTGTGGACTTAAAAATGCTCTAAAAAGCAAAGTCTATTTAAAAGAAATCATCTGGCAGATATATTAAAAATAAAATATAGACCAATGTATGTAGTAGAAAGGGAAATCAGTGAAGAGGCTATTGCTAATTTAGATAAGAGACAAAGGAAGCCAGGACTGAGATGGCCACGAGTAGTGAGACAGAGTCAAAACTGGAGTATATTTTGAAGGCAGAACTGACAGACTTGTTGATGGACAAGATGTGAAATGTGAAGGAAAAACTATCTATGACCTGATGATGCTAGGAACAGAAGAGTAAGGAAGAAACAGATTTGGAGTGAAATCAAAGCCTCTGCTCTGAACATTTTAAGTCTGAAAGGTTACACTGGACACTTGGGTGGAAACGTTGAGCATGATTTAAATGTAAATATCTAAGGCTTGGGGGGCATTCTTAGGGCTAGAGATACCAAAAAGAAATCACCTACTTATACATGGCATCAAACACCATGGGACTAGATGAGGTAACCAATGAGAGTAGACAGTAAAGCAAAGAGAAGTATTCCAAACACAGCCCAGGAGCACACCAACATTTAGGGTCCAAGAGCAAGATATTGACTAGAAGTTCCATACCAATATGGAAACATAAGGGATCTAAAGAGATTAACAAGAGCCCAGATCCTCACCAGAAAGAATCCTGAATCAGAACCCAGAATCTTGAACCAGAATAATCAAATGCTGCAACACCTCTCCCTTTCTTGTGGGTAGCAAGAAGCAAGAACTATGGTCAGAGGCACGGACCTACTTGCATGTGCCTTCTCAGAAGTGAGGTAAACTGTGTGTTTGTATGCCCTTGGCGCAGCCTCTTGCTCAAGAGGAAAGAAAGCTCTTAACTATAGCAACAAGAAAGTTGTCTAAACCTCCAGCATGAATAGCCAGTGTCAGACCATGGAGAGCATACAAGGTCAAAGAAAAGAACTCATCAGGTTTAGAATAAGGCAATGCCTTTTGCCTTGGGAAAGTTGGTATCTTCCATAAGTAAAATGGATCCAACCATCGTGAATTCTGGGAACCAAGCCCTGTGCTGGGTACTACAGGTACAACAGTTTCAGAGATGTATAAGATAAATCCTATCTTCAAAGAGTTGTCAGCCAAGTGGATTGAGGAGAAAATGACTAAATGCTGGACATCTAATCTTGAAATGTGGGAAAACGTGATTCACCCCACATCACCTTCTATCCTCACCTTTCTATAATCTTGCTATGAAAAGTCAGTTGGTTAGTTTTCCAGTGTGGTATATTGAAAAATGTCTTAGAATTGTGTGCCTGAGAAAGTCCTGGAGCAAGCCCCCATCTCCACCTCCTACGTCTGCCAGTCCTGGTTTCCTGCTGCAAGAGCACACAGTAGTGTGCCAATCAAAACTCCTTGATGGTAGGGAAGATAAAGGAGTTTGTAAAGAGACCATTCCAGGGGTGCCTGGGTCGCTCAGTCACTTAGGCATCTTCAAATCAGGTCATGATCCCAAGACCCTAGAACCAAGTCCCTGGAGTCGGGCTCCCTGCTAATTGGGGAGTCTGCTTCTCTTCTCCCTCTGCTCCACCCTCTGCTTATGGTTTCTTTCTATCTCTCAAACAGATAAAATCTTTAAAAAAAAAAGTGGGGGGAGGGAACCATTCCAGGAAGAAGTCTTGTTTGGCACCCTTCAAAAGCCCAGCAATCTAAGGTTCTCCCCCCTTACTTGGGTTCTGCTCCTGACTTTTCCAATCTGTAAGAAGGGTCTGTTGTTGATTTTTTAAAAATAAAATGAGCAGTATTACACTGTGCATTATAGCATTTGCATGGGGCAAAAGCCTTTCTTCTGTACCTTCTCTCTCCAATCCTTCACCAATGACAGGCATCACTAATTACTCATGGTTGATTTCTCTACTGCATCGGGATGCAAAAATCAGAATCCTTTTCAACATAGCACTGCAGGAAGCACTATTAATCAAAATTACCATATTAGGTGAAACCTATTTCCCATCTCTGGCATAGTATCTAGCAACACAGCATTTACAATCAAGCAAAATTCTGGATTCTGGTTCTGTCCTTCTGTCCATCCCGGTTCTGAATCCACAGTTCTGAAACCCAGAGGAGCAGTTTCACTGCTTATTAGCTGTTTTACTTTGGACCCATTAGCTAAATCTCTCTAAGCATCAGTTTCTTCATCAGTTCTTCAGAGAAAAAGCCCATGTTCCTGTGAGAGCTTAGGACAAGAGGACTTATCGAGATTGAGAGGAGCCCAGCAAGCCTTCAACAGAAGTGGGAGCACTTGAATTGAGATGTGAGGGAGGGCAAAAACATGCTCAATGTAGGAAGGATTATGCTACCTGAGAGAGAGTCCATGGGTGGAGGACTGATATCAAGAGGTCATCAGACAATGGCCGGACTATATAAGACTTCTAGAACATGTTAAGAATTTTGGTCATTATCCAAAATTCCATGGTTAAACACACAGGATTAAGCAGGGTAGGGAATATAATCAATTCCCAATCTGGAAGGCATTTCCACTGACTCTCATATGGAGAAAACATGTCAGAGGGAAACTAGGATTGAGATCAGAAGGCCAGTTACAAGCCAACTCCATGCTCAAGGGAATATTATAGTAATTCAGACTAGGAGGGCAGCTTTAGAGGCTGGGAGAAGTGGATAAAATTCAGAGATTTTTAAAAGGTTAAAAAAATCAGGGAGGACTTCAACATCACTAATCAGGGAAATACAGATCAAAACCACAATGAGATATACGTTATACCTGTCAGAATGGTTTGAATCAAAACACAGGCAACAAGTGTTAGCAAAGGTTGTGGAGAAAAAGGAACCTCGTGCACTCCTGGTGGGAATGCAAACTGGTGAAGCCACTGTGAAAAATAGTATGGAGGTTCCTCAAAAAATTAAAAACAGAATTTCCATATGATCCAGTAATTCCACTACTGGATATTTACCCAAAGAATATGAAAACAGTAATTTGAAAAGATATATGTATGCCCATGTTTATTGTAGCATTATTTACAATATCCAAGATATGGAAGTAATCCAAGTGCCCATTCATAGATGAATGGATAAAGAAGACATGAGATAGAAAGAGAAATAGATAGATGGAATGGAATATTACCCAGCCATAAAAAATGATGACATCTCACCATTTGCAATATCATGCATGGATCTAGAGTATAATGCTAAATGAAATAAGTCAGTCAGAGAAAGACAACTACCATATTATTCCACTCTTATATGGAATTTAAGAAAAAAAACAACCAACCAAAGGAAAAAAGAGATCCCGAAACCACCCCCCAAAAAACAGACTTTTAAATATGGAGAATAGGGACGCATGGGTGGCTCAGTCGGTTAAGTGGCTACCTTTGGCTCAGGTCATGATTCCAGGGTCCTAGGATCAAGCCCTGCATCGGGCTCCTTGCTCAATGGGTGCCTGATTCTCTCTCTGCCTCTGCCTGCCACTCTGTCTGCTTGTGCGCTCTCTCCCTCTCCCTCTCTCTCTCTCTTACAAATAAATAAATAAACAAATAAAATCTTCTTTAAATAAATAAATAAATAATACTAAATAAATAAATAAATAAATAAATAAATAAGGAGAACAAGCTGGTGGTTGCCAGAGGGGAAGTGGGTAGGCATATGGCTGAAATAGATAAAGAGGATTAAGAGTACACATATTGATGAGCACTGAGTAATGTATAGAATCGTTGAGTCATATTATATACCTGAAAATAATATAACATACTATGCTAATTACACTTCAATTAAAAATATTTTAATTTTTAAAAAATACAAAAATGGGGCACTTGGGTGGCTCAGTGGGTTAAAGCCTCTGCCTTCAGCTCAGATCATGATCTCTCAGGGTCCTGGGATCAAGCCCCGCATCAGGCCTCTCTCTCCCTCCCTCTCTCTCTGCCTCTCTGCCTACTTGTGATCTCTCTCTCTCTGTCAAATAAATAAATAAAATCTTTAAAAATAAATACAAAAATATAAAAATAAAATATCCAAACATGCCAGGGGGAATAAAGGAGGAAAGAAATTAGGGAGAACTTGGTGATGCATTAGGGAGAGATCAAGGATAATGTCTGGAGTCCTGGGGTCTTCACTTAGCTTTCCCAGTGGATGGTGGTGGCATTCACTAAGACAGTGACCATCAGAAAAAGACCAGATATTCTTTTGTTTTATATTTTTGTGGGGGAAGATTTGCAGATCCAAGCAAAAGTGTTAAATAAGAAGAAGGATACACAATAAGGATACAAATGCAAGATGAAATAATGGAGTCTAAATCAGTCTTGCTGGCATATTGAAATAATGCATAAAACTCTCACATAGTACCAAAGTCTCCGACCCAAGATCTCCAAGATTATGGAGAGCCAGCTGATTCTCTCAGCCTGGCCTGGATGTACGACACTCACAGCAGGGATGACGTGTACCCAAATGCCTACCTACACGTTATGAATACTTGCCCTTGCTGCCTTTACCAAGAATACTATGGATGCTAAGTAACTGAATCCTGAAATCGTAGATTAGCTCTAGGAGGAGACAGAGATCATCCAATGCCACTGCATAGCCCTGTGGAGATGTGTTAAAAAGGTGGATAGAGAGGGTGCTGTCCTCAGAGAAAAAAAATATCTGGATAGTTGCCCTGACTGCTAACACTCTGCTGACCTCCTTTTATAGACTTGAAAACTGAGGACTTTCAAAGTGAAATTATTTGTTTAAGGTTATAAAAAGCATTAGTTGCAGGGCAGGGACCTAAATTCACATATTTCCCCAAAATTTTCAGCATTTCTGATTTTTTAAAAATTTCTAAATCCACAATTATGATAATGAGTACATGTTAGAGACAACAGCAAATCCATGAATTTAACCCCTGTCCAGATTTCTATTTCCACTCATTCATTCAACAAATATTGAACCTATCAAGTATCAAAGTACCAAGTACCATGCAAAAACTGAAAACCTACCAAGTATTAGACACAGAGCTAAAAAGAAATCCTGTTATAAACTCGGGCCTTAGTTAATCCAAGGACTGGATAAATGGACTGATTGTTCAGGTGAAAAACTGAGTTTTAAAAATTCAATCATATCTGTGGAAATTCAAAATCATTTTCCAACTTTCTAAAAGTCGCTGCCAAAGACCCACACAAGAATCTACTTTTGTCAAATGATTTGCCATCATGAAGTCAGAGGCACAGAGGCTCAAGTAACCACAGGGATTTGATTTTAACACAGAGCAAGAACACACAAAAGGTGTGACTCTTACCTGCTTTCTGCAAGGAACATGTGTGGGATCAGAAAGATTGTATTCCCCAAGCAACAATGGCCCTGTCTCATGAGGGTCATAGATTTAGTGCAGTGAGGCCTATGAAAGGTCAGATCTCTATCAGGAACAGCCCAACGTATTTGAGCCCCTTTGATATCTGGTTATCGGATGAAAACAGGACTTCTGGCACTAGATACTGCTGATGAACCACAGTAGGCAAGGAGTCTTTATTGCTGTTCTGCCTGGAGTCAGCTTAAAAAAAAAAGAAAAAGAAAAAGCTGAATAAAAGAGAAGAGCAAATGAAAAAGATTAACTGAGGCTTTCTAAACCTTAAACTTGCCATTACAGCTTGTGTTTTGCACAAACTTCAGACCCCTGGTTCCTTTTGCCCCCTATGTGGATTACTTTTTTACCATATCTAAATTGACTAAATGCAGACTGGAGTGTTCACCCATGCAAGTGTTCTTAACCTTCTTGCTACGCATGGATTGCCTACACAAAGGTGGAACCTAAGTGGGTAAGTTTGATAATATAAAATGGATCATGACAATTAAAATTATGGGACCAGGCAGAAACCTGAAAATGCTTATAATATAATGTTAGTAAAATAATGTGAGCAGTCATGTATGCTCTGATATGAGTCGCAGAAACAGTTGTGTATTCAGTAAAATGAGGTATGTAAATGACACATTGCTGTTTATAAATGATTAAGTATTGTATCAAGGTGAAAGGACTAAGAACTAGTAGAGAAGAAGGAACATTTTTCAGTTTTCTGTAGTGTGGTTTGTTTGAGGGATTTTTTTTAATTTTCTTTTTTTGACAGGGTGTGAAGATGATATGGTACAGAGAAACAGTCCCCACAAGAAACAGGTGACAGAAGAGAACGCTCCCACTTTTTCCCTTTGTCTGTGTGTCAATAACCATTATTTGCCCAATTTCGCCCAGGAACAAAGCAGAAGACACTTATTTGAAACTCAAATCTTAATGAAAATTTCACAGGGAGTAGCTATTATCCATGGGCCCATGTAGACTGGGAGCATTAAAAAATTTAAAAAACGAAGAAACAAACCGGGATTCAAATCCCAATCTGGCAACTTGCTTCATTTCCTCACCTGTTACGCAGGAAGAAGGAAAAGGAAGAAGGAAGGAAATATTTGCTGAGTGCTTACTATGTAGCAAGCTCTAGGCTTGGCAATTTTACATACATCATTCCATCTAATCTTCACATGAGTCCCATGAGACAAGTATTAGCCTTCAGCTAATACTAAGACTTCAAGACATCAAATAATGTGTGTGCAGTCATACAGCTAGTAAGTAGCCAGGATCCAAACCAAGGATTGTCTGTCCCCAGAATCTGCTCCTTTCACCCTCTGGATGAGACCTCCCAGAGCTATTCCAGGATTGAATTAGCTAATGGGTCAGGATCACAGTAGGGACCTAATAAATATTTGTTGAACCACAACCTCACTATCACCATCAAAACCTTGTGAGCTCTGCTCTTGTTTCTTCAGCTCCCCGACTAGCCCCGAAAAAGGTTTCTCCCTTGCCACTGAGTGAGCTTCGGCCCACCCTCCCCATGGAGAACAGGCACCCACATGCCTCCAGCAGGTATAAGGCAGGTCTCTCTCCACACCAGCAGAACTGCAGCCCAGAGGGGTCGTGTTGGTGGTGGTGTCCAAGGCAGGGCAGCCCCCAGACACCAGCAGCTTGCCCTGGGCATGGGTCCTGAGCCTTCTCAGAGCCCAAGAATGTGTTGATGCGCAGAAGAGCCATACTGCCTGGTTAGAACAGAAAAAAAGGCTCTAGGAGGAAAAGGAATGGGGAGTATAGGGAAGGGATCAGAGGGCTCCCTCCTTCTCCCCATCATAGCTTCTTCAGCCACAGACTTCAACACAACCCAAAGGGACAGTGTAGCCCGGATCTGGTTTCTTTTTAAAACGGACTCCTAATTCCAATTCAGCTCCACAGAAAGCACGCAAAGGTATTTATTTCTTAGATTCACCATAGTCTGCATAAACAGAATTAACTTTCCTTTTTCCTTTTGTTCAAGAAAAAGTGGAGATAATTTTCCCACTTTTTTATATAATTGACACTGGTTTTTTCTTCAAATGCAAGAAAAGAATAGGAACATTAACAACCCCAAACTGTTTCAGAATATAGTCTTTTCACTGGCCTTTTCACATTACAATACATGTAAAGGCTCAGATAGAGAGCAGAATTAAAGACAGACACTTCCCTAGTATTTTGAAATCATTATGAGTTACAATCCTTTTGATGCAAAGGGCTTCCTTTTTTTACCCATGATGTCTTTTATGTGAATAGTAAAAAAATGTTCATGGTAACAAATGCACCAGGAAAAAAAAAGGTTAGAAAAAAATGGAAATCCTGTTTGTGTCCATAGGTGAAATGCTGCTGTGAGGCGGCTGCAATTTGACTTTGTACAAAAAGGGTCACTGAACAGAAGGTCAGGCAGCTGGCCATTTCCATTTCAAAGATGCTATCAAAAGGCCAAGAGGCAGTTCACCCAGCAGCCCTTTAGCAAACAAGATTTTCTCCTCTCTCATTTATGATATTTTTTTTAATGCCAAAATAGTTTAGCAAAGAGATCCCTGATTCATTTCCCCTGAAACATAAGTGGCTTGCGTGAGGTTTGGGGAGGACTTTAGTTTAAGGAATAGGAAGAATTGTAAGTAATGAGGAGCCATTTGGTAGCCACTTATCAAAGGTTTTGCAGTTAGGTAATAAATCACAGCAGAACCCCTTCACTCCAGGCCAAGACAAGTGAGGAAAGGTAGCTCCGTTAATACAAATTATGGCTTTTCACATCTGCAATGAGAGAATTCAGATTTACAAACACCTCGCTTATTCATTAAGAATCCCTTGCAAAACCATGGGAGAAAGGCACAAATTGGGAGTAGATCATGAGTTTGAGATCTTATTAGTTAGATCTGACTTAGCAAATCTTGTCAGGCAAAATGACATTGGTAGAGCTAGAAATCGCAAACCCCTAAATTTCAGGAGCCTGTATGACATAAATGCAACAAGAGTGGAAGGCAAACTGGAATATGGAAGAGCAGTCATCCAGCCCTCTATTGCTCACTGTTGGAATCCTTTATGAATGATACTATAAACAGGTCTTCAATCACTACAGGGGGAAAAAATGCAGTGGGAAACACTAAAGGCACCTCACTCACCAAGGAAACCAGGGCAGGCTGGACCACCCACTCGTGATCAGAACCATCAACGAGAGGCCGACCCACAGGACAAGCCAGTCCTAGAAGTACCGAAGGTCAAAACTGGAGAAGTCCCATCCATTGCCTTGTTCTAGAAATGCAGAAGCTAAGAAAAGGTCAGGAGCTACATGAATGCAGGAATAAAGTGATGCAAAGAGGAAGGGAAGATGAAAAATACAACCCATGTTAATTACTTTAAACAGGGTGTTTAGCAAAACAGGACTTTGTTGTAGAAAGAAGGGCTAGTATCTAGTGAGGTCACAAGGCATAAGCTAGGCCAGATACTTACAGTCCTAATGTTCCCCCGAGCTGTCTTTAAGAAGCCCTCATACTTTGCCATCTTTAACCCTGTTCTCTGTAAAATGATACAAATGGCTTCTCAGCTTGTCCTTTTACCCCCATGACAGCGTGAGACTTGATTGACCCATCTCTGGATGACCAGTCATTAAGGGCATAGAGCAGCCATGGAAATCTCAGAGAGGTCAAGGTGGGGTCTAGAAACAGCCCTCTGGGAAAGGATGCCAGTGATTTCTTTACTGCTCTGGCCATGCTAGTAAGCTCTGTGCCCAATGATAAAAATTAATTCTAACATTCTTGAAGAATAAATGAAAAGAGTACGACTAATAACTGTTCTACTTTGAAGACACACTTCATACTATGAAGAAAAAGTGTGATTGCCCCCAATATTCTAGTAGTTTGAACTGAGTGCTACTAAAATCTAAATAATGAATGACCTTGCATTTTCTTAACATTTCATCTTTCAAAGAAACCCTTATTTAAGTCATTTTATGCTTACAGGAGAAAAAAGGATATCTCCTCTTGCTCTTTATTTACATTTTTCCAAAAATTTTCTATTTCCAATGCTTAGGAGAAATGGCTACTGGCAGGAAGGACCGGGAGGAGGGAGAGAGGAAGAGAGGGAAAGAAGGATGGCAAAAAAGGGAGAGAGGAAAGGATGAAAGGAAAGAGGGAGGGAGAGAGGGAAGGTAGGAGGGTGAGAGAGGCGCATCCAACCGTGCGTCGGCTGATGCTTCAAGAAGCAATCACTGGCATCTGCCAGAACTCCCACTAAATGAGGGTCGGTCTTATCAGGTGTTTGCTCTGCTCCCATACACCTAATTGTGTGGCCTTGACTAGGATGGAATTTGTTCCTTAAGGAAAAGGAAAACATGAGCCTTTGTGCTTTAATAGCAAGGTATCTTCTGAAGTAATAAATGACCCAGATGTTGGATTTGGCAGCAAGGGAGCCTACTTCCTATGCTCTCTCCCGGGATGTCACGAGCAGCTGTGATCATTAGAGATAAAGAAGGGAGTCTGAGAGGAAGATGGTGTGAGCGGAGAGGTCAGGAGGGAATGTGGGGTGGTGGCATGAAGGAGAGAGGAGATGTTGCTCAATTCTCTGCTCCTAAGAGCCAGGTTTTTACCTGTTTGGAACAGTACATGTTAACTTATGTGATGTGCAGCACTTTTGTCACTGGGCAAATTCATTAATAAGAACCTTTAAGAGCCTCTGCCTAGTAGCTCCCCAAAAGCAGCTGAAGAGCTTCTAGAACGAGAGAGACGTGTCTGTGGTCAGATCTTCACATTCCCACTGAATACAGTAGGTGATCCCACGATCTCCCTTGGAACTCCTGTAGGGAGGAAAGATGGGAGGCATCCAAGACAGTGTGGCCCAGAAATGTGTGACCAAAATTCACCCTCTAGGCATGAGAATAATTGAGAGAACTTGCAATGGCCCATAATATTAATGTCTTCCTGTTCTTCAGAGTGAAAGCCATCTACCTGCTTTCTTTATTCATAAAAATCCTGTCAGGTTGTAGCTATCCTTCCCAATCAACATATGAGGAAAACTGAGGTTCAACCAGGCTACATGGCTACTCCAAGCTAGCGAATGGCATTACCAGGACAGATAATCTGAACCTCTGACTCTGCATCCAGTTATCCCAGAGCAAGGACTGGGTCTGCTCGAGGAGTGTGGGAAGCTCTTTCAGTCTCAACAATAAATCCCTGATAGGCCTGAGACGGTGCTGGGGATTCCCACCATTTGACAAGGCTTTGGTTAGAAAATAAAATCTCCAGTGTCTCCTCTGGACTTGGCAAACCAGACAGTGTCTCCTGGCCCCAAGTGAAGCAATGAAAACAAAAGGAACATAGAACTAGCTCCTCCTGTTCTCAAGTCCTGGTGGGTGGAGGGCTGCCACAGGAAGTGAGGACTTTTGAGAAGCAGCCGGAAGGTCCCTGAAGCCAGGTAAAGAGCAGAAAGGATGGAAGCAAAGAGGTAGGAAAAAAGAAAAAAATAGAGACTGTCCACTCAGAGTGAAGAGCCACCAGGAATCGTTAAGGGGGCTGCAGCAGGCAACCAATTTGCCTCTCTTCTGGGTGAGTCTGACACAGGCACTTGCTGGAGGGTGGAAGAGAGATGGCATAAGAGTACAACTTGGAGGAGTGCCCTGCCCCAGCCCACCCCACCTCCCTCTAGATCTCAATCTAAAAATCTCAGCGAATACCCTTTACCCTGGGTTACTAGCAAACTGAGCAGATTTCCAGCTGAGAGGGATCACTCTGCCACACTTTGTATCATCAGTCCCTCAAAACTAGAGTGATTGTCAAGACAGACACAGCTGGGCTATAGAGAAAAGAGCACTGGCCACAGTCTGGAACAGGGGGAAGAAAGAACCAACATCCGCAGAGTTCCCACTATGTATCAAGTGCTGTCTGTGCTTTGCTCATTTAATCCCCCCAGTAGCCCAACCTTAGGCATTATTATCCCTATTTTACTTTTGAGGAAACTGAGGCTCAGAGATTAAATAACTTGCCCAGGTCACACAACTAGTTAAGTGGCAAAGATGGAATTCAAGCAATCCAGCATAGATTATATTTTTTCCATGACACTAAGGGGCTTCAGTAAACTTCATAGAATTATTCCAAGAATTAAATAAACCAATTTTAATAAAACTTTGAATCAAACCCAGAGTGGCTATGCAAGCATTAGCTCTGTGTGTGCACGTGTGCACAAACAATACTTGCACACAGGCAAGCATTCAGATCTACAGTTCCTTGCATAGAACAGCCATGTGAATTAGTATCAGTGGAAATGTTTCTCTCCACAAAGCAAATATCTATACCTTACACAATTCCCCTGTGAACCCCATCATCACCATGGCCATTAAATGTGGTCCCCAGATGAAGTATGAGCATGCTGGTCAAAAATGGATATTCACAGGCTGAAAGCATTTTATGATTACCAAGGGACAAAAAATGAATTAAAATCACACCCTGCTAAGTGCCACAGAAGTATTTTCAAATTAGCATCATTGCTGTTATCTCCTTAGTCCCTGGCATGTGGGTTGTACCTGCTGACACGTCCCTCAGGAAAACTAATATGTTCAAATCAGACCCGAGACAGCTGATTACAGTTTATTTTCCATACCAGTGACAACAGAACAGGCCTGCTTTGTCAAAGGGGTAAAGTGCTGTGGGGTCTCTCTCGGTCCTAATGAAATGTATGTGTTTTCTGAGGGTCACTTCTGTGAAATACAAATTTCTAGCAAGGCTGAGACTAGAGGGAAGCAAGCAAAGCCCCCAGAGCACAAAATTTTAGGAGGAAATTCTCGGTGCCAACCCTGTACTTGCATGTCCTTGAGAATGATCACCCTCTTAAAGCCTGCACCCCAGGAACCTTGCTTGCTCACCCTAATGTTTCATTGTTCAGGTGATCCAGGCTGTATTTCTAGCAATGAAATCAGTGGCTACAAACATCCACGTGGGATCTGAACACCTCAGATGGTGTGAACCCAGTGAGCATAAATCGGACACTGCATCCTACAGAGGCTGGTAATAAATGTGTCTATCAGTGATGCCATGGGAGAATGGAATCAGGGTTCCCGTGGGTTCCCAGGAACATAGTGCCCTCAGGAGCAGTGAGATAGGGTGAGCGCTTTTACCCGCCAGGCAGTGGGACTGCAAGCCCACCTCCCCCAGCTCCAGAACAATGGTTCCTGCAGTAGGGCATGAGAGGAAAGCTGAGAAAATGAGAGAGGTCTCCAGAAGGCAAAAGGTAGAGAAGACATAGCTGCCTCTCATGTAGCAGCCCCCAGTGCTCATGTGAATTCCAAGGCAAACAGCCTGCTCACCCTCTTTCTGTAATTCTTTGGATTCTAGAGAGTGACCCTTTCCATTGTCATCACCTACAACTTCCAAACAGGGTCTCTCCCCTAAAAAAGATGGAAAATAGGCATCACTGACCAGCTGTGGGACCTCAGGCAACTCATTTAACTTCTCTGAGCCTCCATTTCCTCTCCATGAAAGAGCAAGAAAGGCCAGTACAATGTTTGCTGCTCAATAAATACTAGTTACCCTCCTTTCTACAACTGGTTCAAATAGAGATTGTTCTTGAATTAGAGACATCATATTAAAGAACAGGGCCCAATGCCTAGCTCAAAACCCATGCATAATAAATCCATTCCTTTTGCTCTTCCCTACCCTCCCCTGCCAAGTCCACACAAACACACTGTTTTTCCCTCTGTCTCAGAAAGGTCCAGACAGAAGTATGATCTCTGCACTGAAAGGATTGGGGGACTGCCAAGATTTAAACTTTCCTGGGTATTTCATCATCACAGAAGCTTAGCCTAGGGCAGAGGTGGAGGCTCTGGAGTGAAAATCCAGGTGAGACCTGGCTGCCGAAGAGCCTTTGAGGAGAAGGGATGAAGCTGAGAACTCAAAAAAAAAAAAAAAAAAAACAGCCTCAGCAGGGGAGGGTGGCAGAGAGTCACCTTCTTATTACCCTTTCCTTCTCCCCACCTATCCTGCCATTCACAGCCCAGATGATGGATGATGCAGAAATGCTGGGAACGAGATAAGAGACAGTTCAGTCACCTGCATGCTGCAGGAGCAAGTGAATGAAGAAGGAAGAGGGATCCTGGCGCCACCATGTCATGCAACCCAGGCAGCTGTTTCTAAAACACATCCCAAACTGAGAGACTGAACTGTATTTCCATCTTCAGCATGGCTATTTGGTTAGTAATGACCCTGACTAGGTTCCAGGACCTCCTAAGACAAGTTATTACACCAACCTTCATTAAGTAAGGAAGTTCAATCAGCCAGAAGCTCCAGGTCCAGAAAAACCACTGAAGCCCAAATGATCTAGGTGTTTTTGACCTGAATAATCCTGATAATAACCACAACTGTCCACTTGACTTCAGGGTTATAGGAAGAGCCTGCTCCTCTTCTGACCAAAGGCCATATCCTATTGAACGGATCATTCTCTTTTGGTTTACTTTCTAAAAGATGTAATCTATATAGGCATATAAAATCCTGTATATCTGCAGATTTTTCTTAAGATTAGTCATGCTAATATTTTACCTAACCTAACAGGAGATAACTTTTCCCTTTAGATTTGCCATCTTTAAATTCCAGAAAAGGTAAAATAAATGAATGAATGAATGAATGAATGAATGAATGAATAGATAGATAGATAGATAGATAGATATAAATATAAATTCCAAAAAAGGTGAAACTTTAGTGACAAGCAGATTAGTGGTTGTCTGGGCCTAGGGGTCAGGGGAGGGAACTGACTATAAAGAGGCAAGAAGAGGGGTACCTAGCTGGTTCAACCGGTAGAGCACGTGATTCTTGATCTTGGGGTCCTGAGTTCAAACCCCACATTGGGCATAGAGCTTACCTTTTGTTTGTTTGATTTGGTTTGGGTTTGGGTTTTTTTTTTAACATATAAATTAAAGTTAGTTAACATATAGTGCATTATTAGGTTCAGGGTCAAGTTTAGTGATTCATCAGTTGCATGTAACACTCAGTGCTCATTACATTAAATCACAATCAGTGCCCTCCTTAAAAAGAAATAAAAGGCATCCAAATCAGCAAAGAAGAAGTCAGATTTTCACTCTTTGCAGACAACATGGTCCTCTATGTAGAAAATCCAAAAGATTCCACAGAGAGCTTACTTTAAAAAAAAAAAAAAAAACAGGCAGGAGAAAACCTTCTATGGTAACAGAGTTGTTGTGTGCCTTGATGTGGGAGAGATTCATCAAACTGTACCCATGGAATTACCAAATTTTACTGTATGTAAATTATACCTCAATAGAAATTTAAAATGCTGGGCTTTTTTCACAATAGAGCAGCATAACTTAAGAATGTCAATGAAAATGTTTCTGTTACACAGGGATGGAAATATTAGATCTGCCAAAATGTCTCAATAACAGGGTACTTCATCAGAATATGCCAATACTTTGGGGTATAAATCAGCATCTGTCAGCTGCCTGAGGTGGAGCTGTGTAACATAGAACATGTCCGCAGTGCATGTTCCTCCATCACATCCTCTGGGAGCGTTAGTTAGCCCTTCAGAAATTATAGGCAATATCACTCCTCAGGTGGACAATCAGTAGGGTAGTTTGATATACCAGAAAAAGAAGGCAAGGGTTTTGAGTCAACATGAAAATTTGTCTTTCCGTAGCCCAAGTATGTGATATTGCCAGAACTTTATCCTAATGCCATTTCATATTTACTTGGTAAATCAGGAACTTGAAGCCCAAATGTTTTTGCCTTACCCATTTGCCTTACTAAGGACAGCCTGGTAGCACCCCCAAAAACCCTCTGGGAATCCCTAAGGTTGGATACTATAAAAGCTGATGACAGTAGAAAACATATTTCCTATCCTGTTTTCCTCAGAAGTGAGGTGTCTAGGGCTGTGTGGATAAAGTACTGCTCCCCTTTTTTTAAAGATCTGCTCAGGTGCCCTGTCACAGACATACCCAGAAGTACCTGGAAGGAAGAGGTCCATGGAGACACCTGCATACCCTTTTGGAACCCCACACAGCCAGCTCTGAAAGGAAGGGATATGTAAGGTCTCAGTTTAGGGGCCTAGCACTCAGACTCCTGGTTGAAACTTCAGGCTGGTAGAAGAAAGGGAAAACCAATGATCTAGTGATGTCTCTCACTCAACAAACACTTTCAAGGACAACAACTTCATTTTCAGTCCATTAATTCTTTGTCAATAGAAATCTGATGGGAAATTGAGTCTAGGAGCTAAAATGAGCACCTCATTAATATATGAAATTCAATTTAGCATATTCTAAGCCTCTGTGGATACAAGGCACTGCACTGCAGGAGTTGTCTTCACCACTGTCTGTCTTATCTTCCTCTCCCTGGGTAATCTCATCTACCCCCCAGCTTTTTTTTGCCAGATCTCCCTGATGATGTCTGAAACTCTCCAGCTCAATTTCCTACCCTGAGCTACAGCAATGGATTTCCACCTATCCACTGATCATCACTCCCTGGATGTTTGGCAAGAAACCAATTTAATGAGAGCAATCCAAATTCAGCATCATTACTCACAAATCTACCCTGTGCTAATCGAGTCAGAGATTAGCACCCAGAAAATAGGCACCCAGTTACTCATGCCCCAAACTAAGAGGGCACTCCTCCTCAACCACCATCATATCCAATTGGTCACCAAACTGCACCTCAGATATATCACTGAAATCCATCTTCTTTCCTCTCTCCACACTTTTCATACTTTTCATGACAACTCCTACTTATTCCTATTCCTCCACTTGCAGTGGGATGATCCTCTTATTCATTTTTTACAGCTGATACTCTTAGAGCCCCACCAGTTCCCCTTTACCAACTGATGCACTTGTCCCCCAGATGCTGCAGGTTCTAGTGGCTAATAGCTCATGCTTACACAATTTTCTGGAAGAATATCCACAGCTGATGAAATCATTTCACCTGAAGATGCATGGGATGCCATCATCCCCCTTGGGCATGGCAGGACAACTTCCGAGATGGTAGTTCATGCTCCAGAGCCCCCTGAGATCAAGCTGAGTCTAGATTCTTCCCAAAACCACATCTCTGCCCAGCTTCTTCCACTGCTCTGTCCCACTTCCCCTCACTCCTTTATTTTTTTCCTCTGAGAGCACCCCTTCAATAAACCATAAGAACCCCCATCTCAGGCTCTGCTTCTAGGGAATCCAACCTAAGATATCCTTCATATTGGTACAGAATGACTTTTTTTTAAGATTTTTTTTATTTATTGGAGAGACAGAGAAAGTGAGAGAGAGCACGAGAGGAGAGAAGGTTAGAGGAAGAAGCAGACTGCCTGCGCGGAGCTGGGAGCCCGATGTGGGACTAGATCCCGGAACTCAAGGATCACGACCTGAGCCGAAGGCAGTTGCTCAACCAACTGAGCCACCCAGGCACCCCAGAATGATTTATTTTTAAAGGTATAGTTGATCTTGTAACTCCTGGCATACATTTTTAAAACTTATACCTCATTATGTGCATATAATCCAAAAACCTTAGTGTGTCATATAAATCTTACCTATTTCTATGGACACTTCTCCCATCTGTCCCCTTCCCAAGCTGCCCATTCTAGTCAGGTCTTCTACACCTTCCTTTCTACTAAACTACTCCACTTCTCCCAAAAGCCATGCTCTTTCACATCTCTAGATAAGCTTTTATTCTTCTCTTTGCCTGAAATTCATCTCACCATTTTGTCTAAGCTCCTGTTCACTCTTTAGACTCAGGTTAAACATCATTTCCTCCCTGAACTTTTCCTGAGCCTTCCCACTCCCTTAGGCAGAGTCAGATGGCCTATCCTCTGTACTCAAGTGGTGCTGTACACACACCTCTATTACAACATTTGCTTTGTTGTGTTGTATTTCCATGTTACTATCAAAATAATCCAAAGTGTTTTTGTGACATTGTGAACTTTATCAGGACAGGGATTGTGTCTTAGACATGTTTGTATTCCCTGTGCCTAGCAGAGTGCCAGCAGAGCAGGAGCTCACAAATATTTGTTGAATACATGTACAATCAAGCAGTCTTCCATCTCTAATCCTGGGAATGCCCTTTCCTTCGATCTGTATTGTTTCCAAAACAATGGTGTGGACGTCCTGTTTAACCTTATCTGATTCCTGAAAAGTCCAATGTTTACCCTGGCTTCTCTCCCTCGATATTTCTGGGGTGTCCAAGAGATATATATGCACCCTAGGGGTCATCTTGGCTGCTATTTGTCGTGTCTGGATCTGGATTACTACGCTAAGCTTCTCTGTAGGCCACTGTTTGGTACAGCCAGCTACTCCAGATCACCTGAGCACTCTCAGTACCATTTATTCCTGAGAGGACACTGACTCTCCCTTAGTCTCCCAGCGCAAGCCTTAGTCTGGCTATGGGATTCAGCAGAGTTTTACTGAAGACTTCAGGATACCTGAGGGGAGTTACAACACAGGGAAGACCCACAAAACCTAGTGTGAGCAATCACTGTTTCCGGAGTGTGTGGGGCCATGCCTCTGAAGGCATCTCTCTCCATAATCCTCCAATACACACGCCACCATGTTTCAAAGCCAACTTATTATTTCCATGGACAGAACCTTCCCACTTGGGAACCAATGCCTGTCACAGCCCCTTCTCTTCAGCTAGAGGACTAAATCTTTCCTTCATCTCCTAGCCAGTACCAAAATAATCTCTGCAGAGTCACAACTCTGTGACAATGAACAACACTTTACATTATTTTGAGTTTGGCTCTTTCATCATAACCTCAAATTGTCCTTTCCAAGGAGGATCTGCACTGTACCTTTACATTACCAAAAGCATAGTGAAATGTTAAGGTTCCCAGACCAAAAGAAAAAGAAAGAGAACAGTACTCCTGTATTCCACAATATAAAATCTCTACCTGCAAAAAAAAAAAAAAAAAAAGAAAGAAAGAAAGAAAGAAAACTGCTGTTATCTTTAAAATGGAAAATTTCACTCACCAACTATCTTTCACAAATATTGTATTACCCTACTAAAATGAAAATAAATAAATGGATGAAAGAGTAAACCAAATATAGCCACATGAAGGGATTAAGTAAGGCTTTAGGAAAGGGACTTGAAAGAAGGAATTATTTAAACCTACAGAGAGGAAGAAATCACAGAGTAAAGGTCAGAGCCCTGGGAACAGAAGCTTCACAGCACTTTCTAGGAAAACTGTAGGAGATATGTGCATCAGTTAGAAGCAGTCAGACGGGAAGGGGAGTAAGATCCCTTCCAGTATTGACATCTACTCTTCTATAGGGAAAGTGATTTGAATGAGTTGTTGTTGTTATTGTTGTTGTTGTTTTCATTTCTACATGTCTACACATTTCTACATTCACACTTATTTTTTTTGCAAGGAGTATTTACCACCTTATGGTAAATCCGCAGAAAATCCTGGCTAAATATTCATAATTCTTGAAACAAACTCTAGGGGTACCTGGGTGGCTCAGTGGGTTAAAGCCTCTGCCTTCGGCTCAGGTCATGATCTCAGGGTCCTGGGATCGAGCCCCACATCGGGCTCTCTCCTTAGCGGGGAGCCTGCTTCCCTCTCTCTCTCTGCCTGCCTCTCTGCCTACTTGTGATCTCTCTCTCTGTGTCAAATAAATAAATAAAATCTTTAAAAAAAAAAAAACTCTAAGGAAGATCCAGGATAACAGTCAAATTGAAAAGGAAAGAATCATCATTTAGCAAACACAGCCCTCTCCCATGGTACATTTACCAAGACGGTAATTCAGCCCCTAAAGCATTAACTCTCAAAAACGGCAGAGAATGGCAACAACTCAGTCAATATTAAAATCAAGAGTTGTATCTCCTTGCTCTATACACAGGCCATCTCATCTTGATGAAGGTACCAAAGCATAAATGTTGCCTTAGGAAAGTCTTAGGAAGAGCCAAAGACAAGCAGGATGGCAGCAACAGTTTTGCTTCATCAGAAACACACCTTCTAGGAGCTAAATCAAGAAAGAAGTAGTATCTGTGTGCAAAGATGAAGTAACCTCACCAGCAGGCTAGTTACTGAGAGTACCTAAAAAAGAAATTACATTAGAGATTTCAAACAGTTAGAGGGGGACCGAATGAGTTCAAAATGATGTGCTTCTTAGAAAGAAATCTCTCAAAGAAATATGAAAAAGAAAGAGTTATAATGTGGCCTGGCCCATGGGGTAAAAGAAATCCTTCCCAGACTGGGAATCATCATCGATTAATGCCAACTCACATGGAGAACATGAAGCATCTTTTGGAAGATGGAAGCCCCAACATGAAGTACCTGAATGAACCTAAAAGGTGACAAAACAATCCCTGGGAACGAGAAGACAATAGAGGGGCCATGTGATAATTCAAAGGGAAACGTGGAGAAGGTAAAGGTCGATGGTAAGACAGGAAGAGCTGCCTGTGGGATGAGTGGGATAAAGGATGAAGTGAGTGTAGGGGCAGAGGAAAGAGAGTATTGAATGAAGAGGTCACTGTGCCAGGTGCTGCCTTCTTTGTGAAGTAACTCTGCTACCTGGCCAACAATACTTCAGAAGAAAGAAGAAATCATCTGCCAGTTTTGAGCTCTGGGACTGTGATAATTTGTAGTTAAGGTCCTACCTTTTGACAAGGTGCTCCAGATCAGCAGACTTCACTAGAGATACCAAAGGAAATTCTGAAACAAAGTAAGTCAGTGGAGTTAGGCCATATCATATGTCCAATCCGTAAAGCAAGGGGAGTAGCAAACATTCAGGGAAACGTAAACTTAGGAAATGCAGGTTAGCAATCCAAAGGGTTTTGTAGGTCAGAGGAGAGGGCATACGAGGGTTTCGGGATTAGTCACTGTGGAATTGCCCCATTCTGGGCATCCAAATCAATGGAAAATCCCGGAAAAGTATATTAAAGGAAACTCTATTCTATAGAGAAGGCTGAAAAACAGGTCAGCAAATGGAAGACATGAAGCAAAGAGAGAACTCATACATTTTTTTATTACCCTCCTGGGAGGCTGATCAGCTCTAAGAAATTGTGGAAGATAAGACTTAACCCAAGATAAAACAGATGCCATACCACAGCTACAAGGGGACAAGACAAATAAAATTCTTTTTCTTTTAATTGATTTTATACTAATAACATTTATAATCTATTTGCACTAAAGTGGGATCTCTTCATTCTGTCCACTGTCCATCACCGATGGACTGACATATGCAAAAGAAGTTACATAATCAGATATACACTGAAGAAGCAGGAACAATGTCTGGCCCATAAATGGTACTCCATAGATAGCATACAGTCATTTACTTACTTATTCATTTATTGAATATCCACTGACTATCTACTATATGCAAGGCATTGTTCTAAAATGAGAATTCAACATTTTTTTAAAAAGACAAAACTCTCACAAAGCTTACATTCTAGTGGGGGAAAATGGCAAACATGCAAATATATATATAACAAACCAGAGAATAGGTAAGTAATATGCAGAAAAAGTAGATTAAGGGGATGGATAATGACTAGGGATTTCTTTAGATTTCTTTAGATGGGGCAGTCAGGGAAGTCTCTCTGAGAAGGTGGCATTCAAACAGGACCTGGATGAAGTGAGGAAGCACCATGCAGAAAGAGGGAAAATGCAAGGGCCCAAGTCAAGGACCAGCAAGGAGGTAAGTGGGGCTGGATCAGAGCAAGGGAGGAAAGATGGAGTGGAAAATCAGGCTGGAGAAAGAGGTAAGGGCCAGGTTGTGGTGGCTTTTGTGGGCCCTGTGAAGGACTTTGGACAGTATTCTTAATGTGGAGCCGGGGGGGAAGCCATCAGAGGTTCCCAACCAGGAGAGTCATATGATCTGATCTCCATCTTAAAACCATGACTGTCATAGGTTTGTCTCATAGGAGAGCTAACTGTGGGGCACAGGAGAGCAAGAGTCTAAGCAGGAAAAACTCAATCAGGTACAGAAGAGATAGCTTGTGGCATGAAGTAAGAAGGCAGTTTACCTCTTCTCCCAAAGAAAAGTCTCCCTAAAAGTACTTCAGCCAACTTGAATATATGATTTCCAGAATGTGAGTTAAATAGTCAAGTTTCTGCTTAGACAGTATTTTGTTTCATTCACACATATTTAAATTACATCTATAGAATCAATCTAGAAACATCAATTTGCAATTATTTCTTCCTTGTGACTCTCACTTTACGTGAAGCAATTTTACACAGATTCCTAACAAGTGTGTTTGACCTTAGTGTCTTTTTAGAGCCATTTTTGGGTCACTTCACAAAATTTCCAGGTCACACCATCTTCACTTTCATCTAGGCCTGTTTTGAGTCTATGCCTTATGCTGTGGCTGAATGCTCATCCCAAGCCACAAGTACCCATTGGTAAGGATTCAGATTTTAAAGTAGCACTTTCATCTTAATGTAGGTTCCTGAAAGGCAGGGATGCTGTTCTATAAATGACTGTATCCCAGGGCCTAGAGCAGAGATTGGCAAATATGGCCTGTGGGCCAAATTTTTGAATAAAGCTTTGTAAACCAAATTTTATCAGAATACAGCCACGCCTATTCATTTGCGTACTCTCTTTGGCTGCTTTTGCTCTGTAATGGCAGACTTGAAAAGGTGAGAGAGACTATGTGGCTTGCAAAGCCTAAAATAATTACTATTTGGCCCTTTACAGAAGAAGTTGGCTGATCCCTGGTCTAGAGCATTGTCTAGCACATAGTAGGCATTCAGCAAAATTTGGTACTGATTAGATGACCCAAAGACAATGCCTTATTTTCTGAGAGATAATTTAAAGAAAGGAGGGAAAAAAACAAACCTTATATTCTGTGGTATTTGTTGGATTTGTCCTCAAGCACCCTCTACACCAGCCCCTTCTAGTAGTTCTTTTGAAGCACTAAGTGGTGTAAAAGCCTTTCTGTCTAATTCTTAAGGGAGATTTTCAAGGCAGCTCTCCTTCCCTCTGCAGCATAAATAACTCTAAAGACATCACTTCTCTCCTCTGTGCCTCCATTTTCCACAACTGAAAAACAGAGTGTTTGTGGAACTTGTGGGTCAAGTGTTTTCAGAGAAAAGGTACTGCAGTTAGGAGTGTTTGACTTTTATATCTGGAAAACGCAAAGGGGCAGGAGTATGAGAAGCCCATATGCACATGGAGGGATAGAAAGTTGGGGCAGCAGCTGGAGCCAGTGGTCATCAAGACCCTGAGAAGATAGCACCTTTTGAAAAGGGTCATCTTTCTCCACGTGTTCAGCCACTCTTACAAGAGCGTGCTTTGAAGCGGTCCTGAAATTCTGTCCCAGTTCATGTTCAAAAACTGTGAATGAGATTTCCTGATCTTTATAGAGTATACAGGCTCTCTCAGAAAAGAGTTCTCACCAGTGCTCCTATGCAGGTACTTTGGAAAGGTTTGTGGGTAATTGTGCCCAGCAAAGGCTCTGTCAACAACAGCACTGTTGGATATAAAATCACCAGAAAGAACTTTATGCTAGAAAATTGACAGAATGGTGATTGCTTTATTTCTTCTTATGTAGTAAAGTGGAAATTACCTCCCTCTGTTGAAACAGAATCTAGTCTTAGGAGGCAAAGAGCCTACATTTTTTGGCATTGTAGGGGCTCAAAAATGTTCCCTTTCACCTTCTGTCTTTTGTCTTCTGCTACCTGGAAAGAAGCAAAGAGGAGCTCTGAGAGAAGTGAGTTGAACCCTTTAAAAGTATTTTAGCAGCAATTTGTGCAAGAGGACAGTCCTAGGAGTGATTTTCTATCACCTGAAATAGCCTAAGGGGCAGCAAAGAAAAACTGTGAGGGCTTTTGTGGCCAAGCCAGAAGACCCAGAGACACAGCCCCGCCTAGGAGCAGCCTATCCCACAGGGAGCAAGCAAGAAGCCTTCTACCAAAGCCACACTGGTAACTAGGCCCTGCTTTCCTCAATAAACATGATTGCATGATGGTACCAAAAAAATTAACTTATAATAAACATGAGAACACCTATGACAAATGGGTCATCTCAGTGTGGGATCCCCCTGAGGCAGACCTGAGACAAGGTGCAGGTGGCATATTTGAGAATCCCAGGCCAGTAGGGAGGAAGGGAGACCAGGAAGAGAAGGAAGACATAAAGTGTCAGATATCAAGCCAGCTACTACCGTGGCTCAGTGATTGAATGACATCGCTGGGGTGATGTCGATTCCTCCTACATCCCACCCTGGGCAAACGGATGCAGATATTAGAAGCAAGAAGAACTGCAGCACATAAATATGGTAAGTTCCAATGGATATGGGTAGCATGCCCATAACACCTGCTCAATGAGTTTACCCTCATCTTCCTTGTCCACATATCACTCCCTCATATACTTGGAAAGAAGTTGAAGGGGATGGGGTAGTGACATCTGCCGCATTCACAGGGCCCATTATCTTTTGAATAGACTTCCTCTGTCAGGGCAAATACCCACATTGTAAATCCAGTCTCCCCAAAGTAGAACACAAATGCCCAGCCTCCCTTTCAGCGAGGACACAGGCCTGAGGTTTAGGGTCTGCCAATCAGGTACACTAAGGTAACACTGTATTTTGAAAGTGTGCAATGTGTGAGACAGGCGGAGGAAGACACCCCTTATTCCCAGGGAGAGGAATGGCAGAAGCATGCAGTGTTTGGTGTTGGAGGCAGCAGTGCCTGGGAAGGTTTTCCAATAGTTCAGAGGAGAATTTCCAGCACAAAAGGGGCAGCAGCATTGGTGTCCTTTGCACTTGCGGTTAAATTTGGTTTCCTGGCATGTAGTGTTCAACAGCTTCAGGGTGTTCCCATCAGGCCAGTTTCTGCAGCTGGGTGTAAGTGATCCTCCTAGAATCCTGTATCCAAATGTGTTTCTCCCCACTATCCTTTAATATCCTTTATGTCAATCCCTTTCTTGCTTAAATTAGCCAGAGCGAACTCAATGTTTCATGACTAAGCCCATGAATGATACAGGTGGAAAAAAATAAATGGTAAAGGACACAGAGTGATATGGTATATCACTTTATAAAAGCATAAAGAGGAGCACCATGGTGGCTCAGTGAGTTGAGCATCCAACTCTTGGTCTTAGATCAGGTCATGATCTCTGGGTCATGAGAGGGAGTCCTTCCTCAGGCTCCACAGTCGATATGGAGTCTGCTTCAGATTCTCTCTCCCTTTCCCTCTCCCTGTGCCCCTCCTGCTCATGTTCATGCACTCGCTCGCTCTCTCTCTCAAATAAATAAATAAATAAATATTTTTAAAGTAAAATAAAATTAAGGCATAAAGAAACCCAAAGAGGCCATTTGGTCTCCCCTCTTCCTCATAAAGAGGAAGTTTCAAATGAGAAACTAGTTTTCAAGTCCCCAGACAGAAAATTCTGCACAACCTAAAAAAGTATATCATTCCAGAAACCTACAACACTCAATGCCAGAAGCTTCTACAAGGAGATACAAGAACTTTTCACAGTCATTTAAAAGGAAAAAAGAAAAAATGAATTTAAATCACACATTTCTCACTGAATGTACCTTTAATGTTTTAACTTTATTATGCATGAAGCTGTCAATTGCCAAACATTAAGAAATCATCATTTTCATTTTCTTCCAGTTTAGTGTGAGTCAAACAAAAATTTGAGAAGAGACAAATATGTCAATATCATATCTAATATAAAAGAAAACTGTTCCATGTCACATGGGCATTAAAAATACTTGATTTCAAACAAAGAGCTTTCTTCCAGTTCCCCTTCTACTCTTCATATTTTGAGGGCAAAGGAGGAAGTCAGGAATATTCCCTCAAATCTCTGGATCAAAAGTCAACAGAAGAGAGTCCACCAGAATTCCTTCCTTCCCTTGTAAAAATGACATATCCCTTTCAGGGGCATAAATTCATCTTCCTCTTAAAGGATGCTCTTAAAGGATGTCTGTCCTCTGATGTCTGTACTTAATGGAAAGAGCTATGATGATGGTGATTACATTTGTGTCCGTGGTTTTCAGAAATCATTGGGAGGGCACTGGGTCTCAGTAGTATTGCATTAACATCTTAACTTAAACCTTTTACCCACTGACCTTAAAATATTTCAAAATTCATATTTTTCTTAGAAATTACTGGAAAATATTATAAGAAGCATAATGTTTCATGAACAAATCAGGTTATACTGCATAGGGACTAGGATTGGAATCAGACAAGCCTAGACCCTAAGGAATGACCCTCCCCTCATTACAACCTGATCTCCACAGTTGTTAACTACATAGCTTAGGCAAGTCACCTAATATCTCTTAGGCTTAGTTTCATCATCTGTAAAACAGAGTCACCATATCTTAAGACTGTTACAAGGGTTAAATGAGATATTATGCCAAGTAAGTAAAACGTGCTGGCATTTAATAAACATTTAGTAGATGATAGCTGTTGTTTTTCTTTTTTTCTTAATTTAACCATATATCTTTGCATCTCGACATGATTATTTTCAAATAAATACTGGATATATTTCAATGTGGGTGAGATTTTTATTTTACATATTGGCTTCAGAATTTCACAGAGTTTTGCATATCTCATCTTCTAAGATCTAAGCTATTGTCATCTATTTATTAAACTCTTGTGTTCATGATCATCTCTCCCATCATACCTTCTGACTGCCACCAAAGTTCTTTCTTCCGATGATGTGATAAGCACACCAGCCCATACTTTAAAGGCCCAAAGTGGGGGCACCTGGATGACTCAGTGGGTTAAAGCCTCTGCCTTTGGCTCAGGTCATGATCTCAAGGTCCTGGGATCGAGCCCTGCATTGGGCTCTCTGCTTAGCAGGGAGCCTGCTTCCCCCTCTCTCTTTGCCTGCCTCTCTGCCTACTTGTGATCTCTCCCTCTCTGTCAAATAAGTAAATAAAATCTTTTTTAAAAAACAAATAAATAAAGGGCCAAAGTGGCTTCTCATTTCCTAGTGGATCCAATTCAAGTTCTTCATCATTTGCAACACCATTTCCATTCCCCTCTGATGGTCATTCTCCCATCCCCAGCTGTGTATCAGAGTCCAGAAGGCCCCAATTATGTTTCTCAGATTGCCTTGCTTAATAAATTACACCCAGAGAAGTAAAGTGTGGAATCATCAGTGATACCAGTGTCAAGAGTCAAGAGCCACCAAATGCCCCACACTGATCTAGGGAGGACCCTAGCACCACTATGTTTTCTAAAGCTGTTCCTCCACTCCCATACCACTTTCAAGTTATTCTGCTGTATAATACAGGTCAAACTCAAATCCCCCTTTTGTTTATTATTTATTTACTGGTCTCTGTTAGATCGCAAGATGCTTAAGGGGAGAAAGAGTATCTTGTTCATGGTGGGAACCCATCTCCACAGTACAAACACACGCTCCTGGCAAACTGCTTTGGCACATTCTAAGTCCTTCCCAAACTGCTTGTTTGCATATCTTTTAAAAGTAGAGTGTTCCTTTCTTTGCATTCATAACTCAGCAGGTTATTTTACGCTGAATGCCTTGCTCCCTCCAAGCCCAGAACATCAGAAGTGCCCAGTAAAAAATCTTAGAGAGATACATTTTTAGAACCAGAGGCAATCATGGAAGGCATCAAAGCTGGGCTCACAGAGCCCACAATGGTCTTCAGTGACTCAAGGGACAACCCAGGAGAACTCCACAGGTTTGCAGAGAATTCTGGAGTCCTAAGATGTACGATAGGAAGGGCCTCAGGGATCATATTGCCTAACCTCTTCAATTAGTAATTAAAGAAACAGGCCAAAAAAGGAGAGCATGACTTGCAGAAGGTCACCCAGATGTTCTGTATGAGAAGCACTTGGAAATCCCAGCCTCTGTCCACTCAATCTTGCTCAACATATATTGTGTGAGGAGGTCAAACCACTCTTGGTGATATCTGGAAAAGCCCTTCCATCCTCTCTGCATCAGGAAGCCCAGTGTGAATCTGACGGACTTTCCCCAGCATTCCTGGGTGATGACAGGGACAGTGACCTCAGTGACAGGTCCCTGAGCACTCCCTCAGCATCCCCATATCCTGTCCTGCCCACGATAAATCCTTTCTTTCTTTCTTTCTTTCTTTTTTAAAGATTTTATTTATTTATTCGACAGAGGGAGAGAGATCACAAGTAGGCAGAGAGGCAGGCAGAGAAAGGGGGAAACAGGCTCCCTGTTGAGCAGAGAGCCCGATGTGGAGCTCGATCCCAGGACCCTGAGATCATGACCTGAGCTGAAGGCAGACGCTTAACCATCTGATCCACCCAGGTGCCCCACGATAAATCCTTTCTAACCTTTCATTTATCACCCCAGAACTTGAGAGTGAAGTCAGAAGGAGAGAAGGCCGCCATGACTGTGTGTACTCCACACAGCTCCTCCTGCACATAATCTCTGGGTAATGATTCCTTTTGCCAGAAGCCCAGCTCCTGAAATAGTGCGGTATGTTGGCTGAGGTCCAAGAGTTAATAGGGATGGCAGGATTGTGTCTTATGACACAATCATAAGATTGTGTTTTAACTGAGCTAATTTAGAATTTGCCTGACCAAGAGTACCATAAAACGTACTCCTCAAGATGAGATTGTTAATTACCACAGGATGACTCGCCTGTGTTGGGCGGCTGGGGAGAGCTGGAGGGGAAAGGCTGGTTTCCAGAAATAATCCTTCCCTCCTTACCAAGTAGGAATTAAATGTGGGAAAGGGCAAAGGGGATGGACGGAGAGATTCACCCACAGGAACTAAATAGGGTTATAATTAGTTTGTGTGTTTGCAGGTGTCATCTTTCACCCTCCGCTGCGGAGGAGACTGCGGGTAAGCTCACAATCTTTTGTGTCTCTTGGAGAAGGGCACTGAGATCCTTGGGGTGTTAAAGGAAGAGCTAGAAGCAAGATGACTGCTAGGAGAAAGGCGAGTGAAGTCTCTGCGGTACAGAGAGACACCGGATGCAATGACCCCCGAATATAACACCGTTTACTGACAACAGCTCCCCGCAGCTATTACAGGGCTGCCTGAGAGCGTCCTAATTAGTGAGGGTTGTCAGCACTCCCATTATAATCCCCAGCTGAATGAGCTAAGTGTTTCTCACAGCCACTTCAAATCACAGCCTCTGAAACATAGCCTTGAGTGGCCGGTCTCAATTTGTTTTTACCCCATGACTTATTCTAACCACCTCCATGCTTCATATGCATTTCAAATGTATATTTAAGCAGAGCTATCTCATATAAAGGGGATTCGATTCCCACAGTTGCTGTCTTATTGCTGAGATGCCTATCATTTTACCAAAATGTCCCCTCAAAGCATACTCTTTCCAAATGTTTCTAAGATAGGAGTTATATATTATATTCGTAGCATTCTTTTCTGCCATTTTGCTCACTGTTGCCTCTCAGGCTGGCTCTATACACCGGGTCTTGACCTCACCACTAGGGTTCTGAGTAAGCAGGAATTTGTTCCTGCTTCGGGCTATATTACACTGTAGTCTTGTGTATTAGTCAGTAGACGACTATGTTCTGTGAATTCATCTTAAGCATGCCCTCCTTAATATTTGTTAATTCATGAAACACATGTGGAATGTGAACTTACATTAGATATTTAATCCTACTGTTATGCCATAAACCTTTACATGACATGATCTGCCTTTATGTATAGACCAGCCTTATTAAAAGTAATGGGTGTCTTGCATTCTGTATCGAGAGCATTTTAAAGAACAGAAATAAAACTCAAATGGGATGATATATGTGTAAAAACATGATTCATGTGGATGCAATCTTGTGAGCACTGCCCCCCTTCTCAGCAAGCCTCTTCTCTACAGCCACAATTGCCAGGAGAATTCTAGGGTGAAGGGTGAGGAGGAGGAAGCCTTATTTTCTTGAAGTACCAGACAATACCCTAGGTAAGTATATCAAACGTCAAGCTTCCCTTAGGCAGTGTGGAGCTAACCTGAGCTTAAAACCAGTGGTTTTGTGAAAAGAGAGAAGTCCAAAAGGTACTAAGAAAACAGAGCCCACGTTAAATACTTTTTGAGGTCTATATAAAATAAATATTAAAGATGCTTGATGTGAATTCACCTATTAAACAATGCACAATCATTAACGATAGTCAAATCGAGTGTCATTTCAATTCACAGATATAATTCAACATTTTGAGAAATTTAGTAACATATTTTATCTTTGTATTATGGAAGTTTTCAAAAATATACAAAAGCAAAGAAAATAGTTCAATGGACCTTTTTATCCAACACCTAGCTACAACACTATCAACTCCCAGGAAATCTTATTTCATTTCTATTCATCATCACCACCTCTACCTACCCACTCCCAAATAATATTAAAGCTAAATTCAGACTATTTAAAGAAATTTAAACAGGCATTTAATCTGTCTCAGAAAATCTACTTAGGAATAGACTACTAGGTCCTGTTAGTGCTCTGGGCCTACCATCCTCAAGAAGTCCTCAAAAGTGACCACAACCACCAGAGATGTCCTTGAAGGGGTATCTTCAAACACACTCTAAACCTCATCAACAGCCCAAAATGCAAGTGAGTGACTGGGCACCACAAGGAAGAACAATTACCAGATGATCTTAAAACCTGAGGGGGCAGCACTACCTACTCAAGGCCTAAGAATGGCCTGCATGAGCCAGCATGAAACAGCACTTCCCCTCACTAAGATAACAACGTCTTGTGCTCTACTCTCAAAGAATTAAAAACAAGAAGGTATCTTCCTTGCCATAGAAAAGCTCATTTTCCTTAAAAACAAAAACAAAAATAAATGCACACATGTGGTTTGTGAACAAGTACAGTGTTCATTCTACAGAAATGCATATGGAAAGTGGTATTACTGAAATGAACCCCACCCCGAAAAATTTTTAATAGAGGTTGTAACAGGATACCAAAAGCTGGAGACTCCCGTGTCCTCATCACTACATATATATTTGAGACTATTCTTTCTGGAATCACAGTAGGAAAATGTAAGGAAAATAACACATTTGCACGCCCTGGAAAGCTACTTAACTTATTCCTCAGGGTGTGTAGGATCTTGAGGGTGTTGACAAATGTGCAAAATAAATATCTACCGTGGTAAATGACCAGGGAGCATTTTATGGATCTGAAAATATCTTTTTTTAAGATTTTATTTATTTATTTGACAGAGAGATCACAAGTAGGCAGAGAGAGAGGGGGAAGCGGGCTCCCTGCTGAGCAGAGAGCCCAATGTAGGGCTCGATCCCAGGACCCTGAGATCATGACCTGAGCCAAAGGCAGAGGCTTAACCCATTGAGCCACCCAGGCCCCCAAAGGGTCTGAAAATATCTTTAAAGTTATGGGCCCTCTGATCTTGGCCCATTAGCAGCTATTAGTATACTAAAATCTGCCTGGAAGGCATGGAAAAATCAGACATTCTCCACTGGGAAACAAATAAGTGTGATTAACAAGAGGAGCCTGAATAAATAAATAAATAAATAAATAAGCAAGCAAGCAAGCCAACAAGAGCAGCCTGTACTAAACTTCTAATTTTCCCCATCAAGGCAATGGCAAATCAAGCCATTAATGAGCAAATATACATTTTTAGATGACACCCTAGAAATATACATCTGAGAGAAGATGCATCCACAGAATAGCTAACTTGGAAAGATGGGACAAATCCGAGATCCTGGTTTAGGAGAAAAGAAAGGAGGCCTTCTTAATCAGCCTTTGTCAATTACCACCCAAACCACAAGGAGAATGCCCATACCGGTAACCAGGCCTTGTCAGAGAGGAAGGCAGAGCTGAAGAAGCCCCAAGAGTTAAAACCTTGTTTACTATGTCTAGAGGTAGTGCAATCTATCTACCAATCACTGAAGTCATTTGAGGCTTGCCTGTTGCTGACAAATGTAGATGGACAGATATGTAAAGATGATGCGTCATGAACTACAACTGATGAATTTCCTGCAGAAGCCCCTGTACTCACATCAGAAGTGTCAAGAGGTGACAGAGCTACATCACACTGAGTCTGGCAGTTTAATTTGGTGTCGGCTATTAGTGTTGACTCTCAGCGCTATTGCCATTCAGTGTTTCTGCTGGCAAGGTGACACAGCCTCAGAGATTGCTAAATTTCTTTGTTGAGTGAAAGAGAGGTGAGGTTGCCTGGTTTGCACAGTAATCCCTTGCTGAACAATGGGGACTGCAGAGGGTCAGGGGAAGGAAACAGGGAGAAAAGGAATTTGTTCCACAGAGCTTGTCTTAAACTTTCCTTGCACAATTTCAGCTAAGACTCTGATGCCTTCCTTTGTTGGGTAAAAAATAAACGTCTGGAGCAAGGATGATTTATGCTGACAGTTTGGCTGACTTAGAAGTTAATGAGTACACTGGCATCACGGAAGCCCTCTCGCGTTATTGGTCCCAAGGAAACCACCAAATTCGCTCAGGAAGGAGGACTTCATGAGTTGCTCTGACCTCTGGGTGTCACCAGTGAATCCAGTTCCCTTCTCCTAGCCCCATGCTTGGCAGTGTACCCAAGGGCACTTTAACTTCCTTCAGTTACCCCTTCTCAAGAGAAAAGAGAAATAATGCCTCTATCCTACATCCCTGCCCCACCCTAAGGCACTGTTGGTGGGGTGAGAAGGTCTGGAGGGCCCAGGAAGCTCCACGCTGCCTCAGAGAAGCCAGACATTGACTCAAGGGAACTTGGTCAAAGGCTAATAACAGATAGCCCCTTCTCCACTCTGGCCAGGACAACACTACCCCAGATGGATATCCTGGTCCACATATCATGGAGGCCACAGAAAGGTGATAAAGATTACCAGCTCCTAGGATACACCCTTCCAGAACTGTCTATGGGACTAGGGCTACAGCCATAGTAGGGGTGGAAGGAGGAGTTGGAAGAAATGTGAAGAGGGACTTATATCATTTGTAGTAAAATAATATCTATGGCAACAAAAAAAGTATGGCTCAAAGTTTAAGCCATTTGTCCAAGGTAGCAATTAGAATTAGAGTTGGGAAAAAAAAGAAACACTGTAGGAGCTCTATTTTATAAGAACCAGAGCAGATTGCAAGGCTTCCCAGCATTTGCACTACAACACTGGACAAGAGCCTGCTCACAGTCCTATGCTCCCTACATTTTCATGGCATTTTATATTTGTCTGTGGCTTTTATGCCCATCATCTCTTTTGAGCCGCATTCATTCCCTGAAGTCATTCCCACAGGCTCCCCTCTGGTTCTGAGCTCCTCCAATATTCCAACTACCACTCACATTCTTGTCCTTTCACCCAAAGCCATGGAGCTGTAATGTACAAAACAAAGTCAGTGAGAGTCCCCACTCCACACTGGTCACCCACCTGGAATATCGTGTCCATCTGCGGGAGCCACATTTCGCAAGGGGCATCAGCCGGGGGAACGTGTCCTCAGGAGAGCAGCTGGGGCAGTCGACCTTACAGTGTGTGGCTGAAGGGCCTTGGCCAGAGAAGGCAAGAATGAGTACAGCCTAAGTCTTCCATCAGTGGCAGAGCTGCCATGTGAAAGTGAAGAGATGCTTTTAAGAACAGAGCCAGGCCACAGAGGGGTCCATATGGGTTTCTGCGTAACTTAAAGGGAAACTTTCACCATGTCCAGAGCTCTTGCTGTCCGGCAAATGAAGGAGGATGCTCTCAAATTCCTTGCAGCAGGAACCCACTGAGGTGGCGGCCACAGTGACTGCCAAATGGAACAGTCCATCTACAAAAGGAAAAGTGACGGCACTACAGGATACATCTGAAGAGGACCTGAAAGAAGCTTCTGCTGACAGCTTGCGGCATTTTTGCCACTGCAAACCTGGCTGGCGTCTATTCTGTTCTATTCTCCAGGAATACTGGCCAGTGGGCTCCGCAGACATGAAGTTTGCGGCTGCAGCTGGAGCCACTCCTATCCTGGGCCGCGACGCTTCTGGAAGCCTCATTAACTGATCCAGGCAGCGCCTCCCAGGAACCAAGACTTCCACTGATTACTGTCCCAGGGCTGACCACCAGCCCCTCACAGAGGGTCTTATGTTAACCCACCACCACTGCCATGGAACACAGACACCTCTGCACCATGTGCGCAAGGCCATCTCAGGCCACAAGCAGGACGCTCCCGCCAGTCAGTCGCAGGTGGTGGAGCCCAGTGGGAAGTTCTGCGCATGCGTGGCTCCGCCCTGTGAACTTCCGCCCGAAAGTCACACGGGATCTCTTCTGTAGAGATCCTGACGAGATTGAAACGGAAGAGCAGTCAGGGGCGGAAAGTCCGGCCCCAAGGTGGAATTTCAGGGTGAATGGACTGCTTCACCTCCCAAATTCACTGCTTCTCCACAGGCAGATGCAGACTGGCCTGAAGGCGTGGTTCCCTCCCAAGGAATGGAATGTTCACCGGCCTCTGAGGACAGTCCCGCAGCTCCCACAGCCACTGCACGGGTAGGAACAACCACTGAGTGGTCCCAAGCTGTTCTTCCGCGGGCTCTTAAGCAGGAAATGGAAATGGGGTTGATGGAAAAGAAACGGTTTCTTTAAAAAACAAAAAGCAGAGCAAAGCCCAAACAGCAGGAATTTCAGAAGGGACAATCTCCAGTAGGGAAGACCTCTCTAGTGGCTAGAATTAGAAGGAGCTGCCACAGGAGGCCAGGAGTTACCTCCACAGGGAGGCTAAGTGCTTTGGGGATGTTGTAGAGGGATCTTTCATCCCATAATGAGTCGGAGTGGTTATTGCTCAGGCCCCTTCCCACTCTACTGTTCCATGCCCTGGAATCGTCTCAGGTAGGCCATAATTATTCCAGAAGAATGAAGGAACTTCAGACATGGCATGTGCTGCCCATGGGTGAGGAATAAACTGTTGTGCTCCACGAGGTAGGAAAGGTTGAGATATAAGGAAAATGACTGCGTGGGCCACTCCTAAGCTTCTCCAATCCCCAGGTTTTCTTTCTAGAGACTTCAAGGGAAAAGACAGTGCCACCTTCTTCCAAATCTGACTGGATTTAGCTGGTTAGTATTTTACAGGCTCAGATGAAGAAACATCTACCTTTTAGGGAGGTTGAGAGTTTGAGGATCTGACATATACAGAGTATAGCAGCCATTTCTGTCCTCTTTCCTCTGCTTTTTAGGAAGGGGTCCTGAGGAACCTGGTGGTGCAGTCCAGTTAAGCGTCAGACTAGGGTTTGGCTCAGGTCGTGATCTCAGGGTTGCGAGACAGAGCCCTATGGCAGGCTTAACGCTCAGTACCAATTCTGCTTGGGATACTTTCTTCCTCTTCCCCTCCTGCTCATGCTCTCTCTTCCTCTAAAGATAAATAATAAATAAATCTCTAAAAGAAAAAAAATAAAGTAAGGAAGAAAGAAAGGGCTCTCAGAGACCACGTGATCGAAACTCTTCATTTTTTTTTTTTTAGATGAGGAAACTGAGACTCAGGAAGGTGGGCTATGTATCTAAAGGTCATACTGACAACTACTAGCAGAGCTGGACCTTGAGCATTGGTCTCTTGGTGTTTTATCCAGTGGTGTCTCTTCCACCAAAGATCATTTTTATTCACTGGGGATAAATACCAATTTCTCCAACAAATCAATGGTATGGAAAGTGAATAGATTAAAAGAGATTTAAAAGAATCACCAAAATGCTCTGATTGGAACTTGTTTAAATTCTCGTTCAAAAAAACCAAGTGGAAAAAATACATTTTGGAGACAATTAGCAAAACTGAATATGAACTTGGTAGTAGATAATATCATCTACTGTAATTTGTATTCAATTTGATAATAGTATCAGGTGTTTGTAACTTTTTTTTTAAGTTCTTCTCAGTGTGAATGCATGTTGAAGTATTAACAACTTACAAAACATAATGCCTGGGATTTGCTTTTAAATACTTTTAAATACAGGAAAATGGGGAGAAGTGGTAATAGATGAAATAAGATTGGTAAATATTGGTAATTGGGGGCTTATTGAGCTATTCTCTCTGCTTCTGTGTATACTTGAAAGCATCCATTTTTGAAATGCTGAAAAAGAAAAAAAAAAACACTAATCCAGACTTAAGGCTGGGCAAAGTGAAAGTACAACGTCTCCCTTGTCTCCAGTCGAGCAGCAATGGGGATGGGAGTGGGGGAGATAACCAGGGCCTGGATCACTGCTACTCTCCTGATTCCTTCACTCACCATCCCCGACCTTCTCACTGAAGATGTGGGGGAAGGGGGGTATAAATCACACTGTGCTTTATATCCATTTATCCATACTGAATTTAGCAGAAAACTGGAAACTTTTCAGTGAAATAGGCCTGCGCTGTATTTTCCAGACTTTAATGCTTTGTTAAAATTTTTTAAATAAAAATATATAATTGGAAAAACCCTCACAATCATCCCACGCACAATATCCTGGTAATTACCAGATAGTGTTAGGGTTCATCAATAGTTTATTCAGGTGACCAACTCTCATCCTCCCCGTAAGGTGTGTCCTCTACATACACACACACACATACTAAGAACCATCAACTATATGGGAACCCAGTTTATTTGCACATTAATCACAAGGAGGAAGACATACCATTGGATCCAAACGGAAACTTGCCTGTAATATGGAATCAGAGTGTGGTTTGGTTTTGAATTGCATCTCTTCCCCTGTTAATTCTCTCAAGGGACTTGAGTAAGTTGGGCTTTCATAATTAAAGAAGTTGTGTCTTTGTGGAAACATATTGAAATAACTTTAGACTTGAATCTATTTACCACTGCAATCTTGATCTAATAGCTTGTAATAGTGACTCTAAGGGCATTTACAGGCCTCTATCCAGTGACTTTGGGAAAGACATTAGAGATGAAGGAGGCAAAAGGGAATTAACACATTTGTTCCCCTCCTTGTCCTAGCCATCCCATCTCCTTTTACTGCTGTCATCTCTCTGATCCATGATTTTTCAACACCAGTGATGCTATAAGCCACCAGAGAGATCCTTTGATTAAGTCAAAAACTTGCCAAATTTTATTGTGGTGAGTTATTGTGGAGGAAACAGGAAGAGAAGCATGACTCAGGTTTGGACTTCTGGAAATAAAGCATGGATACATGAAGTCATGGGTTTAATTCTAGGACCCCACATAACTGAAAGAAAACATTCATTAATAATTGCTAAGAACACACCTCCAGGCCCTACTCCCCTTTAATGCAGACCCAGTGTGGATAAGAGTTAATATGAGTGCAGAAACCACATCTCCTCCTTCTTTGTGTCTCCCACAAAACTTGGCACAGTGCTTTGCACCTCATAGGAACTCACTAAGTGATTAATAGATTGCATTGGAAAGTTGCTGTGTGCAGTCTTGCACCAGGCACAAGAGTCCTAAGACTTAACATTGCTAGTACCAATGGAAATTCATCCTGCTTAGAACTATATAAAAATGCAATGGTTTTGTAACCCTAAAGTTTTAAAAGCATTGTTTCCAATCGGGAAAAACAAAGATATTTTTATCCTATTGCATCTTTTGATTTAAGATACTGTATTGGACTAAAATGGGGATTATAACTTTTATTCAAGAGATATCTCTTCTAGTCTCATTCCATTAGTTACAACCAAGCCCCATCATTAAGGATTTTATTGCCTTGCTGGGGGAGAACTTATATGGCTGCCTTCCAAATTAGCTTAGGGAACCAGACTCATTCATTAAATCAAAGAAAAAGTATATCAAGGAAAGAAAAAATCATCAAAGAATATCTCTCTGAGCTCGCTATTGTTTTTTGTTTGGGTTTTGTTTTTTGTTTTTTGTTTTTTTCTCTTTCCTTGAGTCAGACTACTAGCATCCCTCTTGGAAATAAGGTAACACTCAGAAAATGGACCTGAGTGCTCAAGGGGCTTCAGTGGTTCTGCAGCATTCATTAATCATTGATTGTATACAAGTACTTCAATGGGATAGCTGTGGCTGAAGAACCCACTGAAGGCCTGGCCCATGCAGGCTTTGTATGAGAAACTTACTATCTCATCAAGAAGATCTAAAAGAGAGGAGAAGCATTCTTTGGAACTAAAGAAAAAATGGCATAAAAACTGATAGAAAATGGGCGCCTGGGTGGCTCAGTTGGTTAAGCGACTGCCTTCGGCTCAGGTCATGATCCCGGAGTCCCGGGATCGAGTCCCATATCGGACTCCCGGCTCTGCGGGAAGTCTGCTTCTCCCTCTGACCTTCTCACCTTTCATTCTCAGTCTCTCTCTCTCTCTCTAATAAATAAATTTAAAAAAAAAATCTTAAAAAAAAAAAACTGATAGAAAATAACAAAATGCAAATGAAATACCCAAGGAGCAGAGAGAGTTGAATTAAGGCCACAGTGAAATCAACATGGGCAATAACTATTCCTTCTCTTTGCACAATACTCCACAGTTTTTAAATACTCAAACTTATTATCTCTTTTAATTTTCAAACCATTTTATGAAGCAAGCTTTATCTTCCCCAATTCCTGAATGAGAAAACTGAGCCCTGTATAGGTAAAGTGATGTATCCAAAGCCCCTGAGCTAGTAAGTAGCAAAGCTGAACAGAAAATAACTCAGAGTTCTAATCTGCTAACTTCTAGCCATTGTTGATTCCGCTTCCTCACATTAGCACTCAGCACTCTATCTGTGCAGAGCTCTACTTTAACAAAGTATTTTCACAGGGACTTAATCATTTGGTCCTCTCAGCAGCCTGGTGAAAGAGATAGAGCAGCAATTCCACAGGAGAGCAAACTAAGAAGTTAGTGTGCTTTCCTGAGTGAAGTCACCCAACCTGAGATTGTCAGTGCATCCTGACTTGCAGTACAGGGACCATTCCTTCACAACTGTGGTTTCATGGCCAGGGTGAGCAGGAGAAAGGACAAGTGCAAATGGGGGAAAGTGCACTTTCATTTCTTCCTGGATCTATACCTACAGGTAACAGTTCAAACCATGAGACCAGAAGAGGAGGGGGACTGAGATACAAACCAGCCTATTCTCCCAGCAGCTTCCTTGCTTTTCAGAGCCTCAGGAATGGTGGGGCTTCCTCACATCTTCCCCACACCCCAAATCACCCTAGATCCCTTTGCTTGGATCAAGATGATGGAGTTGGATGGTGAATTTAAATCACATCCCCAGCTCCCAGCGGTAGCTTATGTAGCTTGTCAGTGGAACTGCCACAGCCTCCCCTGTTTTGCATGCCCTCTATGAAGAAGAACACAGAGAGAAAGATAACCCCAGGGTGAGCAGAAGAACCACTTTGGGAAATGTATTCCCACAGTACCCGGGAAGGAGCGGGCTTAATTGGTTCCAGAGGCAGCAGTGGCGGCAGCACTGGCAGGTAGGATTGCACCGTCCTTTATTGACTGGTGCAGTCACTTGTTGGGAACCTGTGTTCATTAGCTGTGTGTAAAGTGATATTAGAAGAGAGACACTGGGTCCTGTGCTGAATGATTGAGCGCCCCACCTGATGGGAGGTGCATTATGTAAAAGCTCCTGCGAGAGTAATCGAGTTACTTAAGTGGATGTGTTGAGCGTATCTGAGAGGGTGCTGCCTCGAGAATGCAAGATCAGGGGGCGTTGAAATGTGAAAGGCGACTCTACGTGAACTGAAATAAGCCCTCAGCCTTTTGAGGCTGTGTATCTCCCTCTAGTTATTATCTGGAAGTAAGAGTCTTCCCACTTACATTGTGCTAACTCTTCAGGTTTCCAGGGAAAGGTGGGTACGTGAACACCAGGATCTGCTTCTCTAGCAGACCCAGGAGGAGAGTGGAAAGGCCAACTTTTCTTCCTTCAAATCTTCCTTAGTCCTCTCTGTGACATGAGGAAGCTCCCTGGCTAATCCCTAGGTTTTAAACGAGTCAAAAAAAATTTTTTAAAAAGCTGCTAGACCAGTGATATCTACTAGGGTGTTGCTGCTCAGGCAAGAAGTGGCAACAAGCTCATAGTATTTGCCTCCACGCCCCTGATTTTTAGAGGCATAGAAGGAAGGAGAGTCTGGTTAGCATTGGCCTTGTGCCGAGATATAACAAGTACACCAACCCCCACAATGGGATGTGTGGAAGAGCCACACCTCCATCACTGTGACTCCACAAAGTTGTGGTCACCAGTCACCTTTTTTCTCCCTAGTTCATTATCTTCCAAACCCCCTTCTTCTCTTAATCACAGCTTCGCAGTGAGACAGTGACATTCACACAAAAGCATTTCTCTGGCTCCACCCCCACTCTGCAGGACCTGCAGACCCTTCTAGTTCTTCCCAGATCATCCTGAGAATCCCCAGAGGCCTTTCCTAGGTGCTCCAAACCAAACCAGTGGGCTACCAATGTCCCCTATCCCTGTCACACTTACACAGGGTTATGGGTAGTGTCTCTCATCAGATCTTGCACAAAATGTAGTACCTGTATACATCCTGAAATCTAGAACTCCAGATATCCTATGCGAATAAACCATGGCTGGGTTCTATACTTCCCACCCTAGTCCTCCAACCATAACACATTCTAGGGAGAATAGGCTTCAGCTCCTGCCGTGACCCATCTCATTTTCAGTGGCTCCCAACCACCTATACAATGCAGCCCAGATTCTTCAGCATGGCATTCAAAGCCCCAGTCACTACTGCAGTCACTACTACTACAATCTTCCAACTCACACTCAAATCATCATACCCCACATACACTACTTGTCTTTCACTAAACACACTTTGAGTTGCTCCCTGCTATGGGCACTTATCCTAAAGGTCTCCTATAACTGACCTGTCCTTACCTCTACCCTACCAGCCAGCAAGACCCAGATGAACACAGGCTTTCCTCTTCTCACAGACAAGGTCACATCACAGTCAGTATTGTATGTTTCTCTCAAAGTGTGCACTCTAAAGGACAGGGTCCACACCTTATTTATCTAAATCCTTATTGCCAATAACAGAGTGCTTTGCACGTAGTGGGTACTCAGTGGGTAGTTATTGGATAGAAGAGGCCACTGGCATCTAAAAAATGATGCCTGCCGAAAATAAATCATTTGCATCCTAATTATGAAATCACTTATCCATTTTTTTGTTTTACATGACAGTGTTCAGGAGGGGAAGAAAGAAAGAGGACCCAGAACCGTCAAGGTTTGAAAGACAAGGTTAGAGTTGGGAAACGCCTGAAGCATGGTCCATGGGACACCCACATATAAGGTCCCTACCACTAATGGGAACCAGAGAAAACAGAGTAAAAGGAGAAACAGTGGAGAAAGGAGATAGTCAAAACAAGGGAGCACACGCCAACCCTCAGGAGGTCTGACCCCCAACACCAACAATGCATACTATTTATATCCTTCAGCCTTTTTCATTTCAACCTTCTTTCAGAGCACAAAGTTGGGATCATCAAATATTAAAATTACATAGTCTAGCCCCTTCATTTTATAGAGTCAGAAATGGAGGCTCAGAAAGGGTAAATTGACTCCCCCCAAGGTTATATACCAATTAGCAAAGTCAGAACAAAACCCAGGTCTCCTGGGGTGCCTGGGTGGCCTAGTTGGTTAAGCATCTGTTTTAGGCTCAGGTTATGATCCCAGAGTGCTGGGATAACATAAAATAAATATAAAGAATAAAGAATAAAATATCCTGGGATAAAATTAAAAAATTAAAATAAAAAATTAAAATAAAATAAGAATAAATAAAATCTTTTGGAGAAAAAAAAACCAGATCTCCTAACTATATGTGCTTATTTTTTTAACTAATATTGTAATCTTTCCTTCCCACTTCTTTTCTTTTTTTTTTTTAAGGTTTTATTTATTCCAGATAGAGCAAGTAGGGGGGAACAGCACAGGGAGAGGGACAAGCAGACCGAGCATGGAGCCTGATGTGGAGCTTGTCACAGAGCCTCATCCCAGGACCCTGAGACCATGACCTGAGCCAAAACCAAGAGTCAGATGCTCAACTGACTGAGCCACCCAGGTTCCCCTTCTTCCTATTTCTTTACCAAAGAGAAATGGGAATGAAATGAAAGGATGAGGAGGGTAAGGCAGAGAAAGAGGAACTAAAAACCCATATTCATTCCTAAATCTTTGATATGTTACCAGTGCTCCCCAACAGTAGAAGGCTTTTGTAAATTCCCTTACTTTCATGAAAAAAGGAAGTCATGGAATTCACAAGTGACTATGTATCCAATTGCTGAATACCAAGCCCCACTGCTACTTACAGACCTCCAATTCTCCTTGCTAGAAAATTGATGTTATTGTCTTTAGCACTAGTCCCCAATCCTTCCTCTGATTTATTAGCATAGATCCAGCACTCTAAAAATATAATTACTGCATTTCGAATGTGTTTCCTATCTATAGGCTGCAGAGTCTTAAGCAGCACATAAACTCTTCTGACACTGAATTATACAGTTGAAAACCAAAATTGTGCATTCTGCAGAGCCAACCTGATAGCCGGATGATCCGATGAGCTACAGATTCGGGGTGAGGCTCATCAGCGCTGCCACATGAATGATGGCAGTAATCAATTTTAACATAACATACACAATTCACAGCAAGGGAGGCAGCCTCAGATCTTTCTTAATCATCTTAATATGGTTTTAAAATATGGTTTTTAAAATATGGTTTTAACAAATACCTCCAGATTCTCACCCTTGATCTAGAGAAACACTAGAATTTCTTTGTGCTGTTACTAATATAAGACAGGTAAGAGAGAAGTTAGGTAGCATGTTTCTGAAAGGTGTCTGAGAAATAGTTAGCTTTAAGCACAGGTCCTTCAAACTTATCCTTCTACCAATCCTTTATATCACCTTTAAAATCACATGTGCACTAATGCCTTATACTTCTCACAGTCTCTGGGCCCCTCTGGCACTCCCAGAAGGCCTTGAGGTGTAGTGACTTAGAGCTCTTCCCCATTACTGTGCAATCATGGCGAGATGGCTGTCTGTGCCGTAGTCACCTCAGCTACAAAATGAGAATAACAGCCATCATCTATTAGTTTTCTAGGTCTGCCATAACAAAACACCACAGGCTGCATAGCTTAACTGGTATTTATTTTCTCACAGCTCTGGAGGCTTGAGTCCAAGGTCAAGCTATCAGCAAGGTTGATTTCATTCTAGGGCCTCTCTCCTTGGCTTACAGATGGCTGCCCTCTCTCCTGTACTCTCAAATAATCTTTTCTCTGTGCTTATACATCCCTGGTATCTCTCTATATGTCCAAATTTCATTTTCTTGTAAGGACAGGAGTCAGACTGGCTTAGGCCCCACCCAAATGGCCTCATTTTAATGTAATCATCTCTTTAAAGACCTTATCTCCAAATAGACTACATTCTGAGGTATTGGGGTTTGGGACTTCAACAAATAAGTTTGGGGGAGGTGGGGGATACAATTCAGCCCAGAACACTCCCACACTGTGATGTGATCATAAGAGTCAAATGCAATAATGAATATAAAGTGGCTAACATAGTGTCTATATACATTAAATGCATGGTAAATGACAGCTCTTAATATCACTATCTCTTGATAATATAATTTTAGCTTTAAATAAAATTCATACCTCATCATGTGTATTTTTTGTTTGGGAAGTTTGCAATGTCATTGGAAGCTTTTGGCAAGACCAAAGTTATAAACACTTTAGTATTAAAAAACTCTTCAGAACCTGGTTTGACCTGTCTTCCCTACTTTAGTCTATTCTTCACATACCTGATACGCTCTGTCACCCCGGACTTACTACTGTTCTCCAGACTTCTTGTTTCCATCACATATATGGATACCTCTACTACACACTTGGTGAACTCCTACATAGCCTTCAAAACCCACACTAAGTTTCACCTTTTTTGTGAAACCTTTCCCCAACCCTGAATCAGTCTGTTTTTCTTATCATTATGCAACTAATGCTCTTTGCATACAAATTTGCAATAATATGTATTGCTTTGTATTTTAACTATTTGCCTATATGACTGTTGGTGGCTTATTTACTCTTTTTCACATAGTAGGTGAAATTATATTGAATATGAAAAGAATTCTTACAAATGTCAAGATTTCATTCTTTTGGTGGTGGAGTAATATTCCAGTGTGTGTGTGTGTGTGTCACCTTATTATCCGTTCATCTGTTGATGGACACTTGGGCTCTTTTCATGTTTTGTCTATTGTGGACATTCCTGCTATAAACATTAGTGTGGATGTGCCTCCTTCAGGTCACTATTTTTGTATCCTTTGGATAAATACCTAGAACTGCAATTGCTGGGTTGTAGGTAGCTCTATATTTAACTTTTTGAGGAAACTCCATACTGTTTTCCAGAGTAGCTACACCAGTTTTCATTCCCATCAACTGTGTAAGAGGATTCTCCTTTCTCCACATCCTTACCAACCAACATCTTGTTGTTTCCTGATTTGTTCATTTTAACCATTATGATTGGTGTGAGGTGGTATCTCATTGTGGTTTTGATTTGTATTTCCCTGATGCTGAATGGTGTTGAACATTTTTTCGTGTCTATTGGCCATTTGTAGGTCGTCTTTGGAGAAATGTCTGTTCATTCCTTTTGCCCATTTCTTCACTGGATTTTTTGTTTTTTGGGTGTTGAGTTTGATAAGTTCTTTATAGATTTTGGATACTAGCCCTTTATTTGGTGTATCATTTGCAAATATCTCCTCGCATTCTGTAGGTTGCCTTTTGGTTTTGTTGATTGTTTCCTTTTCTGTGCAGAAGCTTTTTATCCCAATGAAGTCCCAGTAGTTCATTTTTGCTTTTGTTTCCCTTGCCTTTGGAGATACGTCTAGCAAGAAGTTGCTGCAACCAAGGTCAAAGAGGTTTTTGCCTGTGTTCTTCTCTAGGATTTTGATGAATTACTATCTTACATTTAGGTTTTTCATCCATTTTGAGTTTATCTTTGTATGTGATGTAAGAAAGTGGTCCAGTTTTATTCTTCTGCATGTAGTAGTTAATTTTTTCAACACCATTTGTTGAAGGGACTGCTTTTCTTTTTTTTTCCCCATTGGATATTCTTTCCTGCTTTGTTGAAGATTAGTTGACCATAGAGTTGAAGGTCCATTGCTGGGCTCTCTATTCTGTTCTATTGATCTATGTGTCTGTTTTTGTGCCAGTACCATACTGTCTTGATGGTTACACCTTTGTAATAGAGCTTGAAGTCTGGAATTGTGATGCCTCCAGCTTTGGTTTTCTTTTTCAATGTTACTTTGTCTATTCAGAGTCTTTTCTAGTTCCATATAAGTTTGGGATTGTTTGTTCCAGTTCTATGAAAAACGCTAATGGTATTTTGATAGGGATTGCATTGAATGTATAGATTGCTGTGAGTAGCATAGATATTTTAACAATATTTATTCTTCCAGTGCATGAGCATGGAATGTTTTCCCATTTCTTTGTGTCTTCCTCAATTTCTTCCATAAGTGTTCTCAAGTTTTCAGAGTACAGATCTTTTACCTCTTTGGTTAGGTGTATTCCTAAGTGTCTTATGGTTTTTGGTGCAATTGCAAATAGGATCAATTCCTTGATTTCTTTCTTTTTTTTAATAGTAATAATGGGTGTAAGCCGTTTAATAAAATTAGAATGCACAAGTATATTCTGATATAAATAAATGCATACATTGACAATATAATGAGAAATGAAATTCTTACATAGTTTAAAAGAAGCTTTTCACAAAATTAATTTCTAATTACAAAGAGAAAAGGAGTTATAGCCTCATTTCTGTGGTATTGCTGCCAAAGATGCATAATCTAATTTAATCATGAGAAAACTTCAAAATTTTCCAACTAAGGGACTTTTTATAAAATAACTGGCTCATATTTTCAAAACTGCCAAGATCATGAGACTGAGTAATGGTCCCAGACTGAAGGACATTGAAATGCCATAAATGAATGTGATATGTGTTCCTTTTAATATAATAGATGCTGAGACAATGGGAAAGACATGAATAGGATATGAGGATGAGATGGCAATAATACATCAGTGTAATCTACCAAGTCTGTTGGTTATATTGTGATTATCTAGTAGAAGAATGTCGTTTCTTTGGGGCACTACCCACTGAAGTATCTGAGAGTGAATGTCATCAGATCAACATCTTACTCTTCAATGGTTCTAGGAAGAAAGTTCTTAGTTATTATTTGCAGCTTTTATGTAAGCCTGAGAATATTTCAAGATAAACCTCCTTAAAAAAGTAACTCAAATCACAGTATTGTTCATGGTTCATTACTGTGTATACCCAGCTGTTTTAGGAGAAAATACATCAGTATCCTGAAGTTCACTTTTCTTTTACCCTTGAGCTTTGACTCAGCTTTTCAAATGTCGTTTTATCATGGTCAACAATATTGTTAAGAGGTTTTTTCCTCATACCTTATTAGCAGTTAATATTGTCCAAATCAAATTATTGCCAACTAGCTAAAATAGTTCAAAAAGGCTTGCAAAGATATCTTACGTTCATGCTTTGCCTATTAAATTACAAAAAAATAAATTAAATTACAAAGGAAAGCTTTCTCTCAGGCCCTATGCTTCATGCAATTTTAAGGAGTCCTTCCATGTGAAGCTTCAACTAATTTTTAAGGTACTTTTTATATCTCAATCTTTTTTTTAACATATAATGTATTATTTGTTTCAGGGGTACAGGTCTGTGATTCATCAGTCTTACACAATTCACAACACTCACCATAGTATATACCCTTCCCCAATGTCCATCACCCAGCCACCCAATCCCTCTTACCCCCCCTTTGATTTCTCTTTCTGCCTTTTCATTGTTAGTGTATAGAAATGCAACTGACTTCTGTGCATCAATTTTATATCCTACAACTTTGCTGAATTCCTGTATCAGTTCTAGCAATTTTTTGACAGAGTTTTTTGAATTTTCTACATAGAGTATCATGTCATCTATGAAGAGTGGAAGTTTGACCTCTCCTTTCCCAATTTGGATACCACAGTTGGGAACTTTTAACCATCTTAACTAAGCTTATCCATTTACAAGGTACCCTAGAGGAAAAAAAAAAAAGGCGGTCTCAGCAAGGCATTCACTATAAAGCATAGAGGAAGAATTATTTTTTTCTCCTCTATAGTTTTGGTGACTGAGATGAGACCCATGGCACACCCCACTCACTCTGGAGCCTGCAGACAGCACCCTGGGAAAAGTGTTAGAAGCTAGCAAAGGGTAAGGATTCTTACCAAAGTCAACTATTCCGGATCTCTGTCCATAGTGCCGGGTTGAGAGACGAAGGTAAAATTTCTTATTGTACCTTTCTTTCCAAATTCAGGTTGGCAGGAAAAAACATTGGTTATTGATACTTTCTCTCCCAGGGACAGCTATTGCCTTCTTGTTTGTCTTGTTTTGTGTCCTGAGAACTCAGCTTAGCCACTGTCAAGTTGGGGGCCCCCAAAACACAGCCAGACAGAAATGTGGGAAATTCATATATATATATATATATATACACACACATATGTATACACACATATATATATACACACATATATATACACACATATATATATACACACATATATACACACACATATGTGTGTGTGTATATATGTGTGTATATATATATACACACACATAGGTGTGTGTATATATATATGAAATGATCCACATGCTGTTCCCTTGCCTTAGAACAGTTCCATATGCAGAGGCAGGATGTGGTTCATTCCTCTGGTTGTTCCTTATAACTTCCCAAGAGTAATCTATTTGGTAGTCCCCAGCTGATGGCCACAAAGGGTACAAATCACAACCATGGCACCCATTGCCCTCACCCTGAGCTCCCTAACTTCCCGGTGGCTCATGGGAGAAGAACATGGAGCAGGATACATGGGTTGTGACTTAGTTAGAAGGTACCAGAAAGACCTTCTACTCAAAAGTATATCCTATCCCGAATCCAAATTTATATAGCCACTATGGAAAACAGTGTGGAAGTTCTTCAAAATATTAAAAATAGAATTACCATATGATACAGTAATTCCACTACTGTATATTTACCCAAAGAACATGAAAACATTAAATCAAAAAGATATGTGCACCCCTGTGTTTATTGTAGCGTTATTTGCCATAGCCTAAATATGAAAGTAGCCCAAGTGTCTGTTGATAGATAAATAAAGATAAAGATGTAGATATACAATAAAATGTTACTCAGCCATAAAAAAATGAAGTATTGCCATTTGCAACAACATGTATGGAGCTAGCGTATAATGTTAATTGAAATGAGTTAGGCAGAGAAAGACAAATACCTTATGATTTCATTCATATATGGAATTTTAAGAATCAAAATTAATGAACAGAGAAAGAAAGAGACAAACCAAAAAACAGACTCTTAAGTATAAAGAACAAATTGATGATTACCAGAGGGGAGGTGGGTAGAGGGGGATGGGTGAAATACGTGAAAGGTATTAAGAGTACCTGTCTTGATAAACACTGAGTAATGTATAGATTGCTGAATCACCATATTGTACACCTGAAACTAATATAACACTGTATGTTAAATATACTGGAATTAATTTTTACTTAATTGGTTGATTAATTTTTACATGATTGTTGGATTGCTTATATATTGCACCTCAGAGCTTCTTACCCTGAGATTTCTAAACTCTGTCCTTTTCAAAGTTTTGATGTAACAAACCCTGCCTACTCAGGAAGAATTGCAGCTTCCCATCTCCTGGAGCCAAGGTTCAAAGACAGGCCATGAGTAGTAGCTGCTGCCCCTTCTGACTTGGTTCCAAAACAGAGCATATTCGGGATTAATAAAGAAAAGAAGTTTCAGGGGCGCCTGGGTGGCTCAGTGGATTAAAGCCTCTGCCTTCGGCTCAGGTCATGATCCCAGGGTCCTGGGATCGAGCCCCGCATCGGGCTCTCTGCTTGACGGGGAGCCTGCTTCCCCCTCTCTCTCTCTGCCTGCCTCTCTGCCTACTTGTTAACTCTCTCTCTCTTTCTGTCAAATTAATAAATAAAAATCTTTAAAAAGATAAAATAAAATAAAGTTTCAGATGTTGCAGAATTAAAAAGCACCTTCAAGCATTTAAGGTTCACAAGTGGGATTTCGCATATAATGCAGAGTCCCAGCCTTTGCAGAAGAGAGCTTCTGACACAGCTCTACCCTGCAACAGTCTGTGTAACCTCTGAAAAATCACCTAAGTTCTCTGAGCCTCAGCTGTAAAAGGGCCACGGGGAGAAGGGTGGGGTGTAGGTAGGTAAATTATTGAACTACCAAAGACCAGGGGGTGACCAAGGTAAAGTTCGAGGCACTCCCCACTCACTGATTCTGAATTTCTCTGGCTTCTCAGCTGCTTCTAGGCACTGTGGCATGTGCGATAGTCAGTGCATTTGCATATATATTCAAATTGGGAAATAAGGAAAGGGAAAGGCTCATCTGTTTCCATCCAGATAAACTCTCAGCCGACAGAAGTATCTGAAGATTAGAAGTCTCAGAAGTAGCAGAATCTGCTCTTTTCTTCGAGGTGTAAATAAGAAAGGAAGGACATGACCTTGGGATTGACTGCAGCCATCTTGTAATCACCAAAGGAGTCTGTCTGAAGAGAGAGGCATGAGGGAAGAGAGCAGAGAAATGGAGAAGTCAGGTCTCTCCATTTGAGCTCTGGTCAAACCATACCTGAAGGTTCTGTTTCATGAACAAATAAATTCTCTTTGTTGTTAAAATATTTTAAGAAATAGAGCAGCAGAAACCACTAAGGATAGTTCTCAAAAGAGCATGTAATTTGAGGTATCTAAAGCTTATTTTGCCAGTGAGAGGTCCTACTTTTTCTGTACCAGGTGAATACCAGCAGTTTCTGAAGGCCTTGGTCAAGGCTTTCCTCACATCCTACAAGAGGTAATCACTATTTAGGAGGATGTGTAGTCCTCACATCCTACAAGAGGTAACCACAACTATTTAGGAGGCTCCCTGACTAACCAGAGAATTCCCCAAGAAGAGAAAAGGAAACAGAAGACGCTGGAGAAAGCACATAAGGAAAACTTGGAAGTACTTGGAATTCACCCTAAAGAAGAGAAGTCCAAGAACAGAAACTGCTACCTTCTAATATTTGAAGAACTGGCAGATGGAAAACTAAGGAGCTTTGTTTGGTGTCATAAGGCTCTGAAACACCATAAGGCTCTGGAACACCGGCCCTGCAAGATGTATAATCACAAAGGGCTTCTTGATCAAATTAGTCTGGGAAATACTACAAACTATCCCCCTGCTTGGAAAATCACAATAGATGTTAGCATACATTAAAGAATCTGAGAAGTCCTGCAGTAAAAAACCATATTTTGCATTGTTTAGTATAGTATATTAGTATATTATTTAGTATAGTATATCAATGAGTTAGAAACAGAATCAATGGGTTCGAAAGATTTATTTTAAGGAATTGGACCCTTCAATTCTAGAGGATGAAAAGTCTGAAGGTCTACAGCTGGCAAGCTGGAGACCCAGGACAGCCAGTGGTATAAATTCTAGTCTGAAAGCCAGCAAGTTTAGAGTCAAGTTTTCAATTTGAGTCCAAAGGCAGGAAAAGACCGATGTTCTAGCTCAGTCAGGTAGGAGTTTCCTCTTACTCAGGCTGTTTGTTCTACTCATATCTTTGATTGGATGAGATCCTCCCTCATGAGGGAGGACAGTATGCATTCCTCAGTCTACCAATTCAAATGTTAATTTTTTTATTTTTATTTTATTTTTTTAAGTGAGCCCAGTCGTGGGTATTGAGGAGGGCACATATTACATGGAGCACTGGGTGTGGTGAATGAACGAACAATGAATCTTGGAACACTCAAATGTTAATTTCATCCGGAAACACCCTCACAGATACACCCAGAAATAATGTTTGACCCAATTTCTGGGTACCCCATGTCCCAGTCAACTTGACACATAAAGTTAACTATCACACACTGTGTTTCCTCAAAACTTCTCCCACCTCAATGCCTCTCTAAAACAGTGTTTCTCAGACACTGGTGGTCTGTGGGTCACCTGTCTCAGAATCACCTGAGCTATTCTCTTAGAGATTCTAATTCAGAAGTCTGGGCTGGACCTCTGACACTTTCAGGGCTATAACACCTGAACCCGTGGATCAATCTCAGCACTGCTAAATGTGGGACTCCTTTTGCTGTGACACAGTAGGAAGTACACAGCACCATCTGTCATATATTCTTGCCCCCAAAATAGAACTAAATCTAAGTAAGTCTCAGATACAAGTGACTATCAGTTAACAGGAAATAGAGGCAGACTATTTAAAATTTACTGTGTGAACACAATCAGCCAAATCCGGAATGTGGCACATTCTATAAGATGAATGATTTGATTTCTTCACAAATAAGTACTATTTCTTATTTGATTTCTTCACAATTAAGTATTATTTTTATTTGATTTCTTAACAAATAAGTACTATTTTTAATGGATTATGTGGGGAGGACTATTATAGATTAAAAGACCCTTAAGAATTGTAAAATCCAGGGGCGCCTGGGTGGCTCAGTGGGTTAAGGCCTCGCCTGGCTCAGGTCATGATCTCGGGGTCCTGGGATCAAGCCCCGCATTGGGCTCTCTGCTCACCGGGGAGCCTGCTTCCCCCTCTCTCTCTGCCTACTTGTGATCTCTCTCTCTGTGTCAAATAAATAGAATCTTTAAAAAAAAAAAAGAAATGTAAAATCCAGAGGCACCTAGGTGGCTTGGTAGGTTAAGCATCTGCCTTCTGCTCAGGTCATGATCCCGGGATCCTAGGGTCAAGCCTCACATTGGGCTCCCTGCTCATTGGGGAGTCTCCTTCACCCTCTGCCCCTCCCCCTGCTTATGCGTTGCCCGCTCTCTCTCTCTCTCTCTCTCTCAAATAAATAAATAAATAAAATCTTTAAAAAAAAGTGCAAAATCCAATGCAATGTATAATGTGTAGAAACCACCTTTAAAAGACATTTTGGGGACAACCAGGGACAATATGAATATGTCTAATATTAGGGAATTATTGTTAATTTTGTTATGTGTAATAATGATATTGTGAATGCATGGAAATATAGTTGTCATCTGGCAGAGATGCATTTTAACATATATGCTGATGAAATTATATGATGACTGAGCTTTTCTTTAAATTACTCCATTAAGGGGCGCCTGGGTGGCTCAGTGGGTTGAAGCCTCTGCCTTTGGCTCAGGTCATGATCCCAGGGTCCTGGAATCAAGCCCCACATCTGGTTCTCTCTTCAGCAGGGAGCCTGCTTCCTCCCCTCTTTCTGCCTCTCTGCCTACTTGTGATCTCTCTCTCTCTGTCAAATAAATGGATAAAATCTTTTAAAAAATTAAATTAAAATAAATTACTCCATTAAAAAAACAGAAGAGACCTGTACTCCTGAAACAAATAATATATTATATGTTAATTTAAAAAAAAGAAGTCTTTAAGGTTTTATAACTTTATTCACATCTTTTCAAAATAAAAAATTTGGCCTTTTCAAAAAAAAAGCAGGAGAGAAACTAAATAATGTTTTCAAAATATTGAAAATGGATGATAAGAACATGGAGTTTTTTCTACTTATAGTTTTCTGTATTGTTATGTATAAAATTCTCCATAATAAACATATTTAAGAAAGAGAAAAAGAAAAACAACCCCAGGTGATTCTTATGCATCCTAAAGTTCTGCTCTTTGGGTAGTCCTGGGACAAATGGGTTATAAGGAAGCAGAAATCAACTCAATATTTCAGAAACCTTCTAACAATTAAATATATCTGACTCTGGGGGTATTCAGGGAAAGGTATGGGATAAAAGAAGCTGCAGAGGAAGCTGGGCAATGTCTCTACTGGCCAATAGCATGTGCACTCCAATGCTTTCCCCTCATCACTCCTGGCCATCCTGATGTCCAAAGAACATGAAGGTTGCCAAGTTCTAGCCACTTGTCCCCACTCTACATAGTTACAATTCCCAGGTTACAGAATCTCTAATCCCCAGCCCTGCATATACTGAAGACTCACAGAATCTTTGATATGACTTAACACCATCTTTGAACTTTTAAAGTGGCTGGTGCCAAACAAAGTCAGTGGACCATTCACCTGAGCATCTCTCCAGCCAGTAATTTGAAATATTTGACAGGTCTTTCAAATAGCCACTTGCTCAGGGCAAGAAACTATTTATTAGGGGCACATAGAAAAGGATATTAATTTCACTTACTGTGCTGCATGTATGTGTCCCTGGAGGGCAAGGAGAGATGTAGTTTAAAAACAATAACAACAAACGAAGCTATTCTGGGCTAAGAGAAAACTATAATTTTTAAGTAGCTATTTTAAGAATCTAGTTGATTTGAATTTCACAAATTCATGTGCTAATTATCTAGCTTCCCATTTCAAAGAATGATTTGGAATTGTGAGAGATTCCAAATAACAAAGAAAAATAAGTAATGTCTATTTGTCACTGCCTGGAGATTAGGCTAATGAAGTTGGCTTGCAAAGTGTCATTTATACTTCGCTCTTAAGGTTATCTGGAGCATTTTATTTCCTTCATTTTTTACCCTTTAAAGGTTTTCTAGCACTTTCACTTGTAAAAATCACCTTTGCAAGTAGTGGCACAATTAAACATAGATGTGTACTCCTTGTTTCAATTCAGAATAACACACACACAATTCTTCAGTAACTTTTCCAATCAGCCATGTCCATGATAGCTGCATAGTAAAAGGTGCCGACCTACAGTTATTTTTCTTCTGCAAATTAATGGTGTTGCATGTCTCTGTTAAAGTAAGTGTGTTTGACTTTTCTATTAAGGTGTATTATCCTAAATGGGCTGTCAGTCAGATTGCCCTCATTAGAAATTCAAAACTCCAAGTTCATCAGGAAATAGATTTAGAATGGCTAATGATGTTACAAAGCTGCCAACCTTTATTCATAAGAAAAATTAGCTCTGTGATATCTCAGGAATTATCTCTTCCTTTCTCCTCACACAAAACTTGCTCAAATTCAGGCTCTCCCTGCATCTAGCCTACACGAAAGCCTTCCCTCTTCATTACCACTGATCTCTCTGGGCCTACACACATGTGCACACGCACACGCACGCAGGCACACACACACTTTGAAGAGCTTTGCTCTTCCCTCTGACACACATACCACCAAACCGCTATCCCTCACTCCCATTCTCCCACCAGCACCCCCACTACCACCACCAAAATGATGTCCAAACCACATCACACACTTTCTGTGCCCTGAACAGATTTAGCATGCATCCTTTTCCACTCCTCCCTGCTCAGAGGCCCTTAGCCCACATCTGCACCCATCTACCAATTATTCAAACTTTGTTCAAATCTTCCATTTCTAGGAGGACTTCTCCTGTCTTCCAAATAGAATTAATCTTTTTCTCTTAGGTTCATTCTTCCTAATTCTGTTTATACCATTCTTACAGCACACCTACAGCCTATATTTTTTATAATTACCCAGGTATATACCTTCTTTTCCAACAGAATATGAACCCTGGGAGACAGAAACATGTCATATTTACCTTTGCTTCCCAGGCAACACCTAGCACATGGTAGCTATTCCATACATTTTTGGGTTACAGTAAAGTGCTAGGCAGCCGTTCAAAAAAGACATGAAACCATGACCAAGATATAATATTAATAAAAAGCAAAAGGAGAAAAATATTTATACCATACTTCCATTAATGTAAAATAAAATCAGATGTAGATAGACTTACATACAGAAAAACTGGATAGATTGCTCTCATATATCTTTCAAGAGATACACATGAATACACACATGCACACACAACTGGTAAAGTGATTGCCATTGAGGAGGCAGCAGATACACAGGGTCAGTAGTGGGACAGAGCCTTACTTTCTCTGTGTACCATTTTATACTATTTGAATTTTATTACTATTGCATATATTACCTTGTGCATATATTATCCACATTACTTATTCAAAGATAACAATTCAATTCAATTCAATTGAAAGTAATAAAATAAATGTTTGATTTTAATTGAAGCTGAACTGAACAACCCTGAAATTAATAATAGAACTGGCTGGAGTAGTCAAATTACCCATTCCCAATGAGTTCAGCATTCAGAGAGAGAATTTTATTCCTCTAATTATATGGTGATCTAATGCCAAGTTGAATTCATTAGTTTTAATAATGGTAATAATAATGAATATGCTTATAAAATTAATAGATCAGATACAATTTTTTATACTGAGAAATTTTTTCCAAGCGTGTTTAATTCTATGAGCTTAGAAAATCAGTTCACTAACAATGTGACCTCTCAGCAATCATTTTTTACCTAGTATTATTATTGAAAAGTATTGCCAAATACCAAAAGCTGAAACAGTGCAATAAATATTTCATTGAATCTTATAACTGCATAAATTATATTGGTAAATCCTTGTTGGAAATGTATGCGTAGAGGACATAAAAACTGCCCTTAGAGTTCACTGTATGATATAGCCTGAGAAAGCCCTCTGGGACGTGATATTTATAGCAAAGATGTTCCCAGACTGGACTGCGTGTCCAGGTTTGCACAGATCTGTTTCCTCTTCTAGTTTACTGGATCCATACAATAAAAGCACCCCCTCTATCATACCAACTCAGACTACCATGGTTTTCTTTTAGTTAACTATCGTATCCTTCTTTCCTTCATGACCTGTTAGCAAATACATGAACATTGAAAGGAAGATAAAAAAAAATTAAAAGAAATCCTTCTACACCATGCATGGACTGCCAGGTGCCTTCTTCACCCTCTCTGGTGGAAAGACCCTGCTCTATACCCCAAGGTTTCATTGCTTTCATCATTATCTTAGCCTCTGGAGCTACAAATGTTACATGTGGCTGTTAAATTATCCTGCCATCTTTAAGATCCCTTTTTAAAGAGTCACCTATGATGTATGAGCAGCACTGAAACCCCACTCCTGCAGGCTTTCAGTGGAATGTTGGGGGCAGAATGGAGACCCAAGGTGGCTGCGGCAGATCCTGGGGGACGCTAATGAGGAGCAGGGCCAGTGCTCAAGAGAAGCACTACTTATTATTATTACATTAGCCCTGCAGGGCACCATGCCAGTTTTAAGAAGCAACCAATCTGGCGTGCCTGCTCAGCTATGAAAGATCTGGAAACTCAAGAAAAATATCTGCCTATATACCTCATTTCCAGCACTGCCCAGAAAAACACTTATCAAAACAATAATTCAGGCACTGCTAGTCAGTATAGTGATCTTAAGTGTTATTACTAATGATAGACATGACTGCCATTACTCTCTATACCCAGTATAGTTATTATAGAGGGCATGTACTAAATCTACTATCATAGAATTCATTATAACAATAATAAACCATCATATTTTGCTCACCATTGATTGTATCCTAGTCTGGGATATGGCAGGTGCCTAACATTTGTTGACTCTAATTGAGTATTATATACAATATGATAGATAATATTTTATTTCTAAGAAAAAAACTCAATTTCTGACTCCCATGTGTTTTTATTTGCAGATATTATCATTTACTTGACAATTTTTTAAAAAGAAGACAGAGAAGAAGTCAGAAATGAACTATACCAGACAAAAGACACTAAAGAGGAGAAGGAGGCTCTCTGAGCAACTGTGTAAGGTTAGTCTGTAGCTGCCTTGCCTATCCTTCCCATAATCAGTCCTCTCTGGAAAAACCTGAGGAGCAGTCTTCTCCTTTAGACAAGAAACCTTGCAATATTATAGCTTCTCACTTTTTCTGTAGTGCCCATCTATTCTCTTTGACCTCTGGTTCAGAACAGACTGTGAATTGCATGTAGGAAGTATTTGGAACCATTCTCCCCTGAATCAGGAAAAGACATCAGCGATGCCCTTCAAGTTTCAGGTTCTAAGTGTACACTGCTAGTTGGCAAGAATATTAGTATAAGCCTTTTGAACAGCAATTTGGCAATGTAGTAACAAGAGCTCTAGAATCATACAACTCATTTGGCCCAATAATTCACCTTTTGGAAAGCCAGCCTAAGGAAATCATCCAAAATGCATAAAAGCTTTCTAGTCAAATTCATTCAGAGCCTTATTGATAACAGTAAAAATCGGGTTACAATCTGAATTTCTAATAATAGCAGAATATTTTATTCTACTTACATGTTAGAACATTATATGACCATTGAAAGTTATTTATGAAAAGCATATAACAAGAAGAAATCCTTATATCTTAATTATAAGTGGAAAAACATGTGTTTATGGGATGTTCTTAATTATATAAAAATATATGCATAAAAATAAGGGACTCAAGGCACCTGGGTGGCTCAAGTCAGTTGGGCAGTTGAGTCTTAGCTTTAGCTCAGGTCATGATCTCAGGGTTGTGAGATTGAGCCCCATGTCGGGTTCCTCGCTCAGCAGGGAGTCTGCTTGAGGATTCTCTCTCTCCCTCTCTCTTCCTCTCTGCCTCTCTCTCTCTTTCTCTCTCTCTCCCCCCTTCTTCCTTCCCTCCCTATGCCTTCCCCCATTCTCCCCCTCTTTTTTTCTCTCTCTCAAATAAATCTTAAAAAGGGGGGGCTCAATCTCACTAAGGGAAATGCAAATAAAAATTACAATGAGATAGCATTTCACACCATTAGACCCACAGAATTTAAAGTCTGACGATAGTAAGTGTTGGTGAAGCTGTGGAACAATGAGAACCACTACCATAAATTGGCAATATCTAGTTAAAATTGAAGAATTTCCTCTCCTGGAAAAGAAACTTTCCACATGAACGTAATGAGACAACTACTGAAAATTTTACTTTTTGTAATAGTGAAACATGAAAACAACTTCTAGTTACTAATAAGAGAATGGATGAATAAATGGTAGTCAGGTCATACAGAGGAATACAATATAGCAATGATTTTGGAAGAACTAGTGATATCAACGTACCTAACTCTCACAAACATAATATTAAACATCAAATACAAATTGCAGAAAAAATAATTATGTAAATCTTAAAAACATGCAAAGAAATATTTTGCATTACTTAATGATAAATGTATATAAATATAATAATATAAAGAGATGCAGTGTAACAATTATCTCTTAGGGATAGGGAAAGAAACATGACATGAAAAGAGTACAAAGGGAACTTCAATAGAATGGATGAATATTTTATTTCTTAAGCAGGGTAGTGAGTACCTGGGTTGGCTTTATTATTGGCTTTATTATTTTTGTTTCTTTTGGTATATCTTAAATTCTTCAAAACAGTTTTAAAATATGTGATAAATACATGACAAAAAAGAGGAGAGAATTAACTAGCCAATCAGTAGAGTGGCTACCTCTCTATGGTATAATAGAGTTGAGATTCTTTTTTTTTTTCCACTTTTCACTGTTTGCTAATCAAGTATAACCTGGAAAATATGAAATTTATTTACAAACAAAGAGGCACTAATCTGAGCCAGAAACTATCTATAGAGACTATGGGCATATAGAGGTGTGTAACCAACATGACAGTGAAATCCTTTCTGGATCCCAGCTGGTGAGCCTCTTTCCTCAGAGTGATCCCTGTGCTTAGTCAGCTTGGATTGGCTGGGCCCAGAACACCACAGCCATTTACTGCAGCTCCTGTGAGTTCAGTTCAATTAGTCACACATATATGGAAGCCCTACAGTGTTCCTGGAACAGTAAAGAAGGCTTGTCTGGTCTATTCCCTGTGCCCACCTACCCTGGATGAAAGCCCAGTTCTGGCCACTACCAACCTGCCCCAGATGCCTTCCAAAACTAATCAGACCCTGTCCTGAGATAAAACCTAGTAAATTTAGAATGTTCTTGACTCTACCTAGTGATATAGGGCACGTAAAGATACACAGAGGACTCTACCTCCTATCACTGTACTCTGGGCTCTTTCTCCATGGTCCATTATTTATACTGGAGCCACACTGCTTCATATAGACCCAGAGTTTGCCAACCTGAATCTAATAATATGACTCACCTCTGCTTCTTATGGAATAACCAAAGATCTTGAGCCTTACTTGATCTAAAATCACTTACTTACCCTTCCAGAACCCAGCCACCACCACTCCACCAATCACCACCATTTGTTTAAGACAATTATTCTTGAGGCTAATATTAGGCAGGGAGCTCAGTCCTCAGTTCAGGAGTCTCCAGTCAACCACAGAGGAGGAAGGAGCTTTTACTGGGAGCTGCAAGTGCTTAATGAAGAAAGTTTTCAAGATTAAAAATCAAAATAATAACAAAATGCCTGTCTGAATTTTTACCACAATAGCGAAAGTTTTTCTACTCAACATACACGTATTTTTTATGATGAATTTCCCCAAATGGGCATTCTCATACACTGATAGAAAGGATAAATCTATACATTAGGTGTGGGGACGTTTTGATAAATCTGCTTGTCTCTTTATTTTACAGAGAGAAAGAGAGAGAGAGAGAGGGAGAGATGGGGTAAAGAGCAGAGGGAGAGAGAGCATCTCAAGCAGGCTCCACACCCAGTACAGAGCCCAACACAGAGTTGGATCCTACAACACTGAGATCATGACGTGAACTGAAATCAGTTGGAAGCCCAACCAACTGAGCAACCCAGACACCCATAGATAAATCTATTTTAAAAATTATCCATGTGCATACTCTTTAACCCTGCAATTCCACTGCTAGAAACAAACCCAAACACAGAGACACACACACACACACACACACACACACAAGGCTATGAGCTGCAGTACTGCTTACAATAGCAAAATATATTTTTATAAAAAACTAAATATCCACACTTTAATTTTAACTATATAAATTACAGCATATCTATACAATGGAATATTTCACAGCCCTGACAAAATTAGGTAGATCTTGTTGAAGTGGAATAGAAATATGTCTAAAATATATTATCAAATGAAACAAACAAAAAAAGACTCATAGTAGTAGGTGAAGTATACTCTATTTGTGAAATCTTTTTTTCTTAAGCATTTATTTATTTATTTATTTATTTATTTATTTATTTATTTATTTATTGAGAGAGAGATCACAAGTAGGCAGAGAGGCAAGCAGAGAGAGGGGGAAGCAGGCTCCCCGCTGAGCAGAGAGCCCGATGCGGGGCTCGATCCCAGGACCCGAGAACATGACCTGAGCCGAAGACAGAGGCTTTAACCCACTGAGCCACCCAGGCGCCCCGTGAAATCTTTTTAAAGCTATAGTCTGTCTACACTTGTGGTGAGCATAGCATAAGTTATAGAGATGTTGAGTCACTATCTTGTATACCTGAAACTAATGTAACATGGTATATCAACTGTACTCAAATGAAAAATTTTAATAAGTAAAAATAAAACTAAATTTTAAAAAGTAAAAAATAAAATGAAATTTAAAAGCATATGCCTGGGGCGCCTGGGTGACTCAGTTGGGCATCTGCCTTCACCTCAGGTCATGATCTCGGGGTCCTGGGATCGAGTCCCACGTGGGGCTCCCCACTCTGCGAGAAGCCCGCTTCTCCCTCTGCCACACCTCCTGCTTGTATTCCCTCTCTCGTGTGTCTCTCTCTGTCAAATAAATAAATAAAATCTTTAAAAAAAAAAAAAGCATATGCCTGCCCACGCATGGGGAATTATAAAAATTTTTAATGTACAAAAGACAACATGAGAAACTGTTGGAAATGATTCCTTATGAATATATAAATAAAAATTTTTAAAAAGAGGGTGCCTGGGTGGCTCAGTCGGTTAAGCATCTGCCTTCAGCTCAGGTCATGATCCCAGGGTCCTGGGATCAAGTCCCATATTGGGCTTTGTGCTCCACAGGGAGCCTGCTTCTTCCTCTGCCTCTCCCTCTGTCTCTCATGAATAAATAAATAAAAATTTAAAAAGGGTGCTTAATGAAGAAAGAAAATGATTCCTGGCAATGAAGAATATATGGAGAGACTTTTGTCTTTCATTTCATACCCTGTTGTCCTCTGAATTAACATATGCATATATTAATTCAGCTATATTGTTTTTATTTTAAATAAGTTTCTTTGACTTGTTTGAAAATAAGTAGCTATAATTGTATTTTTCAAATGCACATATAGATATATGTTTATCTATATATAAATATAGATAATATAGGTAATATAGATAATATTTATATAAATATATAATATATGTTTATATCTATATGTGCATACATATATGTATGTATGTGGTATATATGTACATATATATGATGAAACAAACAAAAGAAACATTACTGGTTCTGCACTAATAGAGACATACAAATATTATACAGCATTATTGTGGACATTAAATGAAACTGACTTTAAAATCTTTTTTTTTAGGGGCACCTGGGTGGTTCGGTTGGTTAAGTGACTGCCTTCAGCTCAGGTCATGATCCTGGAGTCCCAGGATCGAGTCTCATATCAGACTCCCAGTTCTGTGGGAAGTCTGCTTCTCCCTCTGACCTTCTCCCCTCTCGTTCTCTCTCTCTCTCTCTCTCTCTCAAATAAATAAAATATTTTTAAAAAATCTTTTTTTTATTTATTTTTAAAAAAGATTTTATTTATTTATTTACAGAGAGAGAGATCACAAGTAGCCAGAGAGGCAGGCAGAGAGAGAGGGGGAAGCAGCCTCCCCACTGAGCAGAGAACCCGATGTGAGGCTTGATCCCAGGATCTTGAGTCCATGACCTTGAGATCATGACCTGAGCCGAAGGCAGAGTTTTAACCCATTGAGCCACCCAGGCACCCCCTGACTTTAAAATCTTGAAAATAGAGGCGCCTGGGTAGCTCAGTCGTTGGGCGGCTGCCTTCGGCTGGGGTCGTGATCCTGGGGTCCTGAGATGGAGCCCTGCATCGGGCTGCCTGCTTAGCAGGGAGCCTGCTTCTCCCTCTCCCACTCCCCTGCTTGTGTTCCCTCTCGCTAAGTCTCTCTCTGTCAATTAAATAAATAAAATCTTTTTTAAAAAATAAATAAAAATTAAAAAATAAAATCTTGAAAATATAATTCTATTTTTTTAATATTTTATTTATTTATTTGACAGAGAGAGATCAGAGGTAGGCGGGGGGGGGGGAGCGGGGGGGCTGGGCGTGAAGCAGGCTCTCTGCCAACCAGAGAGCCCGATATGGGGCTCAATCCTAGGACCCTGAGATCATGACCTGAGCCAAAAGCAGAGGCTTTAACCCACTGAGCCACCTAGGCAACCCTATAATTCTATTTCTTAAACATTCTTTCCACTTCCCTTCCTTCCACCTCCATACATTTTATTTGTGCTTTTAATTAGTAGGACAAAATGTTTCTAGTAAATAATATAAAGCCCAGTCCACCTACTACAAATTTCAAATAAATCATCCAAATTAATCTCATCTCACCAAGAATTTTTCCTTCATGACCTCACAAGATATCTATTATTATGGAGGGCTCTTGAAGAGTAAGAATAATCAAAACAACAATTGATGACTAAGAGGGAAGGCAGTCACAGAAGGAAGAACAGTTAGGCAAGAAGGTGAAAAACTGAAAAAAAAAAGCTAGGCAAGACAGGAAAGCATTTCTATTTCTGCAAGGGAGAAGTAAATGTGATTACAAGGGAAGGGGTGTTTCTTTGTAACTGACACTTGACAGGAAGGACATTAAGATATGACAGAGTTTGAATAGACTGTATTGGAAAAGGTAAAATCATAAAGCTGTGAGAAACTCCAAGAGATTCCCCAGGGTCTTGAAAAGAATGGCAGTTATTTGATGATAAAAGGTACTGAAAACATGAGAAGCAAAATTAAACATCATAAGAATATAAATCTATATCCAAGGTAGATCAGTATAAAGCTACATTAGTTAAAAGTGGACAAAAACAAATACTTGTCTGTAGTATTTTTAAAGCTGTCTTAGAATAAGGATGATATGCTTATGCCCACACACATACACAAAGTACAATGGCCAGTCATCCCAATTTGCCTGGGACTAATGAGTTCCGGGGATGCAGGACTTTCAGTGCTGAAACCAGAACAGTCCCAGGCAAACTGGGAACAAATTGGTCACCCTACCACAGTTAGGTAGGTGAGATAGCTGGCCAGTTGACAGATAGATAGATAGATGATAGATAGATAGATAGATAGATAGATAGATAGATAGAGGTAGGGAATATATCTTACATACAAAGTCTCTGAAACATGTGGTGGAGCATTACGAAAAGAATTAAGTTATTGCCCTGGCTCCCATTATTTTTTAAGACTTTATATTTTAGAACATTTTCAGGTTCACAGCAAAATTGAATGAAAGATACAGATATTTCCTATAACTCCCTGCCCCCACACAAGCACATCCCCAACTAGGGTGGTACATTTGTTACAATTAAAGAACCTACACATTATTATCATCCAAAGTCCATAGTTTACCACCACTCTAGGAGGTGAACTTTCTATTTGTTCGGACAAATGTATACTGATGTGTATCCATCATTATAGTAACATACAGAGTAGTATCACTACCCTAAAAATATACTGTACTCCACCTATTCATCCTTCTCTCCCTCTGAACTTCTGGCCTTTTTACTGTCTGTGTAGTTTTGCCTTTTCGAGAATGTCCTACTATATTATGCAGCCGTTTCATATTGGTGTCTTTCCCTTGGTAATATGCATTTAAGTAATATGCATTTATATGCATTTAATATGTATGTCTTTTTATGGTTTGATAGCTCATTTCTTTTCAGTGCCGAATAATATTCCATTATCTAGATGTATCAAATTTTATTTACCCATTCATCTACTGAAGGATATCTCAGTTGATTCCAAGTGTTGACCATTATGAATAAAACTGCTATAAACATCCATGTGCAGGTTTTTGTATGGACCTAAGTTTTAACCCCTTTGGGTAACTACCGAGGAGCATGGCTGCTGGATCATATAAGAATATGTTTAGCTTTTTAAGAAACTGCCAAACTCACAAAAACAGACACATAGACCAGTGAAACAAAATAGAGATTCCAGAAATGGACCCTCAACTCTACAGTTAACTAATCTTTGACAAACCAGGGAAAAAAATCCCATGGAAAAAAAGACAAGTCTTTTTAATAAGTGGTTCTGCAAAAATTGGACAGCAACATGCAGAAGAATGAAAACTAGACCATTCCCTTACACCATACACAAAGATAAACTCAAAATGGATGAAAGACCTCAGTGTGAGACAGGAATCCATCAAAACCCTAGAGGAGAACATAGGCAGTAACCTCTTCAACATTGGCCACAGTAACTTCTTTCAAGACACGTCTCCAAAGGCAAGGGAAACGAAAAAATGAACTTTTGGGGGAAAAAATGAACTTTTGAGACTTCATCAAGATAAAAAAGCTTCTGCACAGCAAAGGAAACAGTCAACAAAACAAACAGGCAACCCATAGAATGGCAGAAAATATTTGCAAATGACATTACAGATAAAGGGCTGGTATCCAAGATCTATAAAGAACTTCTCAAACTCAACACTCAAAAAACAAATAACCTGGTCAAAAATGGGCAGAAGACATGAACAGACACTTCTCCAAAGAAGACATACAAATGGCTAGCAGACATGTGAAAAAATGCTCAACATCATTAGCCATCAGGGAAATACAAATCAAAACCACAATGAGATACCACATTATACCAGTTAGAATGGCAAGAGTTAACAAGACAGGAAACAACAAATGTTGGCTAGGATGTGGAGAAAGGGGACCCCTCTGACACTGTTGGTGGGAATGCAAGCTGCTGCAGCCACTCTGGAAAACAGTATGGAGGTTCCTCATGATGTTAAAAATAGAGCTACCCTACAACCCAGCAATTACACTACTAGGTATTTATCCCAAAGATATAGATAGAGTGAAAAGAAGGGCTGCACCCCAATGTTCATAGCAGTATTGTCTACAATAGCCAAACTGTGGAAGGAGCCAAGATGCCCTTCAACAGATGAATGGATAAAGAAGATGTGGTCCATATATACAATATTATTCAGCCATCAGAAGGGATAAATACCCAAAATTTGCATCAGCATGGATGAAACTGGAGGAGATTATGCTAAATGAAGTAAGTCAAACAGAGAAAGATAATTATGGTTTCACTCAAAGCAATAGCACGGGGGACCATAGGAGAAGGGAGGGAAACCTGAAAGGGGAGAAATCAGAGAGGGAGATGAACAGTGAGAGACTATGGACCCCAGGAAATGAACTGAGGTTCTCAGAAGAGAGAGGGTTTGGGGGTTGTGGTATATGGGTGATGGGTATTAAGGAAGGCACATGTTGTGATGTGCACTGGTGTTATACCTAACCAGTGAATCATTGAACACTACATCAAGAACTAACGATGTACTATACAGTGGCTTACTGAACATAATTTAAAAAAAAAAAAAAAAAAGGAAAGAAAGAAACTGCCAAACTGTCTTCCAAGTGCCTGTACCATTTTGAATTACAATTAGCAATGAATGAGAGTTGCTGTTGCTCCACATCCTCTTCAGCATTTGATTTTGCCAGTTTTCCAGTTTTTGACCATTCTAATGAATGTGTAGTAGTGTCTCGTTGTGGGTTTTTTTAAAGATTTTATTTATTTGTCACAGAGAGACAGAAAGAGCACAAGCAAGGAAAGAGGCAGGCAGAGAGAGAATCAGACTCCACGCTGAGCGAGGAACCTGATGCAGGACTTGATCCCAGGGTCCTGGAATCATGACCTGAGCCAAAGGCAGACGCTTAACTGACTGAGCCACCCAGGCATCCCACTCGTTGTTTCAATTTGGATTTCCCTGATGACATACGATGTGGAATATATTTTCATATGCTTATTTGCCATCTGTTATATCATCTTTGTTGAGGTGTCTGTTAAGGTCTTTAGCCATTTTTTTAATCAGGTTGTTTGTTTTCTTATTTCTGAGTTTCTTTGTATATTTTAGATAATAGTCCTTTATCAGATGTGCATTTTGCAAATATTTCCTCTCAGTCTGTATCTTATCTTCTCATTCTCTTGACATTATCTTTCACAGAGCAGAGGTTTTAATTTTAATGGAGTTCAGCTTATCAATTCTTTCTTGGATCAGTCTTTGGTAGTGTATCTAAAAAGGCAGTACTACATCCATATTTATCTAGGTTTCCTCTTATGTTATCTTCTAGGGGGGTTATAGTGTTATATTCTGTGTCAAGATCTGTGTCTAGATTCATTTTTTTGCATGTGGATGTCCAGTTCTTATAGCACCATTTGTTGAAAAAACTATCCTTTCTCCATTGTACTGCTTTTGCTCCTTTGTCAAACATCATCGACTGTGTTTATGTGGATCGGTTTCTGGACTCTATTCTGTTCCATTAGTGTATTTCTTATTTTTTCACCAATACTACACTATCTTTATAGGCTTGAAGTAAGGTAGTCTTTGTCCTCCAACTTTGTTCTTCATCAATATTGTGTTGCCTATTCTGAGTCTTTTGCCTGGCCATGTAAACTTTGGAATCAGTTTGTCATTATCCACAGAATAATCTGCTGGGATTTTGATTGGGATTGCAATGAACCTATAGATCAAGTTGGAAAGAACTAACATCTTGACAGTGTTGAACCTTTATAACCACAAATGTGTACTGTCTCTCCAGTTTTTTAGGTGTTTTTTTTTTTTATTATTCATCAGGGTTTTATAGTTTTCCTCTTATAGGTCTTATACATATTTTGTTAGATTTAAAACTAAGTATTTCAATTTGGGGGTTCTAATTATTTTTAATAAAAGTAATAGAAGTTCACCTCAGCCACTCTTTAGGCCACTCCATTTCTGGCCCCTTAAAGCAAAATGTTATGATTTAGTGAAATTCTGCGTACCCTGCATCCAGAAGAAAAATCTTCTAACATCCCAGTCAAGATGATTACAGCTGAGTTAATTTAAGATCTGTTTCCATCCAACTTGATAACAGGATATACCTGATATTTCACAATATTCTTAGATTTTCTTCTTAACTTAGTAGGGTAATTTCTGGAATATGAGAATTATCAGGGTTCATTCACTTATTCAACAAATATTTACTAGGCCTCTAGAGTCTGCTACATTATTAATATAATGCAACCAAAAGTGTTCTCACAGCCTTTTCTCTAACCCTACCCTACCAGAGAAAATACTACATTTTCCGGCCCAATTTCACTTCCTCACCAGTCCAAAAGAGGAAACATTGATCTACATAATAAGGATTTGGGAAGTGAAGTGGGAGGGAGCAGCACTGAGCTGGACTTAGGAGGCTATTTGAGGTAAATTATAGAGCAAAATGCCCTATAGCAGCTGAGGATTGTGAAGAAATGGGTGGGAAAGGAGTGAAGATTTTAAGAAATGTTCCAGTGGACTATATATGTGAATCTCTTCCACATTTTTTAGAACTACAAAAAAAAAAGGATTTGAGCTATTCTGAACAAGTTTTTGGTTACTAGACTGTTTATTTGTCAGACTCCAAGAATGAGCCACATGGGTGCTTGCTCCATAAGGATTATAGCAGAAATAAATACACTGTGATTCTCAGGGGAACTAAAAAACTAAGTTGTGTACTGTTATTCCCATACATAAAACTTTCCCCATCTGAAGGCTTTGTACCCACTTAAGCTCCCTACCTCATGAGTTCCATCATATCCTCTGGCACATTTGCATGTTGTAAGCAATGTGATCAAATAAAGTATTACTTGTTTGCATTTTATTGCTGGTTCATATAAAAGGCATTCTGTAAGATGATTAAAGCCTAAATATTTTAAGACCAGAGTGTTTGGGGAGATTAGCTCATCAATGTAAGTACCAAGCCACAGGTACACAGGCATTTCAAGTAAATGATTTCCACACAAGTACAAATACTGAAGAAAAATAGTTGAAATGTAAACTGCAGGTTTTACTGATTTTGCATTGACAGGTCAAATTTTGCAAGAACACTAGGTAGTGGGTTTGCTGGGTGGCTCAGTTTGTTGAACAACTGCCTTCGGCTCAGGTCATGATCCTGGAGTCCCGGGATCAAGTCCCGGGACCAAGTCCCGCATCGGACTCCCAGCCCCACGGGAAGTCTGCTTCTCCTTCTGACCTTCTCCCCTTTCATGCTCCCTCTCACTCTCTCTCTCTCTCTCTCTCAAATAAATAAATAAAATCTTAAAAAAAAAAAGAACAATAGGTAGCAAAAGCATTAGTGATATAGTGGCATTTAGAACTGAAAAATATGTCTGCAGTCTAAAAAAATTGACATGCAACTTTCTCACATCAGCAAATTAAATGGATAAACACAAATATGCTCAAATTTTCTACACAATTTATAATTGCAATCATAAGAACTTAATAATACATATCTGCATAGATTCAAAGATGAGCAGAAGAAATGAAAACTTAGAGATTAGTACAACTCCTTCATTTTAAAAAGGGAAAATGGAGGTCCTGGGGAATTAAGCAACTCCTCTAGGGCGCCTGGGTGGCTCAGTTGGTTACACGACTGCCTTTGGCTCAGGTCATGATCCTGGAGTCCCAGGATCGAGTCCCATATCGGACTCCCAGCTCTGCGGGAAGTCTGCTTCTCCCTCTGACCTTCTCCCCTCTCATTCTCAGTCTCTGTCTCTAATAAATAAATAAATAAATCTTTAAAAAAAAAAAAAAAAAGCAACTCCTCTAAAGCCACACAATTCCATAGGTGAAAGTAGTACTTGGACCCAGGTCTTATGGCTCAAAATCTATGTTTCACTGTAATATGCTGCAGCTCTCACAACACCTGCAATATATTTTTCTAAATGATTATCTACATTCACCTTAGACATTTTTGTTATAAGAGTAACTTCTTCATGGTAGAAATTAAGACAGACTCTAATTGTTTTTATTCTGATAGAAGATAATGACATATCAACTGAAAGTGCATTTGTCAAAGATACTCTGTGTCTAAGAAAACCTTTTGATGAAGTACTGACAGAGTTCTAAAAAGAAAGTAAATCTTAAGAGAATCTGATAACGTGTAAAATTTTAAAATTATAAAATCAGAATAAGGAAACCTTTTTGGAAACGTGATAAATTCCAAAAGCCGTAATGAAAAATTAATAAATTTACTTACATAAAAATGTAAAAAAGACTAATAATGAGACACTATGTTTTACATATCATACTGATAAAGACCATTAAGTTTAAATAAATATATTTAATTGAAAAGAATATAAGGCAATATTTTCAGTCATTTTGATAAGAATATAAATAAAACTAACCTCTTTTAAGTAAAAATTGACAATATTTCAGGGCATCTGGATGGCTCAGTTGTTAAGCATCCGCCTTCAGCTCAGGTCATGATCCCAGTATCTTGGGATCGAGCCCCACATTGGGCTCCCTGCTCAGCAGAGAGCATGCTTCTCCCTATCCCTCTGCTGCTCTCCCTGCTTGTGCTCTCTGTCTGTCTCTCTCTGTCAAATAAATAAATAAAATCTTTTTTTTAATTGACAATATCTCAAATTCAATATATTTATAACATTTAACACAACAAAACTTTTTAAATTTCAACTTGATAAAGAGTGTCTACAATAGGGGCGCCTAGGTGGCTCGGTTGGTTGAGCAACTGCCTTCGGCTCGGGTCATGATCCCGGAGTCCCGGGATCGAGTCCCATATCGGACTCCTGGCTCTGCAGGAAGTCTGCTTCTCCCTCTGACTTTCTCCCCTCTCATTCTCAGTCTCTCGCTCTCTAATAAATAAATTAAAAATCTTTAAAAAAAAAAAAAGAGTGTCTACAATAAACCTGCAGCTAATGTACTTAATAGTGGAAGACTGAATTCTTCCTCTGTAAGCTCAAGAACAAGGCAAAGATGCCCACTCCCACCACTCATATTCAGCATAGTACTGGCAGTACAATAGGGTAAGAAAAACTATTTATAAATACAGATTAGAGGGGCACCTGGGTGGCTCAGATGGTTAAGCATCTGCCTTTGGCTCAGGTCATGATCTCAGGGTCCTGGGATCGAGCCCCAAATCGGGCTCTCTGCTCAGCGGGGAACCTGCTTCCCCCTCTCCCTCTGCCTGCCTCTCTGCCTATTTGTGATCTCTCTCTCTGTCAAATAAATAAAGTCTTTTTTAAAAAATAAATAAATAATAAAAATACAGGTCAGAAAGAGAGAAATAAATCTCCTCCAATTTATACCTGACATAATTGTCTAAATAGAAAATCCAGGGAATATATATTTTTTAAAAAGAGAAACCTAAAACTATTAGTTGAGTTCAGCAAGGTCACAGGATTCAAGGTCAACAAATAAAAATACTCTGAAGAACCCAATAACTGAAATTTAAAATACACCAGAGGGAATAAATAGTAAACTAAAGGATACAGAAGAAAAGGTCAGCATCCTGGGGGACACAGTAATGTAAACCAATGAAGCCAAACCAGAGAGAGAAAAAGTATAATAAAAAATGAGAATGGGATAATGGGAACTCAACAACCCCATCCCATGTAATAACAATTGTATTCTAGGGATCCTAAAAGAAGAAAAGAGAGAAAAGGAGGCAGAAGATGCATTTGAAGAATTAATAGCTGAAAACTATAAATCTGGGGTAAGAAACAGAAATCCAGATCCAGGAGGTGCAGAAATCTCCCAACAAAATGAACCCAAGGACATCCACACCAAGACACATATTGATTAAAATGGCAAAAAGTAATGATAAAGAGAGAATTTTAAAAGCACCAAGAGAAAAGAAAATACTTACATACAAGAGAAACCCCATAAGACTATCAGCTGATTTTTTAGCAGAAACATTGCTGGCCAGAAGGGAGTGGCAATATATTCAACGTGCTAAAAGAAAACAAGCTACAACCAAAAATACCATATCCAACAAGGTTATTATTCAGAATGGAAGGAAAGATGAAGGTTTTCTCAGACAAACAAAAGTAAAAGGAACTGATCACTACTAAACCACTCTTACAAAAAATGTTAAAAGGGATTATCTGAGTAGAAAGAAAGACCATAAGCTGGAGTAAGAAAAGTAGGAAGTGCAAAAGCAGTAAAATTAAGTATATCTATAAAAATTAGTCAAGGGATTCACAAAATAAAAGGATGTAAAGTATGACACCATATACCTAAAATGGGGCAGGAGGAGAGGGAGTAAAAATTTAGTGCTTTTGCAATGGATTCAAACTTAAGCAACCATCAACTTAATATATACTGCTATATGCATAAGATGTCATATATAAACCTCATGGTAACCACAAATCAAAAACCAGTAATAGATATACAAAAAAAATAAATAAATAAAGAGAAATGAATCCAAGTATATCACTAAAGAAAGTTAGCAAACCTTGAGAGAAGAGAGCAAGAGAAGAAAGGAAAACAGAATTATAAGAACAACCATAAAACAAGTAACAAAATAGCAAAAATACATTCCATCAATAATTACTTTAAATGGAAATGGTTTAAATGCTCTGATCAAAGACATAAGGTGACAGAAAGGATAAAAAGACAAGTCCCATCTATGTATACAAGAGTCTCATTTCAGACCTAAAGACACATGCAGATTGAAAGTGAAGGGATAAAAAAGCATTTAGCATGAAAAGGAAAGTGAAAAGAAAACCAGGGTAGGAATACTTATATCAGACAAAATAGACTTTAAAAAAAGATTATAGGGGCACCTGGTTGGCTCATACAGTTAAGTGTCTGTTTTCAACTTAGGTCAGAATCTCCGGATCCTGGGATTGAGCCCCACATGAGGCTCCCTGCTCAGTGGGGAGTCTGCTTCTCCCTCTCCTCCCCAACCCCTCTCCCCACTTGTGCATTCTCTCTCTCTCAAATAAATAAATAAAAATCTTTTTTAAAAATAAAAATTTGGGACTCCTGCGTGGCTCAATTTGTTGAGCAGCTGCCTTCGGCTCGGGTCATGGTCCCGGCGTCCTGGGATCGAGTCCCACATCGGGCTCCTTGCTCGGCAGGGAGCCTGCTCCTCTCTCTGCCTCTGCCTGCCTCTCTGCCTGCTTGTGTTCTCTCTCTGTTAAAATAAATAAAATAAAATCTTTAAAAAAAAATAAAAATTTAAAAAGATTATAATAAGAGATAAAGGTGGGGCACCTGGGTGGTTAGGTTGGTTAAGCAGCTGCCTTCAGCCCAGATCATGATCCAGGTGTCCTGGGATAGAGCCCTGCATCAGATTCCTTGCTCAGCAGGGGCCAACTTCTCCATCTCAGTCTGTTTGCCACTCCCCCTGCTCGTTCTCCCTCCCTCTCTCTCTCTGTCAGATAAATAAATATAATATCAAAAGAAAAAAAAAGAGATAAAGGAGGACCTTACATAACCATAAAGAGAACAGCCAAACAAGCCAAACAAGAAGATATAGCAATTGTTAATATTAATGCAGCCAACATGGGAGCACCAGACACGCAAGGGGAGGAATCAATACAAAAATAGCAGAAGGCATTCATATCCCACTTGATCAATGGATAGATCATTCAAACACAAAATCAACAAGGAAACAGTGGCTTTAAAATGGACAAGAAAGATCTCATCTATATGTTCAGAACATTCCATTCTAAAACAGTGGAATACACATTCTTTTCAAGTGCACATGAAATATTCTCCAGAATAGATTGCATATTTGGCCACAAAATAAGTCTCAACAAATTCACACAGATCAAAGTCATACCATGCATCTTTTCTAGCCACAACACTATGAAACTAGAAGTCAACAACAAGAAAAAAATCTGGAAAGCACACAAATAAATGGAGGTTAAATAACATGCTACTAAGCAATGAATGTCAACTAAGAAACCAAAGGAGAAATCCAAAAATACATGGTGACAAATGAAAATGAAACACAAATTTCCAAAATCTTTGGGAAGCAGCAAAAGCTGCTCTAAGAGGGAAGTTTATAGCAACACAGGCCTACCTCAAGAAGCAAGAAAAATGTCACATAAAAAAAAAATTAACCTTATATGGGCACCTGGGTGGCTCTATTGGTTAAGTGTCTGCCTCTAGCTCAGGTCGTGATCTCGAGCCCTGGGATTGAGTCTGATCTCGAGCATCGGGTTTCCTGCTCAGCAGGTAGTCTGCTTCTCCTTCTCCCTCTGCCTCTCCCCCTTCTCATGCTGTCTTTCTCTCTCTCAAATAAACAAATAAATAAAATATTTTTTTAAAAAATTAACCATACACCTAACGGAGCTAAGAAAGAACACACAAAACCCCAAATCAGCAGAAGGTAGGAAATAATAAAGATTAGAGCAGAAATAAATGAAATAGAAACTAAAGAAACAATAGAACAAGTCAATGAAACCAGAGTTGGTTCTTGAAAAGATCACCCAAATTGATAAACCTTTAAGAAACTCATTAAGAGAGAGAGAGGACTCAAATAAACAAAATCAGGAATAAAAGAGGAGAAATAACTTACACCACAGAAATATCAAGTGTTATAAGAGAATATTATGAACAATTATATATGCAACAAATTGGACAACCTACAAGAAATGGCTAAATTCCTAGAAACATATAATCTACCAAAACTGAAGCAGGAAGAAATAGAGAATTTGAACAGACTGATTACCAGCAAAGAAATTGGATCAGTAATCAAAAGCTCCCAACAAACAAAAGTCCAGAACCAGATGGTTTCACAAGTGAATTCTACCAAATATTCATAGAAGAGTTTAAAACCAATTCTTCTCAAGCTATTCCAAAAAATAGAAGAGAAAGAAAAGCTTGCAAATTCATTCTATGAGTCCAACATTACCCTGATACCAAAACCAGATAAAGACAAGACAAAAAAAGAAAACTACAGGCCAATATCTCTAATAAACATGGATGCAAAAATCCTCAAGAAAATATTAGCAAACCAAATCTAATGACATTTTAAAAGTCATTCACTACAATGAAATAGAATGTATTCCTTGGATGCAAGCGTGATTCAATAGTCCCAGATCAATTAATGTGATCCATCACATCAACAAGAGAAAGCATAAAAACCATATATTTCAATAGATGCAGCAAAAACACTTGACAGAGTACAATATCCATTCATGATGGAAACCATCAACAAAGTAGATTTAGAGGGAACATACTTGAATATAACAAAGGCCATATATGAAAAACCCGCAGCTAACATTATATTCAGTGGTGAAAACTGAGAACGTTTCCCCTTAGATCCAAAACAAGACAAGGATGTCCACTATCACCACTTTTATTCAACATAGTACTGGAAATTCTAGCCACAGCAATCAGACTGGAAAAAAGAAGTAAAAGACATTCAAATTGGTAAGGAAAAAGTAAAACTTTCACTATTTGCAAAGGACCCGATATTATATACAGAAAATCCTAAAGACTCCACCAAAAACTACTAGAACTAATGAAAGAATTCAGTAAAGTCTCAGGATGCAAAATCAATATACAGAAATACATTGCATTTCAATATACTAATAATGAAGTAGCAGTAAGAGAAATTAAGAAAATAATCCCATTTCCAATTGCACCAAAAGTAACAAAATACCTAAGGATAAACAACCAAGGGGGTGAAAGATGTGTACTCTGAGAACTATAAAGCACCAATAAAAGAAATGAAGATGACACAAATAAATGGAAATATATTCTGTGTTCATGGATTAAAAGAACAAATGTCTATAGTACCCAAAACAATATACATATTTAATGCAATCCTTATCAAAATACCAACAGGATTTTTCACAAAAATAAAACAAATAATTCTAAAATGTGTTCAGAACCACAGAAGACTCCAAGTAGCCAAAACAGTCTTGAAAAAATACTAAATGGGAATCATCACAATCCCAGATTGCAAAATAAACTACAAACCTGTAGTAATCAAAACAGTATGCTAATGGCACAGAAACAGACACATAGATCAGTAGAACAGAAGAGAGAGCCCAGAAATAAACTCAGCATTATATGGTCAATCTTCAACAAAGGCAAGAGTATGCAATGGGAAAGAGACAGTCTCTCCAACAAATGGTGTTGGGAAAACTGGACAGCTACATGCAAAAGAATGAAACTGAACTACTTTCTTACACCATACACAACAATAAACTCAAAATGGATTAAGGACCTAAATATGAGACCTGAAACCATAAACATCCTAAAAGAGAACACAAGCAGTAATTTCACTGACATCAGCCATGGCAACATTTTTCTAGATATGTCTCCTGAGGCAAGAGAAATAAAAGCAGAAATAAACTATTGGGACTACATCAAAATAAAATGCTTCTGCACACAAAGGAAACAATCAGGAAAACTAAAAGACAACCTACTGATTTGGAGAAGACCTTTGCAAATGACAAATCCAATAAAGGGTTAGTATTAAAAATATATGAAGAACTTATACAACTCAAAACCAAAACAAGTAATTCATTTAAAATTGAACAGGACATGAACAAACATTTCTCCAAAGAACACATCTAATCATTCATCATCACAGAAATCCAAATCAAAACCATAATGAGATACTACCTCACACCCGCAGAATGGTGAAAATCAAAAACACAAGAAACAACAAGTGTTGTGAGGATGTGGAAAAAAAAGGAACCCTCTTTCACTTTTGGTGATAATGCAAACTGGTGCAGCCACTATGGAAAACAATATGGAGGTTCCTCAAAATGTTAAAAATAGAACTACCATCCAATAATCACACTACTGGTTATTTACCAAAACAAAACAAAACACTAATTCAAAGGGATACATGCACTCCTATGTTTATTGGAGCATTATTTACAATAACCAAATTATGGGAATAGCCCAACTATCCATTGATAGATCAATGGATAAAGAAGTTGTATTGTGTGTGTGTGTGTGTGTGTGTGTGTGTGTGTAATAAATATTACTCAGCCATAAAAAAGAATGAAATCTTGCCGTTTGCAACAACACGGACGGATCTAGAAAGTATAATGCTAAGCCAAAATAAGTCAATCAGAATGACAAATACAAAAAGATTTCACTCATATGTGGAATTTAAGGAATAAAACAAAGGAAAAGAGAGAGAGAGAGACAAGCCAAAAACCAGACTCTTTTTTTTTTTCTTTTTAAGATTTATTTGTTTAAGGCACCTGGTTAAGCATCTGCCTTCAGCTCAGGTTGTGATCTCCAGGTTTTGGTACTGAGTCCCAAGTCAGGCTCCCCACTCAGCAGGGAGTCTGCTTCTACCTCTGTCTCTCCTCACTGCTTGTGCTTTATCTCTCAAATAAATAAAATCTTTAAAAAAAAAAGATTTATTTATTTATTTTAGGGAGAGAGCACAAGAGCAAGTGCCCCAAGGGGAGGGGCAGAAGGAGAGGGAGAGAGAAACGTAGATAGTCTCTGCACTGAGCTCTAAGCCCAACACAGGCTTCAGTCTCACGATCTTGAGATCACAATCTTTTTTTTTCCAAAGATTTTTTACTTATTTATATTTTTTAATTTTTTATTAACATATAATGTATTATTTGCCCCAGGGTGCATGTCTGTGAATCATCAGGCTTACACGTTTCACAGCATTTGCCATAGCACATACCCTCCCCCATGTCCATAACCCTACCCGCCCCCCCCAACTCCCAGCCACCCTTGGTTTGTTTCTAAGTTTAGGAGTCTCTTATGATTTGTCTCCTTCCCCATCCCATCTTGTTTCATTTCTCTTCCCCATCCCCCACGACCACCTGCCCTGCCTGTCAAGTTCTTCATATCAGAGCGATCATGTGATAATTGTCTTTCTCTGACTGATTTATTTTGCTTAGCATGATACCCTCTAGTTCCATCCACGTCATCGTAAATGGCAAGATTTCATTTCTCTTGATGGCTGCATAGTATTCCATTGTATATATATACCACATCTTCTTTATCCATTCATTGGTTGAGGGATATCTAGGTTCTTTCCATAGTTTGGCTATTGTGGACATTGCTGCTATAAACAGTGGGGTGCATGTGACCCTTCGGATCACTACATTTGTATCTTGAGGGTAAATACCAGGTAGTGCAATTGCTGGGTCATAGGGTAGCTCTATTTTCAACATTTTGAGGAACCTCCA
>CM052797.1:35672313-35723923 GCA_028533885.1 Nasua narica | reverse complement strand
TGTCTGTTTTTGTGCCAGTACCACACGGTCTTGATGATTACCGCTTTGTAATAGAGCTTGAAGTCTGGAATTGTGATGCCGCCAACTTTGGTTTTCTTTTTCAACATTCCTCTGGCTATTCATGTTCTTTTCTGGATCCATATAAATTTTAGGATTATTTGTTCCATTTCTTTAAAATAAATTGATGGTATTTTGATAGGGATTGCATCAAATGTATAGATTGTTTTAGATAGCATAGACATTTTCACAATATTTGTTCTTCCAATCCATGAGCATGGAACGTTTTTCCATTTCTTTGTGTCTTCCTCAATTCCTTTCGTGAGCACTTTGTAGTTGTCTGAGTACAGATTCTTTGCCTCTTTTGTTAGGTTTATTCCTAGGTATCTTATGGTTTTGGGTGCAATTGTAAATGGAATCGACTCCTTAATTTCTCTTTCTTCTGTTTTGCTGTTCGTGTATAGGAATGCAACAGATTTCTGTGCATTAATTTTATATCCTGACACTTGATGAATTCCTGCATGAGTTCTAGCAGTCTTGGAGTGGAGTCTTTTGGGTTTTCGACATAAGTATCATATCATCTGCAAAGAGTGAGAGTTTGACTTCTTCTTTGCCAATTTGAGTGCCTTTACTTACTTATTTGACAGAGAGAAGGAGATCACCGGTAGGCAGAGAGAGAGGAGGAAGCAGGCTCCCCGCTGAGCAGAGAGCCCGATGCTGGACTAGATCCCAGGACCGTGAGATCATGCCCTGAGCCAAAGGCAGAGGCTTTAACCCACTGAGCCACCCAGGTGCCCCTTAAGATCACAATCTTAAACTCTCGACCAGAGCCAAAACCAAGACTCAGTTGCTCAACCTATTGCACCTCTCAGGTGTCACCAGGCTCTTAACTATAGAGAACAAACTGATAGTTACCAGAAGGGGGTTGAGGGAATGGATGGGTGAAATAGGTGAGGGGTATCAAAGAGTACACTTGTCCTGATAAGCACTGAGTGATGTATGAAATTGTTGGATCACTATATTCTACACCTGAAACTAATAAAACACTGTATATTAACTATACTGGAATTAAAATAGAAATAAGAATAAAATCTTGCCATTTGTAACAACATGAAAATATCTAAAGAGTATATTGCAAAGTGAAATAAGTCAGTCAGAGAAAGATGAATACCATATGATTTCACTTATATATGTAATTTAGGAAACAAATGAACAAAGAAAAACAAGAAACAAATAGAAAAACAGGCTCAAATATAAAAGAGGACAAGCTGGTGGTTACTAGAGGGGAGATGGGTGGGGAGAAGGGTGAAATAGGTAAAGGGGATTAGGAGCATACTTATCATGATGAGCACTGTGTAATGTATAGAATAGCTGAATCTCTATATTGTACATGTGAAACTAATATAGCACTTTATTAAATATACTGGAATTAAAATTTTTTTAATATTTTAAAATAAAAAATGATTCATAATATTAAATACTAACAGTATATGTTGTAATTTTAGGTGTAACTTATATTCTTCACACTTTGGGAAAAAAAGCCTTGGTTTTAAATACAATCATAAGGGACACCTGGGTGGCTCAGTGGGTTAAAGCCTCTGCCTTCGGCTTAGGTCATGATCTCAGAGTCCTGGGATCGAGCCCCACATCGGGCTCTCTGCTCAGCAGGGAGCCTGCTTCCAACTCTCTTTGCCTGCCTCTCTGCCTACTTGTCATCTCTCTCCTGTCTGTCAAAAAAAATAAATAAAATCTTAAAAAAAAAATACAATCATAAATTGTTACCTTGTGGGTAATTCATGAAATGTTTGTACTTTAGGTGGAATAATTGTTTTCTGATTCTAATGTTCATTTTGCCCAGCATGTCTAAATAATAAATATGGTTCCTTTTCTCTCTGTGTTGGAAAAAAATCAATCCCATGTCTATATTTCACATATTCACAGTAGCCAAGATATTGAAACAACTTAAGTGTCCAGCAGCAGATGCCTGGATAATGAAGATGTTGTGTGTATATATATATATGTATATACACACACATACATACATACAATGGAATATTATTCAGCCATGTGAAAGAAGGAAGCCCTGTCATTTGTGACAACATGAATAGATCTTAAGGGTATCATGCTACCTGATATAAGCCAAACAGAGAAAGACAAATACTGTATGGTATTGCTTATATGTGGAATCTAAAAAAAAGGTGGAGGGGTGGTGCCTGGGTAGCTCAGTGGGTTAAGCATCTGCCTTTAGCTCAGGTCATGATCCCAGGGTCCTAGAATGGAACCCCAAATCGGGCTCCCTGCTCAGTGAGATGCCAGCCTCTCCCTCTCCCTCTGCTACTCCCCCTGCTTCTCTTTGTCTCTCTAGCTCTGTCAAATAAATAAATAAAATCTTCAAAATAAATAAATAAAATTAAAATTAAAAAATAAAACAGAAACAGAGAGTAGAAAAGTGATTATTTTTCTATCACTTTGGTGGGGAAGGGGGGTGCAATAAATAGGGAGAGTTTGGTAATAGGATACAAACTTTTCACAGTAAGTTTAAAAAAAAAAAAAAGCCTGAGGATCTAATGTATAAATTGATTACTATAGTGGATAACACTGTATTATATAATTGAAATTTGCTAAGAGAATAGAATTTAAATTTTATCACAAAAAAAATAATGTACATATTTGTGTGTGTATGTGGTGATGAATGTGTTAATTAAATGGGAGGAATCCCTTCACAGTGTATATGTATATCAAATTATCATGCTGTACACTTCAAGTATCTTATAATTTTATTTGTTAATTATATCTCAATAAAGCTGAAAAAAAAGAAATGCCATAGTTATGAATTGGAAGACTCAACAAAGTAAAGATGTCAGTTCTCCCCAAGTTCGTATACAAGTTAATGCAATTCCTTTCATAATCCTAACCAGATTTTGAGATAAAGATAGATAAAGAGAAGTTTATTCTAAAATTTATATGGAAGAACACAGGCCTTAAAATAGTTTTTTAAAATCTTGGCAAGGGGCACCGGGGTGGCTCAGTCAGTTGAGCATCAAACTCTTGGTTTCAGCTCCAGTCGTGATCTCAGGATGGTGAGATTGAGCCCTACTTCGGGCTCCACACTCAGTGGAGACTCTACTTGAGATTCTTTCCCTCTGCCCCTTCCCTGGTACTCACTCATTCTCTCTCTCTCTCAAATAGGTAAGTAAATATTTTTTAAAAAATATTGACAAAGAAGAATATAATGGGAGAAACTATTCTACCCAATATACCCAATATTAAGACTAACTAAACTATATAGCTACTATAATCAAAACAATATGGTATTAGCTGAGGGATAGACACACAGATCAATGAAACAGAATAAAGAACTCAGAAATATACCCAAACAAATATACCCAGCTAGTATCTTTTTATATTTCTTTGACATTTTAATTATGGACAAGATACTCTGGTTTCTCTTCAGATCGCATAAATCTTTCATCTTTTAATTATGGACAAGATACTTATCAAGTATTCTTTTTTAAATTTTTTCTGAAGTATAATTCATACATCATAAAATTTATCTTTACAAAGTGTACAAGTCAGTGATTTCTATTATGTTCAAAAGTTATGTAACCATCACCACTATCTAATTCCAGAATACTTTCATCACCCCAAAAAGAAACTCCATACTCTTCCCAACCCCTCCTACCCCCAGCCTGGCAACCACTAATCTATATTCTGTCTCTATGGATTTTTATATTCTGAACTTTTCATGTAAATGGAATCACACAATATGTGACCTTTTGTTTCTGGCTTCTTTCACTTAGCCTAATGTTTTCAAGATTCATTCATGTCATACTATGTATCTGTGCTTCATTCCTTTTTATTGCTGGATGATAAACCAGTGTATGGATATTTTATTTATCCACTACTAAGTTGATAGACATTTGAATTGTTTCTACTTTTTTGCTATTATGAATAATGCTGCTGCAATCATGTATGAATTTTTTTGTGAACACATGTTTTCAGTTCTTTTGGATAGATAATGGAATGGAATGGAATTTCTGGGTCAATATGGTAACTCTATGTTTGACCCTTTGAGGGACTGCCAAACTATTTTCCAAAGGAGCTACACCATTTTGCATTCACACCAGCAAAGTTTATGAGGGTTCCAATTTTCCAGATGCCCTTCCACACTAGTCCATTTTATAGCCATTCCAGTGAGTGAAGTGGTGTCTCTTTGTGTTTGAAATTTACTTTTCCCTCATGAATAATAATGCTGAGAATTTTTTCATATGCTTTCTGGCCATTTGTGTATCTTCTTTGGAGAAATGTCTATTCAAGTCCTTTGCCCATTTATTTGAAGACCAATTAATGTCAGAAGAAAAGAAAGAAGGAAGGCATTTAAGGTGTATCTCCTATTAGTTTGAGTAATATGAAATTGCCATTTCTGTAAGTCAAAAATTATTGAGATTCACCAATTAGAATTATAAATGAGAGGCCTAGAAAATAGTTAATTTATAAAAGCAAGATATGGCAACCAGATGAAAGAGCTTATTTTGGAGTGAAGATATGATTTCTATTAAACAAAATAAGTGAAGGATTAATTTCCTATTTTCAAAAGGCAGCCTTAGAGAAATACCGAGTCAAATGTGAGAGGGAGTGTTCTCTAGCTCCTTTCCTTTAAATCATGGATGCCCTTTTGAAGGGCAAAGGATAAACTGCAAACTCTAGAATGCAGTCTTTCAGAACCCAGAGACCTGTACCCAGTGATCGCCATTTTTCCCCTTTCTCCTGAACACAAAGTTAAACTCCATTCCTCATCAACCCCTGCAGCTAGGTGACTGATGCTGGAATCCAAGTGAAAGTGAAAGTAATTGCTGGACATGGCCCATGAGACCCTCATGGGTGGCCTTGATTCCCTTCCTAGCTCCCAAACCAATGCACAGGCTCCATCAGAGGACACCAAGCCAGAAGGGGCATGTATTCCTGAGTGACCACGGTGAAGGCTCCCCATCAACCAGAACATCCATATTTCCTGAACAAGAAATAAATATTTATTAGGGTAAGCCATTAAAATTTGTTAGATTAGTTTCTTATAGCAGATGGTCTACCCTAGCTAATATAAGCTCTTTTTGTGAAGATTTCTTTATTTAGGGGGTGCCTGGATAGCTCAGTTGGTTAAGCATCTGCTTTGGCTCAGGCCATCATCCTGAAGTCCTGGGATGGAGCCCCATATCGGGGTCCCTGCTCAGCAGGGAGTCTGCTTCTCCTTCTCCCTCCGCCCTTCCCCTGCTTGTGCTCTCTTACACTGTCACATTCAAATAAATAAATAAAATCTTTAAAAAAAAAAAAAGACATGAGAATTGGCTTTCCCCAGAGTGAGAGAACCAAGAGATAAAGGTGGAAACATCAATGTCTTTTTAAAAATGTATTTATTTGAGAAAGAGAGACCTAGGGGAGGGGCGGAGGGAGAGAGAATCCTCAAGCAGACTCCCTGATGAATGTGGAGCCCAACATAGAACCCTGAAGATCATGATTTGAGCTGAAATCAAGAGTCCTCCACTTAACCAACTGAGCCATCCAGGCCCCCCTAAGCTCTTTAATAAATAGCCAAGGACTTTGGGCAACCATTTATTTATCACTGTGTCTCAGTATTGCCTCCTTCAGAGTCATAAGAGAAGAGTAAATCCATGGTTATATCCCAACAGCAATTTCTCTTCATGAGTATCCTCTTTCTGTTTTCAAAGTGCTGGCCACTCTTCTCCTTGTAACAATCTGATCAACTTGACACATTATTGCACTTCAACAAAATCCTTAAAACAGTAAGAAGGGATGTCTTGGTGGCTCATTTGGTTACACATCTACCTTTGGCTCAGGTCAGATCTCAGGGTCCTGGGATCAAGCCCCAGAGTCAGAATCACTGCCAACTTTCTCTCTCATACATAAATAAAATCTTAAAATAAATAAATAAATAAATAAAAGTAAAAAAATAAGCAAATCATTTTAAGTGTAGGGTCATTAGGAAAACAAATTAGACACAGCGCACTATACAATGATTTCATGATTCAGTGTATCAGTTCCACAAGTTTCACAGCATTAAACAGAGCTATGATGGCTTTACTGTATTTATCATCTCTCATAGGAAGAAATGATATATAAAAGGCTCCTCAAATGCAAAATGTAAAACTCTATTTCCTCCTCCCTCCATGCTCTCTAAAATGAACCTGCTTTCTCCTAGACTCCCTACCTCAGGAAATCATACTACCATTTGTTGCTTAAGCCAAACACCTAATAGTTATTTTTTAAATTGTTTTTCCTCACTACCACATCTTCACTTCTGATTCATCTATGATTGCTTTCAGCTCCACTTCTAAATGATATTCCAAACTTCTCCATTTTTTTTGTTTTATACTTTTTTTTGTATTTTTCTTGTGGTAAGAATACTGATCATGAGATTTAGCCTCTGAACACATTTTTTAAGTGTATGAAACAGTATTGTTATCTATGGGTACAATGTTATACAGCACTTCAGGAACTTGTTCATTTTGCTTAACTAAAAGTTTATACCTGTTGATTGGCAACTCCTGTTTTCTTCCAACCCCCGACCCCTGGCAACCACAATACCATTCTTTGCTTCCACGAGTTTAACTATTTTAAATATTTCATAAAAGTAGAATTGTGCAGTATTTGTCCTTCTGTGACTGGCTTATTTCACTTAGCATGATTGCCTCCAACCTCATTCATGTTGTTGCATAACACAGATTTCCTTTATTTTTTAAGGCCGGATAATAGTCTATTATATGTATATACTACATCTTCTTTTTTCATTCATCTGTCAATGGACATCTATATTTTTTTCCCCTTCTTAACTATTGCGAATAAAGCTTCAGTGAATATTTGCAAGTGCAAGTAAGTATCTCTTCTAGATCCCGATTTCACTCTTTGGGATAAATATTCAGAAGTGGAATTGCTACATGATATGGTAGTTCTATTTTTAATTCTTCGAGGAACCCCAACTATTTTTCATCGGGCTTCACATTCATTAGGGAGTCTGCTTCTCCCTCTCCCCCTGTCCTCCTGCTCCCTCACACTCTATCTCTCTGTCAATTATATAAATCTTTTTTTAATGAATAAATAGAAATAATTTTAAAAATGTTTAAATTTGAAACAAGTAGGCAGATACTATTGTTCTTCTTTAATCTCAACTTAAAGGTAAGGTAAATGTTTATGAACTTCAGTCTATAATTCATCCTGCAGAGTAATACTAAGGCAGCATCAAATATACACCGCATATTCCAAAAACTCTTAAGAACTATAATGTTACATCTCTTACATTTATATTTAAAGAATCATGTTTTAAACATCTGCATCATTTTCTGTCTCTGAAAACTGTGCTTTGATTCCAACTCAGATTATCTCTATAGAGCAAAATGGCATTTGTATTGTCACTATAACAAAAAAAAAGTTTTGAAATACATAATGTTAATAAGGGACCATCACTAATTTTCTAATGTCAAAAATTTAGTTAATGATCTTTGGTATTTCTTTTCTTTTTTAAGATTTTATTTATTTATTTGAGAGAGAATGAAGGAGAGAGAGAAGTGGAAAGGACAGAGGGAGAGGGAGAAGCAGACTCCCCACTGAACAGGGAGCCCGATGTGAGGCTTGATTCTGGGACTCCAGAATCATGACCCGAGCTGAAGACATATGCTTAACCGACTGAGCCATCTAGGCATCCCAGGATCTTTGATATTTCAAAACAAAACTAAAAACTCAGAAAAACATGGAATATCTTTATCAATATGGTTCAAGATTTACTTTTATTTGAATGAGAAAATTTATTTTTAAAAGAGAATTTTTCATTATATATGCTCATTTGTTAGTAATCACAGAATTTCCTAAGAATGAGGAGAAAATATGTTAATTAAAAAAGTGAGAATTAAATTACCTAGGGGAACTGAAAATACTGGTTATGTATGCCCACTTAAGGTCATCACAAAGAGTACTAAACAGTGCTTTCCCATTGTGTTTAGAGATAAATTCTTTACCCACACTAATTCATATCCAATTTTTTTTATAAAATGAAACTGCTCCAGTTTGAGTAGGGATAAAAACCCATAGCTCCACCTCAGAGCCTCCCTTTTATCCCAGTTTTCCTAAAAAGAATCGAGTTTATAAGATTCCAGCTTAAATCCTCAGAAGTTGCTGGAATTTTACTTTTAGTCCTATTGAAAATGATGGATTTTATACCACAAATTTAAGAAGCACCATAGCTTGATTTTGTTTCTGACTCAAAGTGTTATTTCTATTTTTATTCCTATTTCAAATTGCCTATTGCTTTTTCTCTCATGTTTCACTCTGTTTTTATTCTATTTCCAGACAATACACTTGCAGTCACTATGATTTTTGAACTTTTTAAACACAAGAGGGAAGGAACGTATATTTCAAGGAATAGATTCAGTATTCTCAATATATCAATAGTTTGTTTTAGGAGCTTTAAGTCAAGTGAGCCACAAGACACTGGCTATTTTGGGGCACCTGGGAGGCTCAGACAGTTAAGCATCTGCCTTTGACTCAGGTCATGATCTCAGGGTCCTGGGATCCAGCCCTGTGTTAGGCTCCCTATTCAGTAGGAAACCTGCTTCTCCCTCTGCCTCTGCTTCTTCCCCAGCTTGTGTTCTCTCTCTCAAATAAATAAATAAAATATAAAAAAAAAAAATAGACATGTCCCATCATAATGTGTAACCACATAGCATGCTCAGTAATACAAAGAAAAGTTAGTAGTTTGAAGTCAAATGCTCCTGTGCTGAAGTAGAAACAATAAAAGAGAAAGGCATGTGGACACAGACTTTTACAGATCTAGGGATTTTGCTATTTGCATCAATAAATCTGAATGGAAGTAGGTATATCACAACAGAAAAAAATAGTCTCTAAGTTTCAAAGTAGACAGTAATAGATAGGTCAAACTTAAGCACAAGTATTGCATGCCTTGTAGACAAGGTCATTTAGGGCAGCTTCTCACTAACCAATGTTACATTCTTTTCAGTAGATGCATAAGTCTCCATCCTTTTAAGCCCCACCTGGATACAGGCCTTCTTCCAGGACTAGTACATGTCAGCCTGGGTAAGCAGACATTTTGTGTAGCATGGGTGTAGGAAATTATTGCTCAATCCAATTAAACCCAATACCCCCTTTATTAACAAAGACCTTGTTATGTCTCCTTCACTATCCTGACATAAAATTAATTATAATTTACTCATGTACATATTTCATAAGGCTTCAATAGTGATGTAAAGAAATGAAAATAAAGCAATTTGCCATTTAAGAATATATATTTCAAAATGTGGGGCTCCTGGGTGGCTCAGTGGGTTAAGCATCCACCTTCAGCTCAGGTCATGATCCCACAGTCCGGGAATCAAGCCCCCAGTCAGGTTCCCTGCTCAGCAGGGAGTCCACTTTTCCCTCTCCCTCTGCACTACCCCCCTTGCTCTCTCAAATAAATAAACAAAATCTTTTTTGAAATAAAATTTTAAATTTTAAATAAATTTATAAATAAATTTTATTTAACAAAATCATTATAATATAATAATAAATTATAAATAAATTTATGAATAAATTTTAAAATTTTTAGTTAAATTTAATTGATTTAATATTATATAATAAATTATAAATAAATTTAAATAAAAATAAATAAATTTTCAAAACATAAATGTCCAGGGACATCTGGCTGGCTTAGTTAAGCACCTGACTCTTGATTTTGGCTCAGGTCATTATCTCAGGGTTGTGAGTTTGAGCCCTGCAGCAGACTCCACACTTCTAGGTGGAAAAGAAAGATTCTCTTTCTCCCTCTCCCTCTGCCCCTCCCTTCCCCTTCCCTCTATAAAATAAAATAAGATAAAATGAAATGAAAATAAATAAATAAAAATAATCTCAATGCTCAGAGATGAGTTCCTTGAAGACCTAATGAAATAATTGGAAGCTTAAACTATCAATAATGAATAAATCTGAGTTAAGAAATATAAGACATCCAAAGCCATTTCATATAAGAAACAGACAAATAAGAGAAAACATATGAATGGGAAGACATGGAATAAACTAGTGTTAGGAAAAGTAATATCAAAACAGGGACACCTAGGTGGCTCAGTTGGTAAGTGTCTGCCCTCGGCTCTAGTCATGATTCTGGGGTCATAGAATCAAGTCCCACATCCAGCTCCTTGCTCAGTGGGGAGCCTGCTTCTCCCTCTCCTCCTCGCTTATGCTCTGTGTCACTATCTCTGTCTCTCTCTCAAATAAATAAGTAAAATCTTTTTTTATTAAAGATTGTATTTATTTATTTAACAGAGAGAGATCACAAGTAGGCAGAGAGGCAGGCAGAGAGAGAGGGGAGAGCAGGCTCCCTACTGAGCAGAGAGCCCGATGCAGGGCTTGATCCCAAGACCCTGAGATCATGACCTGAGCCGAAGGCAGAGGCTTTAACCCACTGAGCCACCCAGGTGCCCCCTTAAGTAAAATCTTTTCAAAAAATTAAAAAATTAAAAAAAGAAATCAAAACATACTTGCATAGCAATAGAACAAAAAGGGAAATAAGCAATTATCAAAGTGAAGAAAATAAGGAAGTATATTTTTTGGAAGTATATTTTTATTGACTAATAATTAATAACTCATGCGAGGATTGTCAGATTTTAGAACTTACTTTCAAAGTCTGTGTAGGTTGTATCACTTAGAAATAATTCAGCTGCTATTAACACATCTGAAATACCTTGACTTAAATATGATAAAGGCCTATTTCTCTCATGAAAGAAATCCAGAAGTACAGAGTTAAGGGCTGGAATGATGACTCCATGATCCTCAGGAACCAGGATCCTTCTACTTTCCCCCACATTTCCCCCACATAGCTCTCGCCCTCAAAAATGCCTCATGGTTGCATGATCACTGCAGCTCTGACCATCAAGTCTGTAATCCAGACATCAGGAAAAAGGCACAAAACCAAAGTTCAAACATCCCAGCTGATTCAGCTTCCTTTAAAGTACTTTTCTGAAAGTCTTACCATAAGACCCCCCACTTACCTCTCCTTTTTCTGCAAGAGAGATCTGGAGATACAGTTGAATATATCGGTACATTGTTACACCCAACATTACAGGAATTTCATTACTAAAGAAGAAGAGGGGTGCACCTGGATGGCTGTTAGTTAAGCATCTGCCTTCGGCTCAGGTCATGATCCCAGAGTCCTGGGATCAAACCCAGCTTCAGGGGGCGCCTGGGTGGCTCAGTGGGTTAAAGCCTCTGCCTTCTGCTCAGGTCATGATCTCAGGGTCTTGGGATCAAGCCCCGCATCAGCCTCTCTGCTCAGTGGGGAGCCTGCTTTGCCTTTTCTCTCTGCCTGCCTCTCTGCCTACCTGTGATCTCTCTCAAATAAATAAATAAATAAATAAATAAATAAATCAATCAATCAATCTTTAAAAAAAAAAAAAACGGCTTCAGGCTTTCAGGCTCTGTGCTGCTCTCTCCTTCTGCCCCATCCTTCTGCTCATGAACCCTCTCTCTCTCTCTCTCTCACTTGCTCTCTCTTGAATAAATAAATAAATTCTTAAAAAATGAAAAAAGGAGGGGCGCCTGGGTGGCTCAGTTGGTTGAGCAACTGCCTTTGGCTCAGGTCATGATCCCGGAGTCCCGGGATCGAGTCCCACATTGGGCTCCCAGCTCCATGGGGAGTCCGCTTCTCACTCTGACCTTCTCCCCTCTCTCACTCTCTCTCTTTCCTAATAAATAAATAAATAAAATCTTTAAAAAAAATGAAAAAAGGAAAATGAAAAGAGGAAAAACTTTAGGAAGACTAAAGAGATGTCTAAAGAGGAACTTTAGGAAATTTAAAATGCGAAATGCTATATAAAAAAGGTCACTGGCGGTTTTAAGACTCTTCCAAGAAGACAAATAATGAAGATCTACTTTACTCTTCGAGGCTTTTTGAGTTGCTTTGTGTTTTATTTGAATATGATCAGCTCCACATCCAGTGAAGACAAGCTTCTAGTCCAGGAACAATGATTATCCCCCCAAAACATGCAAATCAAGTTCAACAGAAAACAAGATTCAAAGGCAAAGCTATGGAGTACTTACAATATTACTTACAAAATTAACCAAAAGTAATAGGAAATAGAAAAATAGTCACATTTACTTTCCTCAGATAAATTTGATACTATGATTTCTCTGTGGTTAAATTAAAAGAAATGGAGACTTGGGAAATTATTTAATGAATTCGGGCTTTATACACACCAAGAGTATGAGTGTCAGTTGTCTTGGTTTGCTGTTTTTGTCATTTTTACATTGGCCTTCCCGTCCCCAATCTCCTCATTCTGCCACCAGTTATTTTCCTAAGCAATAAATCAGATCATCTCATTTGCCTGCTTAAAAATTTCATTTGGTTCCCTATTGAGTAAATTATAAAATCCAAGCCCAACTTGGCAACAGGGCCCCTCACAGGTCCCAGCTGATTTTCTTCTTGAGCTGTATACCATTATGCCCACCAGGCTGAACACTCGGACTGCACTGCCTTGGCACAGATTATTTCTCTTTGCCTCTGTGTCCCCCTACATCCTGATCTTCACCTCCTCAACTCCATCATCTCTTGAGCTTGAGGGTTTGCTTCCTTGGGTAAAGCCTTCAGTGACAAACTCCCTGCCCCAGGCAGCTACCCATCCTCTCTACTCTCACTGTTTTCTTCAGATCTCTGAAATAGTATCTAAATGTCTTTCACTTCCCTCAAATCAGGAACAACAACCACTTTGTTTCCTCTTGACTCCTGGCCAACCAGCAAGGTGCCTGGCACATACCGGGTAGTGGATGGCTGAGCGAACATTACATTTTTGAAACTGCCAATCACTTTCTACCCTATTCCTAAGAGCTTCAGGGACAATTTATCATAGCTTACCTCCAGCAGGCCCACTGCCCTCACTCAGGAAACCTAAGAAGTAGATAATGAGAGTTCTCTAAGCCCTTACCAAGCATTCCCCTAGAAGGAAATATGTCCTCAAGAACTAACACTCTGGGACACACCTCTGGGAACCACTGGGCAAAAACATTTCCTATGGGTATCTCAAAATAAAATGTTGGGGAAGGGCACCTGAGTGGCTCAGTTATTGGGCATCTGCCTTCAGCTCAGGTCATGATCTCAGGCTCCTGGCATTGAACCTGGGGCAGACTCCTTGCTCAGTGGGGACTGCTTCTGCCTCTCTCTCTCTGCTCCCCCCCTCTCTCTCACTCTCTCAAATAAATAAATAAAATCTTTAATAATAAGAAGAAGAAAATAAAATGTTGGGGAAGGGGAGGAGACATGCAGAAACGTTTCCTTTTCTATTTTATGGAGCTTCACATGGTGGAAAGAAAAAATGAGAAAGGAAGACACAGAGAGCAAGGGAGTGGAAAAGCAGCACGAAGGGGAGAGAGTGAGCTAGCCAGTGCCAGACTTCTGTGTTTGTCTGTACTTCGTACTACTCTGCTACTTAGGGAGTCATCTTCAGCCAATCCCTGTCGCTTTTACATTGATCTTTCTGAGCCTAACCAAAAATAAAAAGGAAAATTTGGTTTGTACAAAAAAATCAAAATGATGTGATTTTTCTAGGATATTTACTATATCTAGATAAATATCTTGTCAATATTAATGTCTATATTATATTAGGTAGTATTTGTTTTGTGCTGGCAAATAATAATTCAGGGTCTGTATTTTCTCTGCAACCAGCAACATCTAACAAGCCAATTCCATTTTCTCCTCAAACTCTTTGAGAAATATTATCAGAATAAGATGGCTTATCTTTCCAACGTTTTAAGTTTAAATTGTCTGAAGATTCTCTTCCTTACTTCAGCTGTTTACTCTCAATGCTCAGCATCTGCAGAATCAGGCCCAGTGTTAGATTAGCCCAGAGAGTTTCTAATTTCGTGAACTCTCCATTCTGGCCTGATTCCTGCCCCCTGGGATATACAAGGCTGCTTTTGGAGTCTTTCTAAACCACACATGGACTGTTGTGTAAGGACATTTCAGTGTTCAGAGTTTATGACTCAGAGCTTTTAAAAGTCTAAATTCTGGTATCTGTTTTATACTGCCTGCTGGACAGGGCTTCGGCCTCCCACTTTCTCTCTCCACTTCACATTATGGAAACTAGATCCAATAACTAAGGAGACAAACATTTGCAAATATTGTGTTAGATTATAAGATATTTTAGAGAAGGCAAGAGTAAATAAAAGGGACAGAAATATTAATGAATATTTGGAAGTCATTTATGAATTAACCAATATTAATTATCTACTATGTGCTACACAATTTCACATTCTCTCATTTAATCTTTAAAGTAACCCTGTGTCATAGATATTAATTATATCCACATTAAAAGAGCAAACTGAGCCTCAAAGGGGTTAAATCCCTTGCCCAAGAGTCCCACTGCTAGTGACTATCACAGGATTTGAACTTAGATCATTTGACTCCTGGTTCAGAATTCTTTTCACTGCACTGCTCTGTAGAAAAGAGAGATTATATTTTCTAATATAGAAAAGTTTTCTAATATACTAGAAAACTAGTATATTCCATTTGAAATTTGTCATCCATTGTCTACGATCCACCTTTTAATGTAAATCTTACTAAAAAACGTTTTTATTATAGTACAACCTCAAAAATTACCTTGTGTAGAAAAATAAAATTGAGACGTTGTTCCTATTTTTAGGATCATCTCACTTAAGCAACAGCTGAGAAAGGTGGAATCTGTAGAGACTTGATACTATTCCCAGGTTTCTTTACAAACAAGAATAAACCTCTATCTAATGCAGACTACTCAATGCCCCCCTCCTTTTGGACTAAATGGGGCCCTTTTACCGAGGAAGCTGCTAATATGGCATCAAGCTATTAATGGGAAAAGCATTTACTTTAGATTAAGAACAGTGTAAGGGGGGGCATCGTGACTGGCTATTAGGGATGTTAATTAAATATTTATAATGTCTAAATTAGCATAGTGAAAGCTCAATTCATCAATTTGTTCTGGTCTGTTTGTAAGGGGAAAAAAATAACTCCAAATGCCCCTGAAGAAAGATGCTTTGTGAGTCAATAGGAAGATGACTGAACAATTTATTATGATTGTGGTAAACTTTTTATTTTGACTTTATTTAAAGTTACTTGTTGCAGCACCTTACCTTAAAGACCATTTACCACAGTCAATATACCGGAGGGCCATGCATTATTCATTGTTACCCAACGAAAAATTTGCTAAGGTGCTTCAATGCTGAATGTCTGATTGATTAATTGATTTCTTGATAGTTACTTCCAAAAAGTAGGGGCTAGGGTTTAATATTGAGAACTGGGGCTGGAAGCCAGAAGCCCTGGGTCCTTCCCCGATTACTAACCAGCTTGCTGAAGGACCTAGTTTTCCAAGCTTTGAAATAATATCTTGCTAATAGAGTTGCTTTCAGGCTTCATGGTTAATAATTGAGAGGAATAGTTGGATCTTCCACTGAAAATGGCTAAGTATGTGGCTGCTTTTCCTTCTGTCTAGTGTCAGGAAGCTAATAATATTAACAGCTAAATGCCCACAGCTTGTGAATGCTTAATGAATATATTTTCTAAATTCCATTAGCTTAAAAAAAGTTTTTTTTGTCCCATTTTATTATGGGAAAGTCCCAAAAGGGAAAGGCCAACTGTCCAGCCTATTTTCAACTGTAGATGAGACTAACTGCAATGGAGATTTTTCATCACCAACACTTTAAGTGGAGTTGTCCGTAACTGTCTAAAGCTCATCACCAGTCATACGTTTGGATAAACATAATTATGGGAGAAAAGTGTGGGGTTTTTACAAGTATATTCTCCCCACACCAGACCAGTGGCTCATGATCACACTTAATGAATGTACTTCTTACCCAAAACTAAAAATTAAAAAATTAAACTTTATGAAGACGTTTTAGTATGTGTTGGTTATAAGAAACTGTTTTTCCTTCTATCTTGTAGGTTTTCTTCTCCCATAGAGAAGCGACCAGAAATACAGTTTGACCCCTCTTTATATGGGTGCATCTGATCCCTCTCTTTCTTTCCTCCTTCAGACAAGCTGGCCCTCCCAAGAGGGATAGCTGGCGTGAAAGGGTTAAAGGTTCTCTGGTCAAAATGACCCAACAGAAGGAGCCCGGCCCGGAGCTGAAATCTAAGTGCTAATGACCGCTGCCCTTCACCCCGCTGCTGTCCACCGGCCGGACCTGCGGCCGGGCGGGGGCCAGGGCTGAGAGAGGGCACAATGTTCTGCATTTAACATTTGAACTTCTCCTATGCGAGGCAGCAGGCCGTTTTGTCCTGGGGTCGCTGACCCTGGCTCCCCCATCAGCTGCCCTGAAACCTTAATTGAATGACAGATGGTCATCTTCGAGGTCGCCAGAAGCTGCGCGTTGCCAGCCGCGCGGGGGCTGCGGCCCCAGGCCCCAGCGGTCCTGCCCCGACTCTGCCAGCAAGGGGCGGGCGGCAAAGGCAGCAGGCGCGGTGCGGGAACATACACCCGGCCCAAGGGCACGGCGGGGTCCGGGGGCCAGGCCGCGCTCCCGAAGGAAACCAAGTCCTCAAGGACCCGCGCGAGGCGAAATCGCCAGATCCTAGAGCCCTGCCAGCCTCGCAGGCTGAACGCCCACGCTAAGCCTACAACAGGGCGTTCTCCCTGACAGACGGAAGCCGGGTCCAGCTTAGGACCCTGTGAAGCGACCACGGCGGGACAAAACCGTCTTCTAAGCGGGAAGGCCCAGGTTCCAACATCCTCGAGGCTCCAAGCTTCAGAGTCTGGAGCCTGTAAGACCTAAGGCCAACAGGCCAGCGTCCAAGCGCAGGACGCTCATCTCTAGGCCTGGCCCGCCCTCCAGGGTTCGCAAGGAGACCGGGAAAAGGCCAGATCCCGCGCCGCCAACCCTGCGGCTGGCGGCCGGCCCTGAGGGGCCGGGAGCACCTTAGCGCTAGCGCCGTTCCTAGCAGGAAACCACTGGAACCTCGCGGTCCCTGCGGGCCCCCAGTCTCCCGAGCAGCGCGCTGGAATCTCGAAAACCACCCCACTGCGGGAGCTTTCAGGGCTCTAGGGTAAAAGGTGGGCACCCAAAAAGGCTCTCGGAGGCACCATGTCTAGCCGCGCTGCCTCAACAGCCTACCCGCGCCCTAGTGTCCTCCTTTTTTTTTTTTTTTAAATAAAAGCTGCGAGTCCTACAATTACTGGGATTACAGTGAGCGGGTATTGATCTGCAGCCGGCATTGTAGGATCAAGCAAGCGGGCGGAGGCAGACATCTCTGCCCCCACCCCTTGCAGCCACCTAGTCCTGCAAAGCGCTAAAAAAAAAACAAAACAAAACAAAAAAAACGTTTCTAAATGTTTGATTTCAGACGCACCATCAACACCTGCTGGAAAAGAATGACCCACCTCCCCCTTCTCCTACCCGCCGGAGCGGCCACACCTCCTCCCCTCCACCCGTGGGCCTCCGAGGCCGGAGCCAGCTACGCCGCCACCTTCAGCCCTCCCCCCCCCCTTTTTTTTTAATTACTGAGGGGAAATATACACATAAGCAAAAAAAAAAAAGCCTCCCCGGCAGGCGCGAGACAGGGTGGTGAGGAGGCCAGAGAAGGCGGTAATGCAACCCTAATGCACAGATAGCTGACATCAACTTCCGTCAGGCAGCTCCTGAAGATCGAACCTTTCGATTGTAACTGGGACAATTTGCATAGTGATTCCCTTTCAGAGCTTTCCCGGGTCCATAACAAGCCTAGGCAGCTATTCAAATGCAAGTTGCAACCCCAAATGCGAGGCTGGCCTGACCAAAAAGAGCCATCCGGCTGCTGGGAGAAGCGAGTCCCGTGCTCTGGTTCTGATCCTTCTCTGTTCTTCCTTTTTCTTTCTCTTCTCCGGTTCCTGATTTAGCTGGGAGCTGTTTATTTATGGCTGCAAATGTGTGTGTGCGAGGGAGAGGGAGAATTGATCTTTGCCTGGATTTAAAGATGGAGCCGAAGGCGCTGGAGGGAATTTGGGTTTGTGCGTCTGGCTCAGACCCTGCGCGCCAAAGGGGGCCGCTTGGCGCCGAGCCCGAGGTCTTTCTTTCTCGCACCCCTCACCTCGCGACCCTGCAGGAATCCACGGGCCCAGGAGCGGCCTGGCTGACCCACCTGCCCCGGGCCAGGCTGTCAAGAAAGGCTTCATGGAGGGGGCCAACACGTCCCCGTCTTTAAAATGAGCACAATAAAAGGTATCACCTGCGACATGTGCGGATTATTTTTTTCTTAGTGTTCACTGACGCGGGAGCGCGGTGGGGCGGTTTTTAGTTCTTGCGGAGGGGGGGAATTAGGGAGCCTGAAATTAGGCTCCCCAGTTTCCCGGTTTCTTTCACATTTGAAATTATGCAGATTGACTCTCGTTTCCCTCCCTCCTAGGGGGCAAATCCTCCAACACGAACCTGATCGCTTGTCACAGAAGCAACTTGCCATGAAATCCGCTAATGCGCCGCGACTCGCCCACCGGGGTAAGCTAGTCTTACAGGCGTGTGCGGGGGGAGGGGGCTGGGTAGGCCGGGGCTGGAACTCCAGGGGCCCGGCCATGCCGGTCCACTGCTGAGCTTGTAGCCACACAAACAGGGTGAGAGCCGAGGGCTGAGGGCCGAAGCCGCGTCACGGCCGGGGAGCCAAGCGGGGGCGCACCCCTCCCGCCTGCCCTCCCAGCCACTGCCGCTAACGGGTCCTCCTGGCGAGTTTAAAGTAGCAAATGAGGGCCGGGAGGAGGCCTCCCAAGCAGGGTGTAAATATCCCCGCGCACCCAGCTGGGTGACCGGTACGCGAGCGAGTGTCTGCGGTTTGTGTGCGGTTCTCCTGCGAAGCAGCGAACGGCTGCAGAACCGCACCAGCATTGGTGCGCGTTACGGAACTGCAGCCAGCGGAATTCACATACCGGGGGCAAATCCCCGGAATGGAACTTGTCCACACTTCCCTAGACAGCTTCCCGCTTTCTGAATCTCCCAGGCTGCTCGGTTGTCTCTCCAAATCCAGTCCAAACCTGCTAAAGATGATCACAGGCCACTGTTCTTGCAGCACTGGCCATTATCTCGGTGGCAGAACCAGCTCCTCTGGTCAGAGAGCAAAAAGCAGCAGCTAAATTTGTGTCTTTTCTTTCTTTCGCTTTCTTTCTTTCTTCCTTTCTCTCTCTCTCTCTCTCTTTTTTTAAGTGATGAGAAAATGTAGGCTTCTTAAACCCACAGAAGCAGCCAAACACACATTTGCCAATATTCTTTGCTTATATTGGTTCTGCTATTGGAAACCGTCTGTCCACGAGCTTTTTCGTTGTGCTTGTTTTATGCAGAGCACTGGGGATATTTTTCTCATTTTTTTAAGTCTTTGTATCTTAAAAAATATATAGGATGCTTCCCTGATTGTTTCACAATAGGTATCTTAAAGACCAGATATGTAGGGGGAGTGTTTGGGATTGAATGGGGAAAAAAGCAGACTGGAAGATGCAAATAAACCTAGTGCAAATTGAAAGCAAATTGAACAGATGAAATGATTATGAAAGAAGAGGAGGGAATTAACTAGTCTGGAAAGAGCAAGTTTAGGGTCTGAAGTGTCCAGATTTAATGACCATAGGTAACAAATCGAAAAGAATTAAATCTATGCCTTTGCCTGTGTATGCACAACCAAAGAACACAGGTCCTCCTGGGTCTCTTGGTCAAGTTCATGTTTATTTTGAGGCATTTCAAAGGCCAGTTCAGTTTTGGGATGCTTCCCTACTTTTTCGGCAAACTATAACCAGTTAAGTGACCTTTAGTTCTGGTGGAAAACAATTTAAAATTTATTTATGGCTGTAGAAAAAAAAGTGAAAAATTTAATCCCCTGATAGTTAATAAATTGCAGGTTTCTGAGGGGTTGATTTGATATAAATAACCTACTCTTCTGTGAGCACAGAGGGAGTAAGGTGAAGGCCTTGGCTACAAGAAACCTCTGTCTGGTGGTGATGCAGCTTTCCGTGTCTGAGGGGAGTGTGAGGAGGCTCTGAACCTAGCTTTGGGTTTGTTGCATCCCTCTCCCTCTCTTAAAACAGTAACTCAAGATGTAAGTAAAAGTGTTTTCATTTTTTATTGATCCTGCTAACATCTTTCATTATCCAGCATGTAGCCACAGCAAATTATTGCTCATTTGATACCGAGAAGTCTATTGACCATCACTTTCATTGGAGAGAGAATTCTAACTACTCCGCTCCTTTCTCGTCAGTCAAAGCTAAGGGTGAGGACGTTCCTCTGCTAAAACTGAAGTAAATTGAGCCCTCTGCCTCTAGGAATTGATGGAGATGTGTTCATTACATTGGGCCACGTGAACATGCATAGAAATCTGCTTTTTACTCTGCCGACCTTGCCCCCATTCATGCAAAAGGTCGGCCCCTTTGGAACAGATCTGGCGACTTGGAGAGACAGGCATTCGTTTGCCTCTCCTGGATCCCTTCTGGCAACTTCTTTCCATCTCTGACCAGGATTGGGGCAATGGAAATGATGCAATGGATGCATGCTCCTCTGGTCAATCCTGTGCTCAAAACCAGCCTAATTTGGACACCTACAGAAGTCATTAACCTCACCGTTCCCACAAAAACAAAAAAAAAAAAAAAAAAAAAAAAAACCTCCTAAAATATCCAGATGAGTGACTTTATGGTCTGGATCTGATTTCCTAAATTAAACTGACCTACACACACACACCAAGACCCCACCTCATAAGTGAGAGCCAAGTAAGGGAGGTGGGAGCTCTGAGATCAGCGTCTGTTCTCTTTTACGGTTGGCAGTGGGTGTCCAGAAGAGAATGACAGGCCCGACAAATCCTGCACTCACACCAACAGCGGTACAAGTGGAAGCTCGAGCCTAGTGAAGGTCTGACCTTTGACCCTCAAACCCGCAGCTCTGGGGCTCTCTAGGCTGGAGACAGAGGCCAGTCGGGAAAAGAGGTTGGAGAGAAGGACCTGGAAGGGAAAGGAGAGGTCGACTTTGTTGGTGGCTGAATCTGCCTTGACACAGGAAGGAGCTGGAGCTACCACACAGCCATGCGAGGCCCCAGCCCTCAGTCCGCCTTCCTCCTCCCCAAGGCAATTCCTCAGACCCTGCCTTGTCAGGACCCGTGCACCCTCGCCTCTTCCCTTTGGACGTCACTGGGAAAGGTGCCCCACTCAGGGGTGCGCTGGCCGGGCGGGGCAGGGGCAGAAAGCGACATCGAGCCCGACACCGGGAGAAGGCTAAGCGGGTGGGGCTCAACCACTGCTAACCTGTGTCTGCGCACAGCCGGGCCTGTCAGATTTCCAAGTTACCCGAAATCCACACCTGCTTCACCTTAAGCCCTCGACCCCAAGAAGAGACCAGAAGACCTTGGAGAAGCCATGTCCCTGAGGACTTTGTAGAAGAGATGGTTAGGTTGGGTTTCATTTCCACAAACTCTAGGAGATAAGTCCTCTTGGTTTCAGAACAAAGAAGAACTAATTAAGGACTTTAATAAACGCATCTGCGGCGCGTGTTGCCGGTGAAACAGCGCCAGCTCCAAATCGGAAGGCGCATGGGACTCTAAGGGACCAGGCTTGGTAGTTATTTTCCTAATGGTGCTAAGTGCGTGTGAAGCTATTCACACTCTCTCTCGGGCCGCGCTCCATGAACCCTAGCGCAGTTGGGAGCCACTTTGTTCTAGAACAAGGCACTGAACGAGTGGGAGCTTGCTCTGGGCACGCTGGTCTCTGACCCAAGAGCAGCAGCTCAGAGATTGAGGGTAGATTCTAACTAGGCTACGAGGATGAGGGGCCGAGAGAGGCAAGTTTAAGCCGAGATTCACATAGTAGAGTGTTTGGGGGGGGGGTTGGATTTTGTTGTTGTTGTTGTTGTTGTTCTTGTTCTTAACGTAAATAACCCCCAGCGTTGGTGTAACCAACGCGCACGCAATAGAATCGTGTTCCTCGAGTGCGCGCACCGCACCGCCCGCCGCACTTGGAGAATTCAGCCCACAGAGATTTCCCAAACCCCATTTTCCTGATTGCAGCCCGAAACCCACGAGCCTTCGGGGAAAGGGAGCCTGATTCCGGCCAAGCAGAGGTTCAGGCGCACACACGCACCAACACATAGACGCACACAGGACCGGACGCTGTGCTTTCTAGGATGGAAGAACCAGGGTAGCTGGATGGTGATCTGGGAGACTGTGACTGAGCGAAGGCTCTGGCGCTGCCAGAATGCAACAACCTCTAAAGCAGTGTCATCCTTACAGTTATTTAAGGGAACAACACCTGGGACCTGGGTTTGAGTTAAAGAAGTTAGGAGCAAGGGACTCTTGGCCCAGCATTTCTTTGGAATGAAGTGGAACTGAGAAGTGAGGAAGCCCAGGGCATTGCTGCTAACTGGAGATTAGGAAATATATTATCCTTGCACACACAGCAGTACACATCTCCGATGACGAGCTCATCCCTGAGCAGGGCGTCTCTGGCACCCACACTGAGCCTCACAACTGCCCTTTCAGCCTCCTCCACATTTTGCCAGGCAAATGAAATGAGCAGAACTCCATAGTAAATTATTTTGTTCAGCCCTCTGTCTTTTTAAGAAAATAAAAGGCAACACTTTGTCATTTTTAATCATATAAGCAGACAATAAACCTAATTTCGTTATTGATTTTTTTTCAGAATCAAGTGATTTTGTGCAGTGTCTGTTGTGTTTCCTTTCCAAGGAATGGCAGCTTGCTTGCTGGTAGATTGTGTGGGTATAACGCTGAATCTACACAGCCCGCGCCGATTATCTGAAACATGGAGTTGATTGTGGACTTTGAAGCCAGATAGCTGAGAAGCGCCTCTTCCTAGATGGCAGGAAGTTTGTTTTTTGTCTAATTATCTAGAACTGGGCTGCCCCTAGAGCCCTAGGATAGATTTAAGGCTTCAGCTGGTGATTTCAGGAGTTTTGGCTTCAGAGATTCACTTTGTTTTTGTTTTTTGGTTTTGTTTTGTTTTTCAAAAAAAAGTCAAATAAATAAAAAACAACAACCCAAGATTCTTGCTAATGTCAGGGGCCCAGATGGTGCTGTGAGGAGCACTGGCAAGGGGAACACACTCTCCCTGTCTGCGAAGTTCCAAGTCTGAGAAAGGAGTGCCACCTGAGCTTTGGGTCACTGCAAAGGCTCAGCCAAAAGTGTCAGGGGATACCAGTTACACCTAAAGGGCCTAGAGAGAGCTCCCTCTGCATTCCGGAGCTCACTTGCCTTTTTCCTTTTTCAAAAACAAGATTATTTGATGTCAGTGCAGAATGGAGTCGGCACCTTTTGTGGGAAAGTCTTAAGGTGCAGAGAGGTGAGCCAGGCCTCCACCTAACTATAGAAGGAGGAGAAAGAGGAAGGAAATGAAGGAAGAAAGCTGCAGAGAAGAAAACAATAAGAAAAGTGGAGAGGGAAGAAAAAAGAAAAGAAAGGGAGGAGGAAATTTAAAGAGAGGTGGAGAGGAAAGAACAGAAGAAGGAAGAGGGAAAAGAAAGAAAAGAAAGGAAATGGAGAAGTGAAAAAGATGGTGAAGGACAGGAAGGAAGGGAAAAAAGGCGGAAAAACCAAATTTAGAAGAACTAACAAAGAAAAAAATTCAAAATTACTCCATCCTTCCAAGGGAAGCTATAATTGACCTGGAACATATATTCAGCTCCAGGTGGCTCCTACTCCCTCCGAAAATGGAGAACAAATGACAGTCTCAAGCATAGATTAAAATCTCCTCAACTTCCTACTCCAATCCAAAAGACTAAACTCAGGACCTAGATGTCAGGGGCGACCCACCCACTACCCTAGCATTTTCTGCTATAAGGAGGCCGGTATAATCTGCAGGGAAGTGTCGTCCTCTCCCCTCTCGCTCCCCACCCCGCCGCCTCCTCCGCCTCCGCTTCCGAGGGCCTCAGACCCAGCCAGTGGGAGGGAACCTGGCGGTCCTACGTCCCTCACAGGGGGCTGGAATCTCGGGCCCGCGAGTGACCCTCGGGCTTTGACCTTTCCCGCTGTCCTCCAGGGTCAGTATTTAACCTTTCGCTCCCGGGTCCCTGGCCCTCGGCTGGAGAGAAAGGGAAAGTTGGTCGATATTTGGGACCAGCGGGGAGGAGGGGGATGGCGCCTAGATGGAATTGCTTGTGGATGAGGCCCAAACCAGAGCGCAAGCTCCTCTCCCAACGCTTATGAAACCGAGCTTCCAGGATTCCGCGCTTGCCGGGCGCTGAATGCCAAGGCCCAGCTACACCCCGTGCCTGGTAAAGAATCTGCTGAGGTACTGAGGAGGAGAATGGGCGTCATTCTCAGTTTTCTTTCCCTGTTTTTAGAGCAGTATCTCTTCATCCAACCTACTCCCCTCTCAGACATGAGCTTCCGTTTGCATTTTGGGGATCCGGAGAGCTTTAGCCCCTTGTACTGAAGGCGACAATGCAGAATCAGACTTCTGAGCCCCCTCAAAACCGAAGTGTTTGACTCCTTTCTGGGAGAGGGTGCCAAGAGGACCAGTGAAGAAATCGGGCCAAAGTCTGGGCTGCCGGGTCTCAACGACCGCTTCACTGTCCCCTCTGGGAAAGCAGACATCAGCCTCGCTCCTGCTCCACTCCGATAACTTCCAAAAGCGCCCGCAACCAGCACCCCAGAGGGCTCTCCCGGCGGGGATGGGGGAAGATGGGCGGCAAACCGGAGGCTACAGAGGCCAGCGGAGGGCCCCCCACCCCCAGTTCCCCACGGCTTGGGGTTTTCGCGGTCTCCCCAGCTGGAGCCCGGGCCGCCAGGAGCCAGAGCGTTAGGTTCAAATGCATCAAGACTCTGAAGTCATTTATCCGGTTTCATAAATAATTTTCTTATTACACTTAAGCCCGATTCCTGCCCCCTTTCCATTTTTATTGCGGGGTTTCAGCGGCTAAAAAGTTTCTAAGTCGTGTGGGCCGTTGTTTTCCTTTTTCCATCATTAACATCATTAATATACGCTATCAATAACCCTGTCGTTCGGAGCCGAGTTTCACGGTATTGATCCACGCAGCTATTCATCTCTGCCATGCAAGACACGGAATAATTTTCGCATTACAGTAGCTTGGATTTGCTTTTAATTCATATTTAAAGCTGCAACCGGCTCGGTGGAGCGCTCTGCGAAAGACTAGAGGCGCCTAATTAATAATAAGTTAGAAACGAAGGAAGGCACTGGCGAATAAATAATTAATACAGACATCTATGTCTCTTTGAATATTGCTCCTTTAAAAATTTAGTCTTACCAGGACCATACTGTTAGTCTGCAATTTATATTACGGGGATGATTTAAGAAAGCTATTTTTTTTCCTTGAAATACAATACTAAATTATTTACAGTGTTTTGCAAACCTAAGTTCCTTCATTAGCTAGCTCCTCCGGTTTGTTCCTTCCAGGTGGAAAACACCGATTTTTTAAATATAATCATTGTAAGAATCATAAAAAATCTCCCAACAAAAACCACTGGCTGCGATTAGCTGCAAGTGTCAAGGTGGGGGCATATTGGCCTGGAGAGTCATGTATGGACTCTAGTTCTCCAAGGAGTTGGGGGCTGCCATATAGGGGATTTTGTTAGGGAAGATAAACAACAAAACCCAAAGTATTGAGCAGCGACTTTGGGCATTTGCTGATGCCTGTAGGGACAGGGTTTTGGACAAACTCAGAGTCCTCCAAAAGCCTATGGAAGGGAGGAGGCTGGGATTTGGAAGGTTCTTGGTTCTCCCCCAATGTAAAATGATGATGATGATGATAATAATAAATTGGGATTTCTAGAGAAAGGCTACTGAAATACAGGACTGGATTGCAGGTTAGCCAGGAACTACAATAGGTGAGGAAAATCTACAAAATACACGTGGGTAGAAATGACTGAAAATCGGATGCAGTTTTTGTGTGAGAGAGACTAGTATTTGTTTGCAATATTGTTAGCAATATTGATTTTTTTTGTTACTTGGATTAATGTATGTTAAACAGAAAAATACAGGCATTAGTCAAGTACATTATAATCATCTATTGTTGAGAGCAAAATTTCTCACGTGAGTGCCAGAGACTTGAGAGGCAGTTGCAGGGACCCCAAGACCACCGAGGCTTAGGTCAGGACAGCCGGCACCCCCAGGGGCTGGCAGTGTGAAGAGAAGGAAGCGGCTTTACCTCCGGCTCACTCTTCTCCCCCTTTTAGAATTACAGCCTTATATTTAACAAACCTGCTACCCATGTGTGTCAGGCTTGACCTCTCTTCTGGGTTAAATGATGATTAGAGGAGATGAGAGGTGGAGGTGTTCTTGGCCACTGGTGTCCCCAAAAATTTCTCACCTCCCCCTCCTATCTTCCCCACAGCCTCCTAGCTCCCGCCTCCAGTGTCTTGGCCTGGTACCCGTGGGTACAACACTCTCAGGTCTTGACCCAGGGCTACAGGCTCCCGCATCCCAGCGCTGGTAGCCTGAGGTCTGGCGGGGGGCACAGCCCGTGTGCCTGCACAGATATATGCAGACACAAATAGGTTAGACCTGAAAAAAAGACACACGAGGTGGAGAGGGAGACACAGGAGCAGCTACTGACAAGCGCCTGCAGACCTTGCCAACACAGACCCATGGACTTTGAGTGCCCCATGGGCTCAGGGAAGCACACCTCGGGGAGAGACGACATACACACACACACACACACACACACACATATATCTCAATCCCTAGGGACACCACCCCTCCCGGGCCCTGCCTCTTCACCCCGCTTCTGTAGATTGGGACCCAAGGCTGCATTCTCAGCTTTTCTTCTCAACACCCCTCCCAGGCCCTGGGTTACCACATTTATGTGGCAAGATCTTGAGACACACGCAGGCGAAGGTCTTTGTGGAACTCCACTGAAGCTAAAGGGCACTCACAGGATCCCTAGGGCCTTGGATGGTTCAAAGGGGGAGGAGAAAGTGAGCTTCGGGATTAGAGGGCGTAGTTCAGAGGAAAATATTTCCAGTCGCCTAAGTCTTCATAATTCTGTGACTGGATGGCAGTCGGGCCAGAGGCAGGCATACTGGCCCAGAGCACAAGGGGTCCCCTACTCTGAGGATGGGCTCCGGTGCCAGTCACAGGAGTGGTGGGATCAGGAAGCTGAGACCAGCAAGGCAGACAGGGCCAGATGGGCAAGAAAAGAAAAAAGAGTGTGGAAAGTATGAAGGGGAAATGACAGACGAAAGAAGACAGGAAAAGAGAAGACTAGAGAAAACAAAGGACCCGGTGGGGGCCCAGCAGACCGAGGAGAGAAGCGCAGGCAAGGGGTGGAGAGCCAGGAATACCGGCGTTTCATTTTTAAATCTTCTAGGTGTCTGCGGGTCAAATAAAGACAAGGGCAGTAACGATTATTCTGTTAAATCTATGGTACTTGACTGCGCAAACACTAATTGATTAGACACCAAAATGATTTGTTTAAAGAGTTTTCCTTCCCAAGTGCAGCTGTTCTCGGCCCGGGTGGATGTTTTCCTGCGAGGCTGTGGAGAAGCCCGCCAAGTGGGCTGTGTGCCCGACCGCAGAACCCGCAATCTACACGGGGTAGGGCGGCTGGTCCAAGGCTCTCCTGCCTCAGGTTCGGGGCTGGGCCGAGACCCGCGACTTCCGCCCTTCTGTTCTTCAGGGCTGGAGGATGGTGCGCCCCGGAGACCGATGTGAGCCTACCTTGCCCTCTGCCTGCGCCCTTCACTCCTAGTTTTACTCACTTCGGGCCGCTTTGATTTGCACCATAAGGGACCCTTCGCCCTTGCTCCTGTCCTCCCTAGCCCCCAGGCCTGGTACTTCTACCCTGCCGGGGCTGATCCAGAACCGAGCCCCAGATGGGTGAGACCGGAAGAAGGGCTTAACCATCGCCCAAAACTGAAAAAATTCGTCGCCCCCCCCCCGCAGCCATTATAGGTCTCCTTTGTAATATACTTCAACCGTATAGAGATAAAGACCATGAAAGAAAATCCACTGAAGGGTTGGTGAGAGAAGGCCACCTCTCCCGGAATAGAGCTGACTGCGTCCAGCTCTGGGTCCTCTGGCCAGAGCATCATCCTGAAGCTTTGGACCCTTCCCGCAGCCCCCAAGGCCTCAGAACACATCATCTCTCTTCAGCGCTCTTGGCCTGAGGCCTTAAAAAACCCTCGCCAAAGTGGAATGGATTTAAGCCCAAGAGAAGCCGCCTCTAGTTTGTAAAATGGCCCAAGAGAGGAAGCAATCAGAGATGCTCGAGGAAGGGTCTGACATCGTGAGACTGATGCCTCTCGCATCTCCCAAAAGGCAATCTTCGAATCTCTAGAACCCAGAGTCAGGAGGGGTTGGCATAAGCCCTTCACCAGTGCGTCTTCTTTTTGGGATTTAGAGAGGGTGGGTAATAAATGAAACAGAAAGTGCAGAAGTACAGAGTTATATATATCTTCATACACATACATACTTATGTCATGGGCAAAAACCATAATTTAGGTCGTTAGGTTTTCTTTTTTTCCCTTAAAAAGGGAAACCTTAACCTAAGAGATGAATAAAAACTACATGCTAAATAGAAGATCAGAGCTTACCGAAGAGAGCTAGAATAATTGGTTACCACTTCCTCGGCCTCCAGAGAGTAGAAAGAAGTCATTAACTAATTAAAAAAAAATTATTTTCAATAGTGAGTCACCAGGTTACTTTGAATTTTTTGGGTGTTCTGTTCTAAGCTAACAGCAATTTTCTGAATAAAATTTCTGCAGAGGTGTGAAGAAGGACAGGAGAAGCTGGCAGGAAGCACCCAGGATCAAATCCTTCATCGAAGTTATCAAGTTCCCTACCGTTGCCAGACACCAAAGAAATGGTTCCTCACCAGGAGTTTAATTCTAGACATGCTACAGGCATCAGAAATTCTGGTGAGTTCCATTCTGAACTCTGGCCAAGGAGTCAGCCTCCCCCTAGAGCCCTGGATGGGGGAATCTGCCCTGACACCAAGTTTGCTGTTGGTGCAGTCAACAAATGGGAAGTAAACATTTGATGGCTTAGGGGGGCTAGAAACATTTCTTTGGAATAGTCCTGAAAGCTGGGACTGGAGGATATATTACATCTCTATTACTCACCAAAAAGACTAAGGCAGGAACTCTGAAACTGATGGAAGATTCTGAGAGAACCTTGTGTGGCCAGCATTTGGAAAAATGGCCTTATTCTCAGTCTCTATTCTAAGTATGGTGGAGTTGCCTGGCAAGCTCTGGTCCACTCAGTACAGGAAGAATTATACCTGCCCACACACCACCACCTGACATTTACAAAATAAGCAGTCTGAAATCCTTGTTTCCACACCAAAAATATTGCCAGTAACAAGCATCCAGTCCATAGTCTTATTTCCTTTTTTCTTAACTATATACATGAATGTAATTTTGTGGTGGTGATTGACACTATTTTTCTTTCTTTAATTTTCCTGCAGCTACTCAAAATCTAACCAGCTGAGAGTAAGCCCACCCCTCAAACATCTTGGCTGTTACAGAAAATTGAACAGCATCCTGTAATTGCATATACTGACGAACCAAATAGTTTTAAGCGATTCCTCCTTTGGCTCTAATTCTTTCATTCCCCATAAAGCACCTGCTGGATATCAGGCATTGTGCTGGCACTGGAAGGGGGAAAGGAAGAGACGGACAAAATGATGACAAGCTATCCCAGCCCTCCAGCAGTTGGCAATCCATCTAGTCTCCCTCCCACACATAAACACACATGTACATTCACCTTTAACTAGGTGTAAGAGCATTCTTCCCACTCATCACACATCCTTAATAATAGGAAAATTTTCCAAAAGGTCAAATAAGAATACAATGTTTCCTTAAAAATCACTGCAATTTAGTCAACTACAGGTAAACAATGGTAATGAAAGGCATGAAAAGCCAAGAAGGATTAGGGAGATTTGCAAACCAAAGCAAGTCCTGCACACTTATTAACTCAACATAGATCTTTCCTTTGGCTTCTCCTTTAGGGACCAACACTGAACCAGATCCTCTTTTCGTGGGTCTTGTGGGGGCAGTGTTGAACTCACCTGAACTCAACCCTCTTCAGGTAGGCTCCCGGGGGCCCAGCCAGGAACCATACATGAAGGAGGGTTTCCAGGATCAAGTCCCTAATAACTTACACAAAGAGAAAGCCATGAACAATTTGTGCACTTAGTGGTATTTCCTTCCTTCTTTTAACAAACTGTCTATTGGGAAGAGAGTTGTCATAAGGGCAAATCAATCCTTTCAGAAGTGATTAAAATGGGGTGTGTGGGGGAGACATAACAGTTTAGCTCAAAGGTGGCCTGCTACTGAAACCCACTGTTTGGTTTTATATGAGAGGTACATGCCCTGTGTTGTAAGAAAAGTGAACAAAAATGATAAGGAACCAAGGATGCAGCTTCCCACCAATATATTGTAATCCACTAGGCAGAAAATATGTTCTATGCTTTTGTGTCTATGTGTATGAATAGTTAGATGTAGATATAAGTTTTAATAGAGTAATTTTGTTTTCTGAGCTCCTTTATGTCCGTGTGTTCCCCCCCCCACACACACACACACAATTTTTCTTCTCCAGGGACCTTAAATTCCTAATGTTCACTGTGCAGGTAGACACTAAGTCTACCGAGATGGATTCCCATTTCCTGGGCCTCCATGGGCATTATTTGGACAAGATAGGAGTACCTCTGGTGGTGAAGCCAGTCAGATTAACCAATCCCAGGACATGGCCACTTTCAAGGAAGTCAGGTTGGACTGTACCCACCGGCCTTGACCTACTTGGATCATGATGTGGCCCTGACTGTGCCAGGGAACTGGATAAAGAGATGAGCCTGCGCATGCCTTAGCTGGTGGGAGATTTCCCCCAAGGATTGGCTGGCCCAAGTGTCTGCCTAGGGGACACAGTCACCACTACTCCCATCACCCCAGCCTTGGCCTCTTCTAGGGTCTAAGAACATTTTCAGCAGAGACACTGTTGGTGGGCTCTGATTCAGTAAGTGCCCCAGGAAAGGAACATACAGTCTAAGTTCAGCCCAGCAAAGGCCACACACACTTTTTTCCACATCCAGATCCAGATACCCAGGCTCTGAGAAGCTGTCCCCCATTGTGAGCACTGCTCGCCTGGGGCTGAGGCTCGGCGCTGACCCGGTCGTAACTGCCAAGGGCTGGACAATGGGCACATCTGTCCTTTCTCTGAGGGATGAAAGCACCTAAGCAGACACGGCTCTGCCTTTTGTTACGGATTTTTTTTTCCTTTCTTTTGTAAATGAAAGAAAGCCTCGGCATGTGGTAGCCGGGTGTACAACCCACACTGGGGGCCTCCCCATGCGTCCCCGCCGAGCCCAAGGACCGGGTTCGATTCCAGATTGGAGCGTGATTGTGGGAAGCGGACAATTATGCCCGAAGCTGAATTGATTTTCAAATCTGGAGGCATTCTCGCGGGGACGCCGGGAAGGGGGCGTCCCTACGGGCCAAACGGAGACCCGCGCGCCAGTTCCACTCTGCCGGCGTCAGTCCTTTCCGCAAGCAGCAGCCTCTGGGTGTTTTACCAGGAGTGCCATAGAGGAACCGCAGGAAGAGCCCAAGCCTCGGCAGCCCCACCAGCACCCAGAAGTTTAAGTGGGAACCCACCAGGGCACTCCCCACCCCCCAACACACACACACACACACACACACACACACACACACACACACATACACACAGTCATACGCGGAGCAGCACGGCCTCTTATTATCAACTGAGATGAAGAAGGACCCAGGCGGCGAGGGACAACGAGGTATGGCCGGGGCCAGAATTCTTGGCTCGAGCGTTCCCCTCTCTGGCCCGTGGAAAAGGAAGGGTGGGTAGAGGGTCAACAGTCACCAAGCTGACCAAGGCATTTAAGATATTTACTTCTCCTCCCTCCAAAACAGCCAAGCACCTGAGGATGGGAAGAGCGCGGGCTCCCGGAAGCCCTCTAGGACATAAAACTCGGTAGGCCAGTGTGGAAGGAGTAACGACACGGGCTGAGGCTCTCCGGGAAATCTACACCAAGAGGCAGCAGCTAGAGAAAGGTGAGGACTTTCCAGTCTTGGCGCACCACCCAGGACGGGAGCCCGGCAAGTGCCACCGGGTAAGAGCCCACCCGAGCCTGAGCCGAGAGGGGCGCAAGTCTCCCGGGGTTGCGTTGGCTGCCCCAGGTCCCGCTCCACGCCAGGCCTTCGCACGTGCGCGCAGCTCCAGGGCCATCCCGCGCCGCTGTTAAGGCGCAGGGGCCCCCCCTTCATCATTTGTAAGGGAACGTCACGGGCCGCGCGCGCGGGGGCGGAGGGGGTGGGGCCGAGCCGCGCGCCTGCGCGCTGAGCCCGACGGGCGTGAGGGCGGGTCGTAGCAGCGGCGGCGGCGGCGGCGGCGGCGGCCTCGGCGGCATCGGCGGCGGCTGCGGCGGCGGCGGAACCGCGGCCACAGAGTCTGCAACAGTAACCGAGCCATGGCTGGAGCTGGCCAGCGGCGCGGGCAAACAGCAGCCGCGGAAGACGCGCGGACTGCGTCAGGGGCGCTGGCGGCCTCAGAATTCTAAGAAGGAGAGGGGCGAGAGGGGGCCAGGGGCGGGCGGGCTGGGGGCGCCGCGCTCGCTCTTCGGCACGGATCCTTTTTGGAAATTAATATTTAAAAAAAAGCCGAGGACGCAGAGGGGAAGGTGGGGGCAAGAGGGAAGGCGAGACACACAGAAAGGTAGACAGAGCCCCATAGTGAGAGGAAGGAAGGAAGGAAGGCAACAGTCGCCGGCAGCCGATGTGAAGACCGGACTGCGTGCGCCCTTCGCCGCCTCTGCCCGGCCTCATCGATGTTGTGTCCGTCGCCCGCTCGCCCGGATCACGATGAACGCGCAGCTGACCATGGAGGCGATCAGCGAGCTGCACGGGGTGAGCCATGAGCCAGTGCCCGCTCCTGCCGACCTCCTGGGCGGCAGTCCCCACGCGCGAAGCTCCGTGGCGCACCGTGGCAGCCACCTGCCCCCAGCGCACCCGCGTTCCATGGGCATGGCGTCCTTGCTGGACGGCGGTGGCGGCGGCGGCGATTACCACCACCACCACCGGGCCCCCGAGCACAGCCTGGCCGGCCCCCTGCACCCCACCATGACCATGGCCTGCGAGACTCCCCCAGGTATGAGCATGCCCACCACCTACACCACCTTAACCCCTCTGCAGCCGCTGCCGCCCATCTCCACCGTCTCGGACAAGTTCCCTCACCACCACCACCACCACCATCACCACCACCACCCGCACCACCACCAGCGCCTGGCGGGCAATGTGAGCGGTAGCTTCACGCTCATGCGGGATGAGCGCGGGCTGGCCTCCATGAATAACCTGTATACCCCCTACCACAAGGACGTGGCCGGCATGGGCCAGAGCCTCTCGCCCCTCTCCAGCTCCGGTCTCGGCGGCATCCATAACTCCCAGCAAGGGCTCCCTCACTATGCCCACCCGGGCCCCACCATGCCCACTGACAAGATGCTCACCCCGAACGGCTTTGAAGCCCATCACCCGGCCATGCTCGGCCGTCACGGGGAGCAGCACCTCACGCCCACCTCGGCCGGCATGGTGCCCATCAACGGCCTTCCTCCGCACCACCCCCATGCCCACCTGAACGCCCAGGGCCACGGGCAGCTCCTGGGCACAGCCCGGGAGCCCAACCCTTCGGTGACCGGTGCACAGGTCAGCAATGGAAGTAATTCAGGGCAGATGGAAGAGATCAATACCAAAGAGGTGGCGCAGCGTATCACCACCGAGCTCAAGCGCTACAGCATCCCACAGGCCATCTTCGCGCAAAGGGTGCTCTGCCGCTCCCAAGGGACCCTCTCGGACCTGCTGCGCAACCCCAAACCCTGGAGCAAACTCAAGTCCGGCCGGGAGACCTTTCGGAGGATGTGGAAGTGGCTGCAGGAGCCGGAGTTCCAGCGGATGTCTGCGCTCCGCTTAGCAGGTGAGCTGGCCAAGGAGCTGGGCGCTGTGGGGAGATAAGGGATTGGGGAGGCTAAAGAGACTGAAAGAAGGAAGCAAAAGAGAGAGGGGGGTCACGCATCATCCCACCCTCCTTTCCCCAGGGGGAGATGGGTAGTTCCCTGGGCCTGGAAGAGCCAGCCACGGCTCCTGGGAGCAGACAGTCTCCTCCAGGACTCTGCGTTGGGCTGTGGCAGGCGCCGGGAGCTGAGCGGTACTGCCTGGGCGAGTGCGGGGACGCATTTGTGCTCGCAGACTGTTCTGTAGCGGTAACCGCCAGAGGCGGAAAAAAAAACAAACAAACCAAAAACCCGCACCTGGCTGGACACGGTCTGTGAGTCGCTTCTCAGTTGGGCATTCCGGGTTTGGGAAGAGGGAGGCGACTCGTGAATAGAACTGTGCGCAGATACTGCCCGCTAGTACTCCCTTTACATACCTGGGCGTTGGGTTGGAGCATGCCGGAGCTGCACGCCCACGTTTGGCTGAACTTGGTGTGGTGACCCCCCTCCCGCTCTCACTCTGTTGGGGCGAGGCAGGGGTGGAAGGGATAAGGAGCACACTCTAAGAGTTCTGGCAAAAGGTTCCGAAGCCCTGGGAAGGTGTGTGTTTGGCGCCGAAGCTGTTTAAGAGTTAGCAAGCACTCTGCCCTGGTAACCAGCTGTGGAAAAGAGAGGAAGGCAGATGATCCCCAGGTAAGGGTGAAGGCGGAGGGACAGCAAAGGAGCTTACAGCTGAGCCCAGGGACTGCCTTTGCTGCGGACTCATTTATGACTTCACATTTCGTTTTATTCCTCTGCATGATGTTTCTAATGCATCCCCATGCAAGGGGGTGGGAGTGTGGACATGACCCCCCAAGTTTGCGAGCAGAGGTCTTATGGCCCCAAACCTGGAGGCTGGGGTGTTTCCGAGTTGAGCGGGAAGGTCTCCGAGGCGCTACACAGACAGCGCCTAGCCTTCTCGGCCACTCTAAGCCAAGGTGCATGGAAGGCTCTGGGAAGCTGGCCGAGGGGATAGCTTAGCCCAGTCTGAATCACGCCAGAGATTTCAAGCTGATTCTGCGACCCCCGAGGGCAGAGGACACAAAGGGAGGTAGAACCAAGGGCAGCTGAGGGCGGACACGGTTTGATGAGACCGTACAGACTTGATTGACTCCTGGGTCTGAGCTACTCCCCCCGCCCCAGTCTCAGCCTGGTGCCCTGGCCTGAGTCCTGGCGAAGAGAAAGGTAAAAGCCGGAATGAGGGTTTGTTAATTAACTGATCGTTCTCCATTAATTCGTCCCTGGAGAATGAGAGACAGTCAATCCGCTCAGAGCCGGGGGCACTGAGCCGTTTCACAGTCTAAAATCAAAGTGAGAGACCAGAGCCCCCTCCCCCACCTCATGCGGGCCAATGAGAAGCTAGGGGGAAGCTGGTGCCGGCGTGCCAGGGAGCCTGCCGCCAGAGCTGGAAGCAACCCCAAAGCACTCTTTGGGTCTGGGCACTGGTAGCCTCCCTCCCGCGCACCCAGTTCATGAGCCTCTGCCCCACCAAGGTTTTCCAGCCCAGCCCTGTGCAGCTTGTGCCTGGAAGCCAGGCGAGGTGGAGATAGGAGGACAGGAAGGGTAAGGGAGAGGTTGACAAGGTGCCCTCTGGGGCTCCCACGAATCCATTCCCTAGCTCTGTGTGCATCCACCATATCGCTTCCCACCCCAGTAAGCTGACTCTGACCGAGACCTGAGGGCAGCTCGGGTTCTGGAAGGGGTGGGAGAAACGGATACCCTTCTCCCTGACTGCTCAGCCTCCACCGGCGCCCAAACTAGTGCCTTTTCACTAGTTTGTGAACTCTTCAAGCCCATGTCAGCCTCGCACCCAGCTTCAGAACCTTGTACCCTGGCAGTGTTCACACAGGCCTGTCAGTGGGGTAGGGAGAAATGGAGGAAAGGGTTGGAAATGAAAAGGGATCCACCCCCCCCCCAAACTTGTAACTCCCCCCTCCCCAGTGAAGGTGCTTGCTGGAGACTTCAATGACCACCTCTCCCCACTGCCCCCTGTTGCCCCCTGGAAAATGAGACTGACAGGTTCTGTTCAGAGTGCAAACCCGGCCTTGCACTCTGACCTACATGGTGGTGGGCGCGGCAGTGCTGTTGAAGCAGGAGCTCTAGTACTGGGACCCTCCTGTGGGAGTCGTGGGCCCTGTGCAGCCAGTGCTCACCCGACTCAGGAGGTTATGGAAGCGTGACAGTCTGGCACCCAGCAGCCTAAGAGGAGTCCTACTCCGCCCGAGGCACGTGGCCTTTTTCTTCAGGGAAAAAAAAAAGAAAGAAAGAAAGAAAATCGGAGATTCTGGCAGCACAAAATTTGGCGCCCACCCTCACGTGGAATCGCTTCCTAGGACTGGGATGGAGCTTTGAGTGTTTAATTTTCCTTTCTCTAACTTAATTGAAGGGGTGGGAAAGGCTGGGATGGGGGCGCTTGTGGAGCAAGCCCAACCAGGAGCAATCCCATTATACGACCTATTTCAAAATCATCAAAAAACAATGAGCTGTCCCTTTAACATTTTCTCTTTGGGGATGGGGTAAGGAGGGAGTGAGGCCATTTCCTGGACTCTCCAAAGGATCTGTAGGAGGCTTAGTTGCAGACTTAAACAAACGCACTGCAGGGTACTTTCACCAAGGCTGTGGGACAATGCCGGTGCCTCCCCCCGCCCCCCAGCCTCCAGGCACAGAGGTGTCCCTTGCAGTTTGGCTCGCTGTTGCATGAAAGACCCCTCCACCTTGTCCTTACCCCTAGGGGCGGTTCCTTTGCTCATTGGCAGAGTGGCTTCTCCATGTCCTTCCCTGTACCCGAGGTTCCACGAAGTCTGTTGCAGAGAGTCAAAACCTCCACACTTGGCAGCATGTTTGGGGAGGTGCCTTTTCCTTACAAAATTACATTGGCTTGGTGGAAGATGGGAGACAGGAGGAAATTCTCACCAAATTAACTACCTTTAAAAAAATCAATACGTGTTCCCTCAATGTAATCTTGCTGCTGCCCCATTAAAATACAATGCAGCTAGGCCAGGGGCCGCAGCTCATCTGAGGTGGGGTGGGCGGGCCGCACTTTACGGGTGGGTGGGCGCATATGTGGGTGCCTATTAAGACTTGAAGAGATTAGTTTCCAATTAAAGATTTCAGAAGGCTTTGGCCACAGTAGGGGAGCTGTCAGCGTCTGAAGAGGCTGCAATGCGCACCCACCAGAGGGCACAGCACCGCAGACGGGGGAGGTGGGTGCTGGGCCCCTCTGACCCTGAGGTACCTGAAGGAAGGGTACCTCCGAACAGCCCCAGGGAGACTCTCCAGTCTCCCACATCAGGGACTTTGTCCCCTTCCCGTCCAGAATTTGCCCCAGAAAGACCTGGAGGAGAGCAGGAGCCTGGGAGAGAGTGGGGGTGGAGGAGGGATGTTCGGCCAGGAGGTGGCCATGAGAAAGTCTCACAGGGACCAACCTGGGTTGTGTTTGCCGTAAGTGGCCTTGCGGTCTGGTTGATTGATAACTGGCCTCCACGCAAGTCCATTTGCTTTTTGTTAATATTTATCCCAGCGGGTGACATTTCAACTGTCCCCCCAGTTCCCTGGGCCAAGTGAGCCAAGAAGTAGGAGTGCAGTGTTGGGCCTTGGGAACCTCACTTCCCCAAATCTCAAAAACTCCAGGGCCAGGAGAAAAACCAGGACTGGGACTCAGGAACTGGAAGGGTTCCTGGGCCCAAGAGAAGGCCCCAAAGCAGACTGGTTCCCTGTCGCCCCACTTCTCACACAGCGCAGCTGCTCCTAGCTGCTGCGGTTCAAACAAAGGGCCTTCGGGGCGCGGCCACCCGCAACCACCTCACAGCCCTGGAGCCAGTGGGACTGCCTGGGAGGGGGGTTGTGGAACAGAGGGAAGGGAGTGCCTCCTCCAAAGGCCTGGTGTGGCCTCCTCCCTATGTGCAAAGGTGGGGGTGGCCAGTTGTCAGGAGGAGTCCCAAAGAACCCCCATCCCCGCATGAGTGGTGGCCGTGTGCCCAGGGAGTTGACTGGGGACCTCCCCACAAAACACACACACACCAGCACAGCAGGAAACCAAAAGTTCTCACCCCAGTCACCAAAAAGCTCTGCAGGGATCTTTCTCTCCACCCATACCTGACCCCTTGAGGTTTGGGGGACAATAGTTCCTTCTCGCACTCCCCACTAAGGAGCACAAACCCCAGTGAAGGGAGGAAGGATGCCTAGTGTTAAGAAGTGTGCATGTGAAGATTGGAGCCGACTGTTTGACAACAGTAGGAAGACCTGCTTCTGAGGCTTGAGGAAGCCTGGTAGTTATTGTGTGGTGACCCCAGGGTCAGCACAAGCAGGCTGGCCTCCTAAGACAAATAACCCCATTCTGATGATCTCACCAGTGGGTGCAGCCCCAGGCCCCTTGGAAATGTCAGCCAGAGCAACCCGCTGGCCCCAGGGCTGTAGTGGTCACTAGAGACCCAGGCCCTCCCATAGCTATTTGACAACTGGCACTTGGGACAGACTGTGCCAACAATACCAGTTTTAGCAACAAAGTAACTTAAAGCCCAGGCTGCATTTTCTTCATCTTCAAGTTCTGATCCTCAGTGCCTTTCAGGGAGCTGGCATCCTGCCCTCCCAGATGCCCTCTGTGGAGCTCCCCAGAGAGCCTGATGGGCCGTGTGGTGTGATAGCTCCGCACGCCCCCTGCGGGCTGCCGCCGGCCACCAAAGAAGCTCTTGGTTCAGTGCGCTGTGGAGAGGAAAGAGATGCTTGCCGTGGCTTTGTTTTTACAACATCGTTTTACTTGTGATTTGCAAAACAACAATTATGTTTTGCTAGGAGAGGGATGTGGAGGAGGAATATATCTCGGTCCCCAACAATGTCTGGGTATTACCCCATTGATGAGACAAAATTGCCATCCCCCCACAGTACACCCCAACTCTGACCACTCTAAACAAGATGCGTGTTCGGATTTTCTATCCAAGCGATACTTTTGCTGGCATGTCTTTATTTGAGGAAAGCAAGGTCCGAGTAGAGAAGGTGACGCTGGCGGGACAGGAGTAAGAGGTTGGGGCTAGAGGATGTAGTCCTAAGAGCTTGGATTAGTGGTTCCTTTGTTTTGTTGTTTCCCCTTCTAGCTAACTGACAGGAGTCAGGAGGCAGCCCTGAGGCTTTGAGCTTGGAGGGCTTTGTTTCCTCTCCAGCAGGGTGGTGAAAGGGCCTTTGGAGGCCGACCGTCCGGGAGTCTTGGTGCGGCGTCAGGACCCTGGACAGGGCCCCACCAGCCCTAGCCGGGTTCCGTTTCTCTTTGCTGCTGGAAAGTGGGTAGAATGCCTTTGAAGAGTTGTAGCCAGGAAGCGAGAACTAACAGCTAATATTCTGAAGTTTATGAGATATCTCAAGGCCCCGCCAGGAATATATACCAGCACAGTCAAGTAATCAAAAAGATCAAACCTGTCCTCGTCAATCAGATGATTGATCTTTTCCTCCCTCCCCGGCAGCTTCTCTGTGTATGTCTAAGTACATGTGCACACCTGCTTATAAAATGGGAATTCGAGTCCCTATGGGTGTGACAGGGGTTGGATCATTAAGCTAAAACGTTCAATTCAGTCCCTTTGATCCGTGCTGGGGAAAATCTATAGTCATCTCTAATCTACGAGGTCTTTAAGAAGGTTGTTACACGAGCTGTTTTGATGTCATCATTTCCACATTCATAGCAAATTCAGCTAATCAAAAAGACATTGCTATTCAAAGTTCTCAGAAGAAATAGTTCTTACAGGGTGTATCGGTAAAATTTATTCTTGATTTCCTTGTAAGAAAGAAAATCCTCAAATGTATACGGAGTTTGGTAATTTAAAAAGAGGTTCTCTGTGTCTTGCTCCTCAAAATCCATAGTTAGAAGCCTTGCCCTTCAAGTAGGTGCTCAGTGCTCTTTGTAAACTCCGCATATTGGAATAGTTAAACACCAAATTAATGCTTTAATTCAACCAAGGAGCCTTGATGGATTGGATGAGAAATGACTAGTTTCATTTCAATTAAAACAGCAGAATTTTCACACTCTTGGTAAAATGGAATGTTACCCAGCCTAGGATAAAAATAGAAGAAGGGTCTTATTGAAGTCATGGTAGTTAGGATAGATTTCTCATGATTCTGCATAAAAGCATTCAACAAGTATTCATTAAATACTATTTTCATCATGTCTCTATTTAAATAAGATGAATAAGCACCTTTGGGAGAAGAAAACCACATTATTTCTACATGAAAATTGTCAGCCTCATAGAGTTTAGTAAAAAGAAAAAACTGATTTCTTATATATGTGAATTTATTGCACAATCATAAATTCCTGTCTTCTATCAATAGATTGTCACAGGTTTTTATTTTGTGACAAGTAACTTAATACTAATGAAGTTTAATCTCCTCTTGAACTGATAGGATTGGGTTACATGACTAGACCAATCACAAGACAGTCTGATGAGTTTGATGCAAACATAGGAACTTATGTTTTATCACTGAGTCTTGCTATAGAATCATCTGTCTTATGTTTCTCCCAAAAGATGTTACATTATCATAAAGTTTGAAAAATATTAGCTTCTAGAATTTTTCTTCTCCTTTAGATGAGACAATCTGATAAACCCCCAGGTGAACAGAATCAGTCCCTGAAATACTACCCATCCAGTTTGTCATGGCAATTGATGAGGAAGGAACTTACGTCTGTTGTGTACATCCTACTAGTCGGGTACTGTACTAGGACATATCTGTTCTAATTTAATATTCTATTTCAGTGGCTTCCACATCTTGCTGCAAGATGTGGAGCAAGATGTTGGAATCAGGGATCTTTACAAATATGATTCCTAGCCAAAACCCAAGGCATGACCTAGGCATCGGGATTTTTTAAGAACTCTGAGGTGATTTTAATGAGCAGCAAAGTTGAGGAGCCACTAGTTTATGTGGTAGTTACTACTATTTTCCCTCTTTCTATGTTCACGGAGGCTACATAACTTATCTCTGGGAACACAACTGAAAGGCACTGATACCCTGAAGTCAACTTTCCCAGCTCAAAGCCCAGAACGCTCTTACTTTCCACTGTGTGCCTACTACGGATCCACCAGGGTCTGGATCTGGGTCAGTAGATCCAGAATGTGGAGATGTTTGATTTATTATCATAAACACCCCATCTAGAAAGCATCTGCATAATAAAGGTCTTGAAAGTGGAGGGTGTGTATCTTCCTCTGCGACTCGCAAGGAAGGTTACCTATGGAAACTTATTTCTGTTTTACTCAAGACTTTAAGAGAGACCTTTTATTGCTGTCTTTTGAAGAAGCAGCCAGAGGCAATGTAGGGCATGGAACCCAAGTCTCCCTATCCATTTGTTCACTTAAACAATTATTGATGGGCAAGACCCAATCATTGGATGTGTTCTGTGGATAGGACTGGCCCTTTGGGACTCTAGCCTGGAGGAGGGCCCAAAGACCCAAACCTCCCATACTTTCAGGCATTGGTGTTCTGAGACCTGCATTTGCACAGCAGTTACATTTCTTCAGATCACTGCCTGTCTTGCTATCCCAAGCTTGTCTGTTACTCATGTTTTAGGACTCTGGACACAAAAAATAATAAATTAACTAAAACTCTGTGTGTAAGTTGGCAATCATCCAGAGGACAACTTAAGATTTCCCTCAAACATTGCGTGTTTCCAGTTATCCATGTGTCTCTCATCTTCCTTTGCATATGCCATAGTGTACTCAGAATCGACATTTTCTGAAATCACTACTTTCGTTTTTGCATCTGGTCATGATCTCATAGTCCCAAAGAGAGGTTATCAAAGGAACACAATAAACTATGAGCTTTTCGCTTTCTTTCCTGTTGTCTCCTAAAACAGATCAATGGCCCCGGGAAATTAAATAAATAAACGAGCAAAGCGCGCCACCTAGTGACCTCTGTGCTCACTACAGGTGAAGTGCGTGAGAGGAGTGGCTAACGCGATTCAAGTATTGATGGAGTCACAAAAATCGTTCATTAAGGCAATTTAATCTTTGCTATTAAATGTCCTTTCAATTCATTTGGGATAATTAAGATGCAGTTAAAGTGATTAAATTCTAATTACTTATGCTAGACAAAGACATATTTGTCACACTAATGCGGTTAACTAAGGACTCAGAAAGAAAGTTAACATTTACTTCAAATGATGCAACTGGAAAATTCAGTTCCTCTTTTCATCATTAATCCAGCGAGCTGGGTGATTATGTAATGGCACTACAAGCTCATTAAGTAGGGGAAGTGCTGATTAAAATGACTGCTAGGAGGAAAACCTGAACCAAGAGCACCTCAGTAGTTCAGTTGGCATTCCCAGCAAAATTTCTTGGTGTTCTTTCCTTCTAAGTCCCCCACCCCAAAGTAATAAGCGGCTCCTGAGTTTTATCCTGACATTTAAAAAGGGGCACCTCACAGAAAGCCTTTATTGCCAGCCTACAGACGTTGTTAAACCAAAAGATATTTTTACTTGGCAAGTGATTCTCAGCATAGGGAGGAGCTAGGCAGATGGACTGGGGAGGGAATTCCTGAAGTCAACAGCTCCAGAATGAAAATGTCTTCTGAAGGCTTCTGAGGCCACTTCACTTCACAGAACCGCCTTTCCTAGTAAGCAGTCCTTCTCCCCTCCCTAGATCTACTTTCACTGCCTTTGATGTGAGAGGACAGATTCCTGTGCCCGGAATCATGCCACATCTGATTGTTATGCACATTTTTTTTTAAGATTTTATTTATTTATTCCATACAGAGAGAGAGAGCTCACAAGTAGGCAGAGAGGCAGGAGGAGAGAGAGGAGGAAGCAGGCTCCCTGCTGAGCAGAGAGCCCGATGCGGGGCTCGATCCCAGAACGCTGAGACCATGACCCGAGCCGAAGGCAGCGACTCAACCAACTGAGCCACCCAGGCGCCCCTGTTATGCACACTTTGAAGACTGCTAAGTATACCTCAGATGCAAATTGGTCTTTTTCAGTGTTTTTCTGCATTCTCGTGTAAAGCCATCTGAGATTATAAACTCTCTAGTTACTGAGGCTATTTTACCATAATGTCCACAGTTTCCAGCCTCTAATGATAACTTAATTATGACTGGTCATAAGAAAGAGGAATTGAAACAACTGAATTTGAAGTTTATCTTACTCATAAAAATGGCTTCCTAAGGCGGTGCTTAGCATTTTTCCAGTGTAGGGAGGATGATCAAGGACGAAGATGATCAGTCATAAAGTTGAGGATTATTTTCACCAGGAGATAGGTATCTTTTAGCACTGTTAAATTTGCATACTGAAAATCGTAATTGTGGAGATTGCATCTTTCCCCTATTTATCCCATCGGAATTCAATATTATCCCTGTTTCCTTTATAAGCAAAGACTCTAACGTTACTAAATTCATCAGTTACATAAGCAAACCATTACTTCTAAAAAATAAATTGGCAATTATTTGGATACTTATAGTTAGTATTAATTTAATGAGGTTATGCCATCTTACATTACTAAAACAAACAAATTAAAGTTAAAAACCCTGGACTAAGAACCAAAAGCCCCAGAGACAAGGGGCTTTTGTCCCTCATACTAATTAACTCAGAGAACTTGTCATTTACCCTGTCTGGGCCCTCGGTCTCCTTAAATATAGAATGAAGGATTTGGGGGCGCGTGGGTGGCTCAGTGGGTTAAAGCCTCTGCCTTCTGCTTAGGTCATGATCTCAGGGTCCTGGGATCGAGCCCCACATCGCGCTCTCTGCTCAGCGGAGAGCCTGCTTCCCCCCTCTCTCTGCCTGACTCTCTGCCTACTAGTGATCTCTCTCTCTCTGTCAAATAAATAAATCAATCTTAAAAAAAAAAAAAAGAATGAAGGATTTGGCCTTAGGGCCCTTCCAGGTCCCACATTGTATGATTGATTGCCTTCTGGGATGCCTGTGTATCCACGGCAAAGTCCCTCGTCTCTACTTAGTGCACTGTCCCAAAGTCAGGATTCAGGAGGTGTAAGCTCCAGTGGCTCAGCTCTTGGGCAAAATCTCAGGGCAGGCTCTACTGTCACATGGTCAAAAGAAAACAGCCCGTCCAGTCAGGAATGCCACCTGTTGGCACAAATATGCTACAGTCTGAAATTCCAATTCCCGTGTCCTAATAATACAAGCTGTTGGTGAGGGTTTGGATCAACAGGAATTCGTACACTGCTGGGTGGTTGGGAATGTAAATCTGGACCATTGCTTCAAAAGGTAATTTGGCATCATCTCATAACCTCGAACCTACACTTATCCAGTGGTTATACTCTTTGGCATATACCCTAGATAAACTCACAGATGTTCCTGGAGATGTGTACAAGACTGTAGCAGAATTGCTCATAAAAGCAAAGAAGCCAGAAAAAAAAAAAAAAAAAAAAAAGCAAAGAAGCCAGAAACATCCCAAACATCCACTGACAAGGACGCATAAATTGTGATATATTCATATAATGCAGTAGTATACTGCAATGAAAATGAATGGGCCACAGCTATATACAAGTCTTAGGAACAATGTTGGATTAAAAAAAAAAAAAAAGCCCTGGAAGATCACATCAGAACAATACCACTTTTCCAAATCTCAAAAGCAAGCAGTGCTGAACAATTTATTATTTGGAGATACATAAGTATGTGATAAAGCTATTTTTAAAAAAACAAATGAATAATAAACTCAGATTCCAGAGTATGGTTACCTCCAGTAGGGAAAGGTCGGAAGATAAGTAGCTTGACAAGCCAGTGATGTAGTTCTTTTCTTGGATGCTGCCTTCACAAACATCATTTTGTTACAAGGCTTCCTATCTTAAATATCCGTATTTTTCCTGGACGTAAATATTTTTTAATTTTAACATTGGGGAGGGAAAAGATTGGTTTTTTTTGTTTTTTTTTTTCCCCTGGTTCCCCAGCCCAAACAGCTTGGACCAAACAAACCCCACAGCATTTGTACACAGTTCCTAGCCACGTACTAAACGTCAGCCCTCCTAGAAATTATGTTCTGCCAGTTGTGGATAGGACATAAGAAGTGAAAGAGGATGTTTATTGCACCACTATCTGCAAGAGCCAAATTATGGAAACAACCCAAGTGCCCATCAACTGATGAAGGGATAAAGAAGAAGTGGCATGGGGTGGGTGCCTGGGAGCTCAGTTAGTTAAGCATTCGACTCTTTTTTTTTTTTTTTTTTTAGCATTCGACTCTTGATTTTGGCCCAGGTCATGATCTCAGGGTCATGAGATCGAGCCCCACATCAGGCTCCACACTGGGCATGGAACCTGTAGGATTCTCTCTCCCTCTACCCACCCTCCACCCACTTGCACACCCTTTCTCTCTCTCTAAAAATAAGTAATAAGATATTTTTTAAGAAGAAGATATGGTGTGCACATACAATGGAATATTACTCAGCCATAAAAAAGAATGAAATCTTGCCATTTGCATGAAATTTAACAAAACAAAGGAGCAAAGGGAAAAAGAGAGAGAGAAGCAAACCAAGAAACAGACTCTTAACTATGGAGAACAAACTGATGGTTATCAGAGGGGAGGGGACGGGGGAAGGATGAAATATGTGATGGTGGTGAAGGAAGGCACTTGCTGTGATGAGCACAAGGTGATGAATGTAAGTGTTGAATCACTACATCGCACACCTGAAACTAATATTACACTGTCCGTTAACTAATTGGAATTTAAATTAAAACTTTTTTAAAAAAGTGAGAGATTTTATTAGATATGGAAAGAGAGGGACAAACAGCTGTTCATTTCCTTCTTGATTGTTGTGTGTATGTATGTGTGTGAGTACGCACGCCAGTGAAGAGAAGTTTGGGGTGTGATGAAAGGACAGTTTTGAAGATCTGGAGAATGAATAGGACTTAAGTCAGAAATGGAAGAAGAGGGGGCGCCTGGGTGGCTCAGTGGGTTAAAGCCTCTGCCTTCTGCTCAGGTCATGATCTCTGGGTCCTGGAATCAAGCCCGCGCATCGGGCTCTCTGCTCAGCAGGGAGCCTGCTTCTCCCTCTCTCTCTGCCTGCCTCTCTGCCTGCTTGGGATCTCTCTCTCTCTCTGTTAAATAAATGAATAAAATCTTAAAAAAAAAAAAAAAAGAAATGGAAGAAGAGGTCCACAGGCAGAGGGAAGAGCAGTATGGGTGGAAGCCCTGGTTGAAATATTTTCTGCAGAAGATTTCTATGATCTGAATTACTATGTAGCTAAAAGCTGGTTTCTTCCCTAGCACAGTTAAGTGACATAATACCTTTCCGTCATTAACAAAAGTGTTCTCAGGCACCTGGGTGACTCAGATGGTTAAGCGTCTGCCTTCAGCTCAGGTCATGATCCCAGGGTCCTGGGATTGAGTCCCGTATAGGGCTCCCTGCTCAAGGGGGAGTGTGCTTCTTCCTCTGCCCCTCCCCCCGCCCAGCTTATGCGCACGCACTCTTTCTCTCTCAAAAAATAAATAAAATCTTAAAAACAACAACACCAAAAGTGTTCTCCAAGGTTTTCAGTGCTGGGGAGGAGTGGGCAGAGGGTTTTATATTCCTTTAAGGGTGTAAATCAGGTTGGTGGAGGAGAGGTGGGAAGAAGATATGTGTTGGTTAAAAAGCTTCCCAGATGAGGGGCGCCTGCAGGGCTCAGTCAATTGAACATCCAACTCTTGGTTTCAACTCAAGTCATGCTCTCATGGAGCATGAGATTGACAAGCCCCAAGTGAAGCCCAGCATAGAGCCCCCCCCAGCACTCCCATCTGGCCCCTCACGTGGAGCCCCGCCTCCAGCTCCTGACTTCTTGCTTCTCGGGGAGTCTACTTGAGGATTCTCTCCCTATGCCTCTCCCCCCATTCCACGTCCAATGAGCATACCCACCTGCATGCCCTTTCTCTTTCTCTCACATAAATAAATTCCCAGGTGACTCTAATATAACTCCAAGTTGAGAATTAGAACATTGATATTGAGAATTTAAGGGCCAATGACCTTTATTTTTGCCCCTTTATATTTTACCATTTTTCTGGAGTAATCTATAGTTCCATAACTTTATATTTATAGATAGAGAGATAGGCAGATAGATAGACATAGATAGATACCGATATAATGCATAGTGGAATGAAGTTCTCAGAGATGATGTGTGCTTTTGAAAGCAAACTTGAGTGAGATAATAGAATAGCAATAACAAGAAACTAGCTAGGAGGGGTGGAAATAGATTATGAGAGTCTGATTGTGTGTCATTGTCCTCAGAGGTGGAGAAGATGGGTGGGCAAAATTTGAGGGATCTCTCTAAAGTAAAATTGAGAAGACATCCTGGAGAACGAAAATGAGACAGGAACAGACTCCTGTGGTTCTGATTTGGAAAGCTGGGTGCTTGGACATACAGCCATAGGGTGGCTGTGTTGATGTGAATATAAAGATAGAACATTTCAGAATAGCCTGCACTCTCAAGCATATCCTGAAGAGGGGTGGCCTCTCAGGCCTCCACACAAATTTGAGAGGTAAAATCAGGTACATGGCCTCTGCCTCAAAGGAACATGTTACTTATGGGGGAGACATGATGTTAGCATCATGCTAACAAGGTGAAGACTGTGGGTTCTGTCCATTGGGTCTGGTTTTTATTTCCCAGTGTTGGTGGGTAGTGATGGGTGCTTTCATTCCAACCAGCTGCCTGCCATTGGGCCCACACGAGCCTTGAAGAGCCTTGAAGAGCCAGTGTCAAAGCTTAGCCCAAATCTGTTCCTGCTGGTAGAGAAACAAAAGCAGTCCCCTGTAACTGGGGCAGGAGCCCTCTGTCTAGGAGCAAAGCCAACAGGGAGGGGATAGAAGCACAGACGTGTCGGAGAGCAGACAGGTGTTGGTAAGCCTTGGGTTTTGTCACATTCACATTAGTTCGGGAGAGGAGTTAACCCTTCCAAAGTCAAATTTTGTTTTTCCCTAGTTTAGTTTACACAGTTGCTGCCCTAGGAGCCCCCAATTGTTTAAAGAATTATTTTTAATGAATGTCTATTTTTGAGTATGTATTATGTGTACATCGTGTTTTAAAAGTTAAACAACATAGAAAGGTATACAGAGAAAACCAAGTTCTCCTCTTAATCTATTCCCTCAGTACCCAGTTCCCCTCTTTCTAGAGGCAGCCCTTGTTACCACTTTCTTGGGTATCTTTTTTCCAAATGATAACTTCTAGGGAGAAGATTGAATGCTTCTTGTTTCCTTTATTCTGCTCTTTTGACTGGCAGTTGCACCCAGCAAGGTGATGCCCGGTGCCATTATCTGGATGCTGCCATTAAGGAGTAGCACAGGGCGACCACCCTTCTGGGTATGTTGAAAGTGGTCTCAAGTGCTTCAGTGGAGGTCCCTTTAATCCAGCTCTTTTATAAAAGACAACTTAATGTAGAAAAGTTGTTCAAAATTTAAGCTTAAATAAATATATGCTATCTACCACCTTGCCTTCCTATTTTAAAATAATACAGTACCCCAATACAACTACTGTATGGGGGCACCTGGGTGACTCAGTGGGTTAAAGCCCCTGCCTTCAGCTCAGGTCATGATTTCAGGGTCCGGGGATCAAGCCCCGCATCAGGCTCTCTGCTCAGCAGGGAGCCTGCTTCCCCCTCTCTCTGCCTGTTTGTAATGTCTTTCTCTCTGTCAAGTAAATAAATAAAATCTTTTAAAAAAAATAAATAAAATCTTTTAAAAAATTAAATTAAATTAAAAAAACAAAAAAACAACTACTGTATCCTTTTAGAACACTACCTTCAACACGAAGGTAAATTCTTTTTTCAGCGAGTTACCGTACTCTTTATATATATATATATATATATATATATATATATATATATATAAAATAGATCCTGTGTCTGTCATGACATAGCTTTAGTAAATGTTTTTTACTATATGGTGCCTATCTACCATGTCCCAATCACTTTGTATCTTATTTTTATTTTTTATTTTTATTTAAAAGATTTCATTTATTTATTTATTTGAGAGAGAGAGAACACAAGCAGGGGGAGGGGCAGAGGGAGAAGCAGACTCTCAGGTAAGCAGGAAGCCCAATGCCGGGCTCAATCCCAGGAGCCTGGGATCGTGACCTGAGCTGAAGGGAGACTGCCTGAGCCATCCAGGCACTCTGTGTCTTATTTTTTATAATACACTTTTTTTTTTAAGATTTTATTTATTTATTTATTTATTTATTTATTTGACAGAGAGAATGACAGATCACAAGTAGGGAGAGAGGCAGGCGGGGGGTGGGGAAGCAGGCTCCCCACTGAGCAGAGAGCCCCATGTGGGACTTGATCCGAGGACTCTGGAATCATGACCTGAGCCGAAGGCAGAGGCTTAACCCTCTGAGCCACCCAGACGCCCCCATAATACACTTTTTAATTCCAATTTTCTCAAAAAATTTTTTTCTCAAAAAAAACTCCTTTATAGGGCACCTAGGTGGCTCAGAGGGTCAAGCCTCTGCCTTCGGCTCAGGTCACGATCTCAGGGTCCTGGGATTGAGCCCCACATTGGGCTCTCTGCTCGGAATCTGCTTCCCCCTCTCTCTGCCTGCCTCTCTGCCTACTTGTGCTCTCTTTCTCTCTGTCAAAGAAATAAATAGCATCTTAAAAAAAAAAAAAAAAAACTCCTTTGTAAAGTATTAACGTTTGAGACCTGGGTAGCTTAGTCAGTTTAGTGTCTGCCTTCAGCTTAGGTTGTGATCCCAGAGTCCTGGGTTCGAGCCCTGAGTTGGGCTCTCTCCTCAGCGAGAAGCCTGCTTCTCCCTCTGCCTGCCGCTCCCCATGGTTGTGCCCCCACCAAGTAAATAAATAAAATCTTTAAAAAAATAAAGTATTAATGTTAATCAAGGAAAAGGATGACAAGAATCACCCATAAAACTGCCACTCAGAGATAACCCCCCCTCTTTGTGACTATCCTTCTAATCTTTCCTCAGTGGGATGATACATACACACTATTTTATAACTTTTAAATTAAAAATCCCATATTATTAAATTTATGGTAGAACATTTGAAAATGCATAAAAGAATAATGGAGACAATAAAAATCCCTGATAATTCTGTCATCTCTCTCCCTCCCAAATAGCTCATGACCAGCATTCATTCATTTAGCAGATACGGATACACGAGGTATTTGTGATTTGCAGGACAGCAGGGATGGACAAAGAAGGACAAAGACAGTTCCCTCTGCTCTAATGAATGTCACAGCAGTCAGAAACATTAAACGTAAAGCATTATTGAATATTTGTTTTACTCCTTCAAAAATAATTTTTCTCTAGTTATTAAAGTAATACATGCTAGATGTAGAAGCTTTGGAAAATATGAAACATTATAAACAATACAACGAACTCAAACTATCCATTCCATAAGCCAGAGATGATACCTGTTGGCTTGTTTCCTTCTAGCTTTTGAAAAGTACAGAGATGGGGCACCTGGCTGGTACAGTTGGTTAAGCACCTGACTCTTGGTTTCAGCTCAGGTTCTGATCTTGGGATCTTGAGATCAAGCCCCAGGTAGGGCTCTGCACTCAGGGTGGAGCCTACTTGAGTTTCTCTCACCCTTTTCCTCTGCCACGTGCCCCCTCCTTGCCCTGGCTGCTCATACACACACACACATTCTCTCTCTCTCAAATAAAGAAGTTTAAAAAAAAAAAAAACCGGGACCAGTTAAGCATCTACCTTCCACTTGGGTCTTGATCTCAGGGTCCTGGGATAGAGCCCAGCATTGGGCTCCCTGCTCAGTGGGCAGTCTCCTGCTCCCTCTCCTTTGGCCCCTCTTTGGGCTTGGGCTTGTGCGCTCGCTCGCGCTCTCTCTCTCTCTCTTTCTCTCTCTCAGGCGCGCCAGATAAATAAAATTCTTTTAAATAAATAAAGTACAGGGACGCCTGGGTGGCTCAGTTGGTTGAGCAACTGCCTTTGGCTCAGGTCATGATCCCGGCGTCTTGGGATCGAGTCCCGCGTTGGGCTCCTTGCTCCACAGGGAGCCTGCTCCTCTCTCTGCCTCTGCCTGCCTCTCTGCCTGCTTGTGTTCTCTCTCTGTTAAATGAATAAAATCTTTAAAATAAAATAAAATAAAATAAAATAAGATAAGATAAGATAAGATAAATAAAGTACAAAGATAGAGATATATTAAATTTTTAAATTTTTCACAAAATTGAACTCAGAATTTACAATTGACAGTGTCATTAAATATTATCCCAAAGCTTGATTTTTTAAGTTTTTATTTGGAAATTATTTCAAATTTTAAAAAAAATAGTACAGAGAACATCCGTGTACCCTTTCCCAACAGGACCAGCTGACCAATTGTTAGCATTTTACCCCATTTGCTTTATCATAGGTGCACACATGGCCAAGTGCTCATGCTTGCTCTCTGTCTCTGTCTCTCTCTTTCTCTCTCACATACACACACAGAGAAAGGAATTTTTTAATGGACCATTTGGGGTAAGCTGCATCCATCTCGTCCCTTTCCCTGAAACACTTAATGTATTTCCAGGGGTAAGGCTATTATTCCCTTATGCAACTCCAGTTCACTTTTGTCAGTTTACCGTGTAATGTCCTACATAGCATTATTCTCTTCCTAGACAGGATCCAGGCCTGAGGTGAGTTGTCATATCTCCTTTTTTCTTGAATCTGAAACAATTCCACAGCCTTTCTTTACCTTTTATAATACTGACATGTTTGAAGCATCTGATCCCCACTTTTGTTTTATTTTGTTTTTTTGCCAGAGAGAGAGAG
>CM052797.1:35637758-35671813 GCA_028533885.1 Nasua narica | reverse complement strand
TCAAAGTTTAAAGACTTGTATCTTGGGTGTCTCCATTTTCTGTGGGGCCACATCGAAATTATTTTTCCACCAAAGATGCTGAATATGCCAAAGAAATAATCCACGGTCTAATGTTATGGAACTTGTGGTCTAGTGAGAGAGATGAGTAGGTAAATAATGATCCAGGGAAATGGTGGGGAGGTGGTCTGAGCATAGGAGGCTACAGTTCTCTTTGGTTGGGAGAGGGGATGGAGAAGGCTTAGCAGAAAAGGAGATACTGGAGCTGGGCTTTGAGCACATAGGGAAACTTTTGTATGGAAAAGAAAGACAACATTCTGGGTGAGGGAACAACTTGAGCGAAAGAAATAGAGGTGTGAAAATTCATGGTGGATCTAGGACTGACTTCTTTTTTTTTTTTTTAAGATTTATTTATTTATTTATTAGGAAAGAGAGAGAGTGAGAGAGAGCATGAGAAGGGAGAAGGTCAGAGTGAGAAGCAGACTCCCCATGGAGCTGGGAGCCCGATGCGGGACTCGATCCCGGGACTCCGGGATCTTGACCTGAGCCGAAGGCAGTCGCTCAACCAACTGCGCCACCCAGGCGCCCCTAGGACTGACTTCTGAGCAGTGTGGCTCAGTAGGGATGGTGGACAGGCAGAAATAGGTAGTGAGATGGGAAAGGTGGTGGCAAAGGTGGTCAAGGTCCTGGAATACCCACCAGCAGTTTTCCTTTCAGGCTCTTGGGAGACCCTTGTGAGACTAATTATACATGCCATTGGGAGAATAGCATTTACAATTACAATCTACTCTATGGACAACCTTCCGGAAATGCAAACAAGGAAAACCACTAATTTGAAATTTGAAATTAATTATGGAAAATCTCTGATAACTTAGTGAAAAGCCAAAATTGTAGGTTATCTTTTTTAAAGGAATTCCATTATATAATTTTCAAATGCTACGAATGTTATAAAGTATTACACATAGCTATTAATTCAAGAAATAGGATCAACAAACTAAGACTTGCAATGCGCAGTAGGCCCAAATGAGGTAATAACACATCATAAGCATGTAATTCATCAGGTCTACCATTTGTTTTGATTTTTTGATGAATCAACATCAAAAGTAGGACATCAATGTCACGCTTCCAATTACTGGGGTCTAAACTATTGAGGGGCTCTTTAAGATGAGGATACTGATATGGTAAAACTCCAAAGGATCAGGCATTAAGAGAAGTGTAGAAATTTAAAAAAAATCAGAATTTCTGAGCCAGGCTTTCAGAAAAGAACCACATTACCTTTGGTTACTAACTGAACAAGCAAGTGTGAGGCACTGGTGTCTCTTCCTGCTGGTTCCTTTGAAGCTGCAGTGCAGGGAAAGAGCTTCATGGAAGGGAGGGTCAGGTAGTGGCTGTTTCTTCCTGTGAGTGTCCAAAAGCTCAAGCTTGTGCTCAGGAAAATGTGTACGCATGAGTGTGAATGGCCAGCAAGAGGACAATGCGAGTATCACCGGGTCAGGAAAATGTATTCATTCAGTGAGGATTCTCAGCTCACCGTTCTAGCCCAGGTTCAGCCTGTACAAGAAGGAGCACAGAACACATGGGAGAAGACCAAGTTTGTGGGGAGAAGAACTAAGACAGTCTAGGGACACAGAGAGTGAAAGCTGGTGTGATTCTCCGGTGTCCCCTGGTTTGTGCCTGAGAAATACCAGGGCCACCCTCGTCATGTCCTCCAGTACCACCAGCAGGTCCTGCCCAGTCTATCATCCCAGCTCCACCGTTTCCTGTCAGGGTGACCCTAGGCCGGGTCCTGGACCTCAGAACCTCAGGCTGCCCATCTGTAAACTAGAGATAATAGTCGTATCTACCGCCCATACTTGCTGAGAGGCTCTGTAAGGCGGTACGCGTGTGGAGCATTGCGCAGGGGAAAGCAGCTGCACGTTTCAGAAGCTCCTGTTCCACCCCTTCCAAGCGTCTGCCCTCTGGATCCTGAAGTCCAACAGCCTCACCTCTTGGGCTACAGACTATTGAGCTCCTTGTCTACGGGCGCTAGAGCTGAGAGTTTGATGGCAATACTTTATATGCGGACTCCAGAAGGAGTCCAGGCAGCAGATGCAGGGAAGGCAGGTCTCCGTCCCGGATGGCTCTGTTAAACAAACCAACAAGGCAGGGTGATGAGGGGTTTGAGTGACTTTTCCAACCAGAATTTGATGGGGCACCCTCTCCCCGCTTTAGCTGCTCCCGTCTTTCTTTTTTCCATTTGATTAGCTCAGTTTTGAGTGGCTTCCTCTCCACGCACACATCCCTGTGGAGATAGCTGTTCGCGGCTCCTCGGCATCCCTCCTGGAACTAGCTTCCCTCTCCCAGGCCAGCGGGGGTGTGCTGTCCCCCCACGGCCCAAACTCTCTCCAGTTCAACTTCCATGCACCCACTTTCCTAGACGGGCTCCTTGTAATCCTTTCAGCCGCGGAGAGACGGGGCTGGCTGACGACTAGCCTGCTGCCCACCGGCCAGTTGTTCCCGCCCTGCTCACCGCGGCGGCAGGCTCCCCGGGCTCTCTTTCATCCCCTGCTCCTGCCCATTTAACCACTTTGAGGTCCGTTTTCCGTTGGGGGTCCGTTTTTGAGAACACGTTCTCATGAACGTGTGTCCACTTTGCTGACATCTGCCTCCAGGCACAGTGGGTTGGAGGTCCCCCACCCAGTCAGCCGTGTACCCAGAGGCAAGTCACCTAACCTCTCTGACATCGTTTCTTCATCTACAGGGAAAGAAGGAATACCCATTTCTACCTCACCTGAGTATTGTGGGGATCACATAGGAAGGCTGAAGGGTGATGCTTTAAGCACTGTAAAGCAAGATACAGGGGTCAACTGTAGGGGCCATTTCTGGCTGGGAATGTCTGTCGGCAGGTTTCTAGTAGCCTTCCACGTGCATGCCCAGAAGAGTCCCCACGGGCGCTCTGGCTACCCACAGTCTCACACACATGCACAAAGCTAGCTCGTGGCCAGCAGTTGTAATCGCTCCGCCTCCTTCTGCTGGGCTTCGCAGTTTCCAGACAATTTGTGCAGGGGTGCACTCCCCGTGCAAAGGCTGCCCTTGACCATATCAGGGGGAACTCGCTGGAGTTGCTGTTCCAATTGCACATTGTGTGTTCTGCTGTGCCCTCTAAAGCTGCCACTCAGCAGCTGCCTCATCCCAAAAACAACTGGAGGCCTGGCTTATAAACACATGCATGGCGTAGCAAAATAATGCAAGGCAAAGCAGGTGACATCGACCCGGCGCTCCTGGAGTCACAGCTATAATCCCGAAACTGTTGCGGCGCACTCACTAGCTGTCTGATGCCTGCAGTGCGGGTGTTGGCCTATAGAAAGGGCCCAGGAGCCTGCCCCTGTCACTTCCAGAGTCTCGCTTCTTATGTCTCCCACAACCACTCTCTTTTTTACTGAAATGCGTTTTATTTGCATTCTTGCTGCTCCGCATAGAGTTTGCTTTGAAAAGCAGCTTCGGGGCGCCTCGGTGGCTCAGTCGGTTAAGCATCTGCCTTGGGCTCAGGTCATGATCTAGGGTGCTGGGATGGTCGGCTCCCCGCTCAGCAGGGAGTCTGCTTCTCCCTCTCCCTCTGCCTCTCCTCCCTGTGCTCTCTCTCAAATACATAAATAAAATCTCTTAAAAAAAAAAAAAAGGAAAGAAAAGAAAAGCAGCTTCAGCTGTCAAGAGAGTGTCTTTGGGGGCTCAGTAGACATGACTAGCTGACCCCTCCTTTTCCTAGGCACAGTTTAGAAGAAATTCCTTCTTGGCGGCAGACGGAATGATAACAGGGCACTCACCCTGTGTGCGTGCCCAGTGACTTCTTCCGTAAACCATATTATTAAGACATAATTTATCTCCTATACAATTCACCCATTTGAGGTATGTCATCCAGTGGTGTTAGTAGACTCACAGGGCTGTGCCACTATCACCACAACCAATTTTAGAACCTTTTCATCACCTCCCCCCAAAAGAAACACTGCACCCCCGAGGACTCACTGGCATTTCCTCCCACTGCCCTGCTCAGTCAAAGGTAACCACCAACCTGTTCTCTGTCCCTGTGGATTTGCCTATTCTGGCCCAGCTGCTTTTTTATCCTTCCCTCCCTACCCCTGAAGCCTCGAGCTCCCCTAAGCAGAGTGTGCAGGGATGTTTCTGGCAAGCCTATCAGGAATCTGGGTAGAATTTTAGGATGTGCCTTTATGTTACCAGTGTACCCCACCTGACCTTGAAGGCATTGGAGCATTAGAGAACCTGAGGGCCTTAGCAGCTGCCTGGACTCTCCTCCTCCCAATCCAGGCTGGACCTCCCCTGAATGACGTGGGGCATCACCAGCTTACCGACACAAGTTTTCAGCACCAGCACTGGCCTTTTTTTTTTTTTTAAGATTTTTTTTATTTGAAGAGATAGCAGGTGTGGGGAGGGGCAGAGGGAGGGAGAAGCAGGCTCCTCGCTGAGCAGGGAACCCGAGGTGGGACTTGTTCCCATGACCCTGAGATTATGACCTGTGCCGAAGGCAGACATTTAACTGACTGAGCCACCCAGGCATCCCACCAGGATTGGCCTTTAGGGCAAAGACTGGGTCTCTAGCAGGCCCCTATTAAAATGCCACAGTTTCACGGTGCCCTGGAAATCTCAGTTTTCCCCTTCTTTCTGAACCACCTCCCCTGGAATCATGTTGAAACAGCAGACACTCAGGCAGTTATTTGGAGGGAGAAAATACTTGACTGTAGCACAGGGACTCACAGGGCACCAACCACATATGAAGGGGAAAGCCATAGGCATACAGTCCTCCCTCAATCCATTATGTTTAGACCACCAAATGAATCTGATGTGAATCACCCAGGTCTGGTTCTTCCCTGGGTCCGTCAGTCATTTTCCCCTGCCTCTCTGGGGTTCTCCATCCAGACATCAAGGCCAAACTGCCCACCCCACAGGATATGTCCCTAAATTTCCTATAGCTCATTAAATGTGGTCCTTACCGAGCAGTTACCAGATTCAGTAATGCCTCTACAGTGACAGACACAAGTTTTGCCCTTCATTTGGTCCCAATCCCACCTTACTCTTTCAGATAGTATGATGGCCTAGAAGTGAGTCCCCATCCTTGATTTTCACTTGTCTACATATGTATCCACTAGCCACCCCCAAAAAACACATAGTCTCCATAGTCCTTCTCAGGGTAATGAAGTAAGCTAAAATTTTCTAAAAGATCTTTACAAATTATGTCTAAAAATAACACAGTTTATGGAGTCTGATTTTCTGTTCCTACCTGATAATATTGTCTACTGTCCATACAGGTATTTTTTCCCTTCACACCTCATTGACAGGTGCCCTGCCCCAAAGATCTTCTCTCTCTAATCTCCTCCCCAACCATCTCTGCTGCTGGGAGTGAGATGGAGGAAGTAGAGTGGTCCATGGAGGGTCTGACAAAAGAGGGGGCATTTCCTGGAAGGATTGCCCAGCTGTTCCCTAGAGCAAACAGTCCAACCCTCACCCTTGTCCACGCGCCCATGAGTGACGTAGAAACCAGTAGTCCTGAACAAGATCTGTACTGTCCGCCGCTTCGCCCTGGAGTGATGTGGAAAGCTCTTTATGCACATCAAGTCATACGGCTACACCTTGAAGGGACTATAAGTTATTTAGTCCAGTCCCTTCATTATACATATACAGTCAAGGAACCTGGGCCCGGCTTGGTTAAGGGATTTAACCCAGTCATTCAGCTAATCAACGACAGAGTCAGAACCATAGCCCCAAACTTCTGACGTCCAGTGCAATGCTTTTTACAAAGACTTCCTCTCAGACTGGGAATATCGAGGACACTGTGACTCTACCCGGACCCGTGGTGTACCCTCAGTAAGCACACAGTGAAACATAGCCAGCTCCACTGCCCCCAAGAAGACAGCCCGACTCTCCTCCACATTTCCATTTTATGTGAAACACCCTACTCTAGGACAAATGATCCAGAAAGCCAGGAAGCAAGTTAAATAAATCATTCTACAATCGTAATGAAAAAGTAGCGACTCTGTAAAAATATAAGGGACAGTTGTTTAATGGCTCAGACTCCTAGGTGGGCAAATGCTCGACTGTTCTCAGTGTCTGCAGCACTGGTGGTTGTAACTGCTTTAATCTCCAGAGCTCATAACCGTTACAAGTTGAAGCAACTATGAGGAATGTGATTTTATGTGTCTCACCTTCATTCAGATGGTGATTAGGATCAGGATTATTGGCAGCGCTGACTGATATTCCTGCAGAGCCATTCCTCGCTCCTTTTGAGAAGCCATAAGGTGGGAGAAAAGGAAAGTCAACATGGGGGCGCCTGGGTGGCTCAGTCGGTTAAGCATCTGCCTTCGGCTCAGGTCATGATCCCAGGGTGCTGGGATCGAACCCCGCATCGGGCTCTCTGCTCAGCGGGGAGCCTGCTTCCCCCTCTCCCTCTGCCTGCTTGTGATCTCTCTCTCTCTCTCTCTGTATCTCTCTGTCTCAAATAAATAAAATCCTTAAAAAATTGTTTAAAGAAAAGGAAAGTCAACATTGTGGCTGTATATTCTAAATGACAGAGTAAGGTTATGTTGGAGGGTTTTTGAGGTGATCATAGACTTTGGAAACAAGGAGGGACATGCAGCCATGCGTTGTTCATCGACTCAAAGGGCTTTTGCATCCATAGGGGCCTTGAAGCATAGTCTGCTCATTTAAAGAAGGCAGAAAGATCAAATGATGTGTTCAGGTTCATGCCACAGGCTAGAGTCAGAGCGAAGATTATTCTAGCCTACTCTGCGAATCTGATATCTAGACTTGTATTGTGACCAAAGAAGAAGGGAATGAGTAAAAAAATTAATTTGCAAACATCTGGAATACTCCCTTAAGGGTTTATAGTTTTAATAATCACTTCAATATATATTACCTTCTTCTTTTTATTTTTTTTTTAAAGATTTTATTTATTGGGGCACCTGGGTGGCTCAGTCATTAAGCATCTGTCTTCGGCTCACATGATCCCAGGGTTTTGGGATCGAGCCCCACATCGGGCTTTCTGCTCAATGGGGAGCCTGCTTCTCCTCCCACGAAGTCCTATCTGCCTGTGCTTCCTCTCTCACTGTGTCTCTCTCTGTCAAATAAATAAATAAAATCTTTTTTTAAATTTTTATTTTTTTTAAAGATTTTATTTGTAAAATCTTTTTTATTTATAAAATCTTTTTTAAATTTTTTTTAAAGATTTTACTTATTTATTTGGCAGGGAGAGAGACAGAGATATGAGAGAGAGAACACAAGCAGGCAGAGGGACAAGCAGACTTCCTGCTGAGCAGGGAGCCCGATGCGGGGCTCAATCCCAGGACCCTGGAATCATGACCTGAGCCAAAGACAGATGCTTAATGACTAAGTCACCCAGGCATGCCCATATATTATCTTCCTAATGCTTATTATAATCCTGTGATGAAAGAAGGACATTGTTCTCTATTTTGCAGCTGGATGAACTAAGGCTCAAATAAAATGGGGGACTTGCCGAAGATCACACAACTATCAATAGCCACAGGGCTAGGACTTGAGCTGTGTCCTGAGCCCAGGTTCATCTACAAAGTTGTCTTATAAATTTATCTGGCTCTATAAATGTCTCCCAGGCCAGTATGTCTGTGCCCACATGTTCCTAGACAAAGTCTTGGCAAACTTTTGCCTAACTCAGTCAGCATTTTAGATGTTGTAAAGTCCTTTGTGTCATTAAATCAGGAAAATAGATACAAGCTGATGAAGGAGTGCTTGGCTGACAGCTGATTCTTGGATGTCACTGCATACCATGTTTTATAAAGTATGTTCTAAGACAGCGGCTCCTGGGCGGCTCAGTTGGTGAGGCGGCTCAACCTCTGCCTTCGGCTCAGGTCATGATCTCAGGGTCCTGGGTTTGAGCCCCACGTTGGGCTCTCTGCTCACCAGGAAGCCTGCTTCCCCCTCTCTCTCTGCCTGCCTCTCTGCCTACTTGTGATCTCTCTCTGTCAAATAAATAAATAAAATCTTTAAAGAAAAAAAAGTATGTTCTAAGAGTTTCTTAAATCCTAGGTACTGAAGGACTAGTCGTTTCTAATTTCCATCTGTCTTGGAACAGTAGTTTTTTTAAAAGATTTTATTTATTTACTTTTATTTTTTTATTTAAATATTGTATTTATTTATTTGTCAGAGAGAGAGAGAAAGAGAGCACAAGCAGAGGGAGAAGCAGGCTCCCTGCTGAGCAAGGAGCCCAATGTGGGACTCAATCCCAGGACCCTGGGATCAGGACCTGAGCCAAGGCAGTCACTTAACAGACGGAGCCACCCAGGCATCCCTATTTACTTATTTTAGAGAAAGAGCATACAAGTGTGGGGGAGGAGCACAGGGAGAGGGACAAACAGATTCCACGCTGAGTGTGAGCCCGACAGGGACTTGATCTCATGACCCCAAGATCATGACCTGAGTGGAAACTCAACCGACTGAGCCACCAGGCACCCCTGGAACAATAGTTTTGCTAGTACAGTAAAAAATATACTATTAGAACAATAATCACACACTTGATTATTGCAGCAATATCAAACTGCCATAAACATTTCTAATTGCTTTTTCTCAATTTCTGTTCTGATCTTGCTGCAGGTCAGTTAACAGTTCACAGACCAGCAGGGGTCTGCCAACTGCATTTTGAGAAACGCTATTCTAAGCAACACCATTTCTGAGAGAAATTCCCTGAGTAGAGTTCCTTAATCAAAGAAGTTTGGGAGACCCCATAACTATCAGTGTACATTAGTCTATTAAATTTGGGGAGACCCTGTTAGTATCAGTGCACCTTAATATATTAAAGGCTCTGAGAAGTCCTGCAGTAAAGAAACTTGTTTCATCATTAATTAACTCAGCATTTCCCAAACTGACCTCAAAACTCATTGTTCATGGAATACCTTTCAATATCCTGCAGAATTCATATTTCTGGATATACAATTGGCTCAGTCTTGCCAGCTATGGGCAAAGCACAGGTCCTAGGCATGCCTAAAATGAAAGCCTCTGTCTTTTACCCATCTCCTCATGTGCTGCCTTTTAAAAATAAATAATAACTCTTTATAATCTCTATTCTTATGGTACACAAAGTCCTATCTGCCTTTTACCATCTCCCATGCCTACTTCTACCTCCTGCTTAGTACTCACCATGGGTGACCTTGCCCATAGAGATCAAAGTCTCCTGTCTGAGACAGCCCACTACACTCTGCCACTGCATGCTGCAAAGATACCCATGGCCTCCCTTCATAAAGGTGACTCATGACAGGTCATCTTCCTCTTCAGCCCTACCTTTCACAATAAGAATAAGAACTTATTAAACAATAAGAACTTCTTTCCTATAATCCAGTTGTATGACAAATACTTCTCTATTTGTAATGGAAACTGTACACCTAAACAGAATGTATAACTTTCACATAAAACACAGGCAGTGTTGTTCCCTGAGCAGTGGTCCATCTTGTGATGCTTCACTCTACTCCTCTACTCCTGCTCTCCACCCTGCACACTACATGGGCTCTCATGATCTCTGGTGGGTGCTCTCCTACCTTCTAAGGGGTAATATTTACCCTGAAATGTGTTCCATAGAAATTCCAAAGCATTGCTCTTGTTCATATTCTCTTGATAGTTCTAACCACTGTTGTTCTGTATAAGCTTCTAGAAGCACGATTTTACTTCTGTGGGTTTTCCTCCTAACCTCTTTGTTAAGGTCACCCAGTGACCTTCAACAACTTTAGTCAACTCTTCATCCTACTGATATCTCAGCATTCTTATTCAGCAACTCCAACGTCTGCACAGAGCCTCTCCAGATAGACCACATGTACTGAGTCTCATCTACCTCCCTATACTACCCACACAGGTAGTGAGCTCCCCTTATAGCCAGACACTATGCCAAGATGCCCTGGAAATACAGAATGAGTCAGCCAGGCTCCCTGCTGCTGGAGAATTTCAGTTCCCAGGCTCTGACATTGTGACATCTATAAGGGCGTCTGTTGAGAGCTCTGGGCGAAAACTTCCAAACTGCATTTCCCCAACATTAGTATTGCATGAGACATTAATAGACAGCTCCTACTAACGAGAGTTCTAGGGGTAAATAAATTTGGGAAACATAATTCTATGTGCTAACACATATTGTGAATTTTGAGGAAGAAGCTATATATATAGGAGGTTTTTCCAAATGTACTTGACCTGCAAACCATCTTTTCCAGGAATCCATTGGAGACAGTATCATTCCTCTGACACCATGTGGGAAATGCTGGTTTGGGAATAGCTTTAGCCCACTCAGTCCTCTCAAATGCCAAGGACCAGATTGAAGTCATTCAAATATACAACCTGGTTAGGTGGAAAATGGATATCTCTTTGTGATTTCCCTTAGCTCTGTCTTTTGAATGATGAATAAGTTCAGTCTGCACCTGATACTCAATTACTTACATTTCCATAAGTATGTTCTGTGTAATTTACCATCTAGAGCCCTAATGACTTCCCAGTCTATAGTCCTAGACCAGCCCTCCCTCCCCCCTTTACTCCAGAGCTCCAGGGCCCATATATCGTGCTGTCTGTTGAACAACCACCTACTGGAGATCTTTAACAGAATGTCCAACAAGCACGTCAAATGCAATTTGTCCCACCTAGAAGTGATTACTGCCCTCATAAAATTCATTTCTCCATTTGCATTCCCTAATGGCCTCATTACCACCTTCCATTCAGAAACCTGGGACTTGTTCAGAATTCTACCCTCCCAGCCAAGTTGTCAGTAAGTCCTCCTGATTCTATCTTCTAAGAAACTCTCGCATTTAGTCTCCATATTCCCCCCCAACTGTCATTGTCTAATTTGGGGTCCTCACTACACTGGTTTTCTTAAGTCTGGTTTTCTGGGAGACAGACTTTGGGTTTCTGAGACTTGCATGTAGACTGATTATCAGAGAGGGTTATGGAGAATAATCCCTGTTGGGGGGAGTGGAGGACAAAAGACCAGGCTGAAGAAGTTGAACTTTGATAGTTGCCAGAATAACCTCAACTGACTCCATGGGGTGCTATAGAACTGAGTGACCCTTCAGAATTGTCCCAACGTGATGCAAGGGGTTGTGGAGGGGGTACATTCCCACTCCCTTCAACCTCCATCCTCCATTCCCCCATCCCCTACTCCCCTCATGCCCCACTGGATGTAGGCAGCCTCCCAGCCCACTGCCAGGGCAATTCCCCGAATGGCCCTCAGCTGAGGGCCACCAGCCACCAATTCTTGCAGCAGGTGGAGGAATGAGTGCCTTACTCCTGAGGGGATCGGGGTGGTAAGAGCATCCTTGTCCCTAATCTTGCTGCTTTCCAATTTATCCCCCACAACACTACCAGAGGGGTTTTTCTAAACCCAAATTTAATCACACTCTACCCTTTCTCAATATCTTTCAGTAACACGCCTTACCAACAAGATAATTCAATTCTGATCTTTGTCTACTAACATTTATCAATCCTTCTTGAGCACTGCTCCCCATGCTGGGCATGAGTTTGTCCCACATCTCTCATTAACAAACTCCTACTCATCCTTTCAGGACCCGTGGAAGCACCCCCTCCTCTCTGATGCCTTCTTTAATATCCTCAAGCAGAAGTAATGTTCTTTATATACATATAGTCATTTACTTCTGTGATCATTAGATTGACCTCCTTTAGAGCAAAGCCTGTATCATATTCATTTGTGAAGATGAAGGAATGAATCCATCAGCCATGTGCATCAGTATTGTATAAAGCTGGTCTACCTGGGCAAATTCAAACTAACTAGAGGTGCCTTCAGTCTAGTCAGCTGTTCTTTCAGAGACTTATTCTAGTTGGTCACTGAGGGCTCTTGGTCCTCGGGGGCAGGGATTCTGTTTGGGGAAATTCAACTGGTTCAGTATGTAGCTCGATGCTCCGAGGGATTGGGCATTTAATGCAGAACTTCCCATTATGTTGATGCTGTCTCTCATGCTGAAAAGGGGCATAGTCAGTGACCTACGAGACATGTTATAAAAGGTACCATATGGCCTGACCAGCCTCAAAAATCTCTCTTTTATGACTGAGCTTTCCCTTCATGTTCATTCTGAAATTCTTACCCTCATATTTCCCTATGATTGAAATTGGACCAGTGGTACCTTGGTTGGGGTGGTTGCACGCTAGGGCCTAGGCAAGGTAATTCATCTATAGGTGAGAATTTGTGTGTCTATTTTTATCTTTCTCCTTTCAAAATTTTTATATTTTTGTATGCTTTGTAATGTACATCATATAGTAGTAGAATAGCACATATATATAATTTGTAAATAAATAATATTAGGGAGTGTACACTCAAAACATTTTTTACTAAGTAGCACATGATTAAAAAGTTTGGAGACCCCTAGATTGAACTCCAAAGACTGGAGTCTTCTTCAGCCTTCACTCATTAGCTTTTCAGCTGATCTGACTGCCGAGCTAAGGCCCTAGGAAAACTCTAAAATCCAGGAACAATTAAGAATGAAAGATAGGGGCCAGCAGGGGAGCACGTCTGGGTGAGGAGAGCACAGAGACTGCATCTACCCAGAGGCAATAAACCATCATCTAGTAAGACATTGAGATCCTGGAATATGAAGAGGCTGGAGGTGAAGCAGGAGGATATCCCTACTACCTAACCCTCATCACGTAAGAGACCAGACTCTACCCCAGTCCTGAACTTGGGGCTTGGAGACCAGTGCATCCAGGGTCAACCTCAAACTCTGGACCCAGAGATATTCCCCCACTCCCAATCTGGGACCCCCTAACTCCCATGCTCAGCCGCAAACCTGGGATCTGGGAGCAAGGCATTCTCTTGAACTCTGGACTAAGGCTTTTCCATACCCCACCCCAGGTTTGAACCCAGGTCAGGGCATTGCCAAATCTTGAACCCAGGATGCAAGTATTCCCAGCCCCCATCAGGACAGAGGATTCAAGCATCTTGACCCTGTTGAACCCTTGGTTCCAGGTGACCCCTGCATTCACCAGTCCCACTTGCCTCTCTCCAGCTCTGTTTAGGGATTCTGCCCCTTCTCTCCAAAGTTCCACATTGATGAGGACCAAGGGGTAGGATGGGGTGAGGTGGGCCCCACCCTGACCCAGAATGGAACATCTGTATCAGTGTTACTGCAACAATAAAGGCTGTTGCATCACTTAGGCCAAGGAAAGGAAAGGAAAGGAAAGGAAAGGAAAGGAAAGGAAAGGAAAGGAAAGGAAAGGAAAGGAAAGGAAAGGAAAGATGGAGGAAAGGAGGATGGGGGAGGGTGAGAGAGAGGAAGGAAGGGAGGAAAGGAGGGAGGAAGGGAGGGAGGGGGAAGAAAGAGGGAGAGAGGAAGGAAGGGAGGCAGGGAGAGAGGGAGGAAGAGTAACAGCTTCTACCTCGACCAAGAAGATGCCCCATCTGCCTCTCACTGTGATTGGAGCTCACATCAGAGTATAGCCAGCCAGAAATGAGGATAGTACTGACAGCTCCACAGTGCCTATGTAGGAAGATGAAAGGTGGCAATCTGATTGGAGCCAGGGCACAGGAGCTTTGTCTTAAATTGCATTGCATAACCAGAGCATCATTTTTTTAAAGATCTTATTTATTTATTTATTTATTTGACAGAGAGAGAGAGAGAGAGATAACAGGTAGGCAGAGAGGCAGGCAGAGGGAGAGGGGGAAGCAGGCTCCCCGCTGAGCGGAAAGCCCGATGCGGGGCTCGATCCCAGGACTCTGAGATCATGACCTGAGCCGAAGGCAGAGGCTTTAACCCACTGAGCCACCCAGGTGCCCCCATTTCCTTTTTATATTGCTTTCAGACTCTCTTAGGCCCTTAGTATTCTACCAGGAGCAGACTATAAACCCTTTGAGGGGTACAGCCACTTCTAGGTAATAAGACTTTGCATGTGTAAAACATTTCAGTTAACATAACTTTTGCATACACTATTTCATATATCCTTACCACAACCCAGCAAAGTAGGTATTCTTTTTTCTTTCTTTCTTTCTTTCTTTCTTTCTTTCTTTCTTTCTTTCTTTCTTTCTTTCTTTCTTTCTTTCTTTCTTTTTTTGTCAGAGAGATTAAGAGAGAGAGAGTATAAGCAGAGGGAGTGGCAGGCAGAGGGAGAAGCAGGCTTCCTGCTGAGAAAGGGGCCTGATGCAGGATTCAATCCCAGGACCATGACCTGAGCTGAAGGCAGAAACTTAACCAACTGAGCCACCCAGGTGGCCTGTTATTCTTATAACCATTTTGCAGAAGGTGATATAAAAATTCAAGCAACAAGTTTGTTTTGCCAGAATGCTATATTCTGCAGATGAAGTATCTGAGGCCAAGGTGCAGTTCATTGGTTTACCACTCATCACGGACAAAGAGCAGCTGCTTCCAAAGCCAGGACCCACACCCGGGACTCACAGAACCCCACCTCCTCCAAATTCTCTATCCTTATATCACACTTGCCTGTCAGCCCACCATGATACCAAAATTAGAGCTCAGCAACCACAAAGTGGTCCATGAGGAATGGCAAACAAATATTACTGGCTCTGCCTTTCTACCCTTGAATCTCCTGGGCAGTTTGTTCTAACATCCACTGTGGTTTTTTTGCAGCATGCAAAAGGAAAGAACAAGAACATGGGAAGGATAGAGGCAACACACCCAAAAAGCCCAGGTTGGTCTTCACAGATGTCCAGCGTCGAACTCTACATGCAATATTCAAGGAAAATAAGCGCCCGTCCAAAGAATTGCAAATCACTATTTCCCAGCAGCTGGGGTTGGAGCTGAGCACCGTCAGCAATTTCTTCATGAACGCGAGGAGGAGGAGTCTGGACAAGTGGCAGGACGAGGGCAGCTCCAATTCAGGCAACTCATCTTCTTCATCAAGCACTTGTACCAAAGCATGAAGGAATAACCACAAACTAAACCTCGGTGGAAAAGCTTTAAATAAAAAAATTTTTAAAAGACCAGGACCTCAAGATAGCAGGTTTATACTTAGAAATATTTGAAGAAAAAAAAAAAGTGTTATTTATAGTCCAAAGAAACCAAAGACTTAGCTCACCTGCGTTCTGACTTTGTTCGGAGACACACACTTCAGCGGGGAAACAACTTGGCAAGAAAAACCATGAGCAGGAAAGCACCACTGGATCTCACACCTTCAATCCATGATCATTCTCGCTGTGCTTGGCTGTTTCGTGGTTTGGAGCATAGTGATTTTGAGCCATTGAGTGGACCTCTCTTAAGACCAGACTTTCTCATCTGTTCCACCATGCCGCGAAGGTGTATGGTGTCTCGGTACTGTGTGTGGGTACGTGAGTGCATACACACACACACACACACACACGCACACATACATGCACACACCACCAGTGGTTAGAGACTTAGGCAGGGCTGGTCTTCAGGAAGGGTTGTGCTGTAGGGGTGCAACCAACATAGTGTGGGGTTGTCTGAGTTCATTGGGTAGGAGTGTGATTTCGCTCGTCTAGCCTAGCGTTTGAACCTGCCCGGCCCGCAACCTAAATGCAGATTCAAACCCAGCAAAGAAAATTTGAATGACACCTAAACCAGTGCATTCTCTTTGTTTGTTAAGGAATGTTCAGATATTTTTTAAGAAATGAAACAAGAGTCCATCCATTTAAAAAAAAAAAAATCACCTAGGTACCAAAGAACACACTTAATATTATAGTGCAGGTATTTTATCGCAATGATTTTAATAACCAAAGCTATTTTTACACAAGATGCTATGTAAAGTTATACGTATGAACTGACCTAGCTGTGATACACATGCCACATAGAATCATGACTATTATTTATGACTCTTGACGCATTTGAAATATTAGTTTTCAGAACTGGCAAGAAAGAATGTAGCTTCAGGGAAGCAATTAATATCCTAACAGAGAGGTCAGTGTAGTGGACATGTACATTCAGATGGCACATTCCCTTGCGGGATCTGTAAATGATACTTAAGTAGACATATAGACATGATGCCATAATCTGTTTATAGCTGAGAAAACCTGGGGATTCTTCCAAAGTAGGACCCCATTTGTAAATTAGAAAACTAAGGTTAGCAGAGCAAGTAATTAAATTAGAAAATTTGTTCTAAGTAATGCTTTTTTAGTAAAAGACCACTAAATAAAGGATATCATACTTCGGTTAATTTGACTTAAAGTTGCTTTATGGATTTGACACCAAATATCTTTTTAAAATACTTTGCGAACATACAAAGTGAGCAGACCAACATTATTATTAAGATGAACTATCTAGTATTTGTAGTCAAATTGATTGTATTGCCAATCTCAGATATTGTATGACTTGGACATCACTAGAAAAAGCAGATGCAACTGAGAAATGGTGAGACAGCATAGAAAACACCAGAGTTCTAGTGGAAGACTTTGGGTTCTATAGGCATGAAGCTATTTATTTCACTAAGCATAGCCTCCAAAGTGTACTACATTCTTTCTTGCTACCACATTAAGCTGGAAATTTTATGACATAGAGTTCACTCTCTAACAGAGACAGATAAAACCCTAGACCTGAGCCTCTAAATACAAAATTTTCAATTTCTATTTTTCCAAATCACTTAACCGCAGCTGGAGAAATCAAGGGGGAAGAAAAAAGCTAACACAGTTGTACTAGTAGTAACCAAGTGAATCACTTGCTTCCCAAAAAAATCTCTCTGAATTCTAATGAATTGTAACTTTTCATAGAAGAGGATACCTTGATAAGATTAGGTAAAGAATTGGGTGCTCTTGGTTAATTATCACACCTCATTAGAAATATAAAATGAAACGTAATCTCCACAATAAGTTGTTGATTGAAAGTCATTAAAATGCTAAAGAAACAAAATTCGAACCACCTTGACACAAAAACCTAACTCCCTAAGGTCAAATCTGAGTATCTTGTCTAGGTCTAGAAGTGACAGACACCTGGAGAGATGAAGGTAAACCAACAAGCCATCTGGTTCTCCTTCATATCTGCTATAGAATGAGAAAAGCAAACCAACACATGCTTCTCCTTTAATGAAATAGCGCATTTGCCTTGACGCATTTTGTCTTAGTATTTTTTTTTAATCTCACACCAAATCCAGCTTAAAATTTTCCCTTCCAAACATGGCACAATTACACTTCAACTATTAAAAGAGACCATTTCAATGGCTACCGCTAGAAATTTGCTTAACATATAATTTTGTCAATGACATAAACCAAAAGGAAAAAACTGATTAACTTTTTCTCTCTCTCTGGATTGGAGGGGGCCAGGAGTACAGTTATATATTTATAATTTAAGAGGGAGGAAAGCGTTATTTATTTAAAACATGAGAATTTTAAATGCAGGGAAACTCAAGCTGTGTCTACACACAATCTTACCAAATTCAGCACCCCAGGAAAAACAAAAGTTGAATTAGAACACCGTGTTGTTTGTTTTGTTTTTGCTATATTACGCCTTCAGATTAATGCAATTGCATTTTACATTTTTGACCAATTATTTTGGTACTGTGTAGACACAGTCTCAAAGAATATTACTACATTTCTAATATTCCCATCATAATGGTTTTTTGAAAAATAATCCAGTGATCGTATTTGCTAACACCAAAGATAATTTTCATACCAGCATCGAATTTGCACCCATTACACAATTTCAGGGCCTAGAGATATATTTTCTCATAAACAGATGCACAAATCCGAGCCTGAAAAGCAATTTTTTTACTAGACTGTTCAAGCATACTCACAACCTTTGCTTTTTAGAACTCATAATGGACAAACTCAGCTTCTCATGAGCAATACACTCTTTACATCACACATGGCTGATCATTGTTTCTGACTTGGCATGTAGCATTAATTTACGGCTCAGGTTTCTTAACCTACCATATTCAGTGGGGCAGATCATGTGCCATTTGCTCACCCATTATTTCTCAATCCTTTTGCAAAATTCACCCAAAAAGGTACCTCACTCTTTCATTTGTATGTTTGTTTATTCCAACACTACACTCACATAACATGTTTTGGGAGTTTTTTGGTAGAGGAAGTAAGACTATTTTTGACCATAGATCATTCAGGTCCTCTCATGACTAGAAGCTTCCCTGAGAGGGGGGCAAAGAGAGAGAGTGGGAGATAGGAAGTCTGGACACTCCAAAAGCCCAGATTTCAGTAAGTGTTCAGGTAAATGAATTCTGGATATCCGGAACTAACGGAGGCGGCTGGCATAGATCCCCAAACACAAAGAGAATGTGGAGAAACTCAGATGTTCCAACTGAACATGTCACTCAACTCTGCCCCCTTAAAAAGCATAATTACTTTTCCAGGACAAAAAAGTGGAAGTACTGTGCTACTTTTGGGACTCATGCCACTCCCATTGCTACCCCAGGTGAATGATCCGTCTTTGCAGGTTAAATGCAAACTTTGCTATACCAAAGAGTCCTAGGACATTTTCACATGAGCTATAAAGGCATTTTCCCTAAGAAAGGTCCTCCCTTCTTTGTACATAAAGGATGAAAACTATGCATTTAGCAAACAAAGAGAAAGCACTTCTCCCTTTCCTATCTCGTTGTTTAGGGTGCATTCAAACACCAGAGGCCATTTTGAGATGCGATTGGCCTTCTGGATTATTCTTGTGGTGTGGTTAGCTTTACAGTACATTTGGTAACTATTTCCTAAATAGTAAGGACAAAGAAGCAGAAGGTAAGAAATAGCTACTTCCATGTGTTAAAAAAAAAGAAAAAAAAAAAGGAAAAAAAAAGGAAAAAAAGAAAAAAAAAGTGTAAAAATCTACTATTTATAGTGTGAACCAAAGACGCTACCTCACTCGATTTCCATTGGTGATTTTAATCACATTGATGATACCAAAGAATACCAAAGATATTTTCATGCACGGCCTTGGTCTGCAGAGGGAACTCTACCTTTTTCCCTCCCCCACCTCCCCTTCCCTCCTCACTCTTCACTCAGTGTGTAAACTTGTCTTCATTCTTAATAATAATGATACGAAATGATAACAACAACATTAGGAAATACTACTCTTACTACTGCTAGTTCTACTTGTAAATCTCTAGGCAAACATGTTGCAAACTTTGTAAACTCCTAGGACGAGTGCCTTGCTTGAACCAAAGTGTTAAACCGCTGTTGACCTCTCACCTTATACTCTTTGAATACCTCAGCCTCTTAGAAAGGCCACTAATGAAAAAAAAAAAAGGAATAATTATTCACCGTGGTGCTTTTTCCGTGCAACCATGCAATGAAACTTTCTTTGATACCAAAGGATGACTTCCCCCCCCCAATTTCTTGCTGATAAACCAAAGCTCCTTCTCGTTCCCTCTCAAGGTTCCCCCACTTCACCGAGTCCCTTCACCAGGCAGGCCGTGCATCACTTTTACCAATTCCTCCAAATACCTCATAGTAATAAAGTTTTAGGGTTATGTTGTATAGAGAGTCTATGTGATAAGGCAGAACTTACTAGTTTGATAATTGTTAAGGTTACTTTTAAAAAAAACTTTATAATTCTTATTTATTTTGTAGTTTGTATGTTTGGGATGTCCCCACCCCCCCCCCTTCGGTTTGGGGTTTATTTTCTTGGCAGAACTGCTCTGTTGCTCAAGGAAGACTTAATTTCCGGAAATGTTCCCCAGGTGGGTTAAGGGTTGTGTAAAAATGCAAGAATGGAATAAGAAATGATTCTCATTTTGATGGTTACTTATGAAGTTTTTGTGTTTCGTAGTACATTTGTTTCCACAGGGTAAAAAAAAAAAAAAATATATATATATATATATATATATATAATCTCCTTTTTGTGAAACTGGTTCCTATTTTTCTCTATAATGTGCTGTGATTTTTTTTAATTTAATTACATTTTATATGAGCTTATTTAATCACCGCTTTAATTTATGACTGTGTAGTTTTTACGGTGTATATAGTAGAATTGAAATGGCCAAAGCTTTATGTTACAATCTTTTTGTTCTTGATGCTAAGATAAGCTGAAGGCAAGAGCTTCTCTTAACTGCAGGGTGTATCTTTAGCTTTTTCTTAGCACGCACTTCAATGTGTGTTGTGAACACTGCCAGATTCCCCCCTCAAAAAACTTGTACATGCCAAAATGTGTGTTTCAAGGTAGTCCTTTTTGTCACTTAGAATGGAGAAAGGCATTTATTTGTGTTCTTCTTTTAATTTATTAATTTTTTAAAGAAAAGATTATTTTACAGGTTAGACCTGAAATTCCAAAGAATTTAAGAGTTGTTTCATGTTTCAAAGCACCGGCATTTGTGAGATACTTTGCTACTTTTTTTTTTTTTAACCATTCACACGGGTATGAGAAGTAAAGGGTGTAAAAAAAAAAAAAACTCAAAGAGGCAAGCTAACTTGAATTTGGAAATCCTCTTAAGTTCCACCAGGTTTCTGAACTGCTTCAAGGCAAGGGGCGGGGCAGAGGGGCAGTTCCCCCTGCAGAGCGAGGAAAGTCTAAGGGGTTCAGGCCCTAACAGAAAGTCAAGGCTGAGAGGCAGCTGGCCCAGCTCCTGCCTGGCTGGCTGACCCTCAGAGGAAGCAACACTTGATTCCTCGGCCCGTTATCAAGGAAGATGCTTCACCGTTACACATTCCTCTCCACATCTGTTTCTTGTAATCTGCTACCTACGGTTTTCCCCGAACTCCCTCACTCCACTGCCCACCGACCAAAAAGGCCAGAGTCCCAAGTGAAAGCCCCCCAGCCCTATTAGAGTTGGTCTCTTATCACTCTTCTACTTCCCACTACTTCTCTTGTCCACACCAAAGATGGGCCCTACCCCAGGCCCGAAGAATCGAGGCTGTTCAGATACTCAGTACTGCTTTAGGTCAGCACAGGACACAATTCTCAGCCAGCTAGGGGCATCCTCAGAAATGCCGGTGCCCACTGCTTTGTTTTACGTTGCTGAAATGCGTTGCTTCAACTCCATGGCATAAATCCACAGATGTAAATACTTTTCCTCTCAATACAAGGATTTTATCTTATTTTCTTTTGCAGGGGTCTTAGGGGTGGGGAAAGAAAGGGAGGGCTTAGACTTTGGGTCAAATGTTCCATTTTCTTAGAAACATTTTTATACTTGTTATGTATATTAATAGGGCAATAAATCTGCTCTGAGTTGCAGGATCATTGGTAAGCATTGACTAATTATTTGTTTTTAATACAAATGCTGAGCAGTAAGTTACAGAAAGCCCAGGAAAATCGTTGAGGAAGTAGACTTTAACATCAGCAATGAAATGCTGAACAAAGTTGGATTCACAAGATCATATTTTCTGTTTCTGTGTTAGTTTTGATTTTTTTGTGTGTGGTATGTTCTGCATTTATTACATAATCATTGTGGGCTCATTTTAGATTTGCCGTCTGAACCAAGTGACAAGTATTTTTTAACAAAATAAACTTTAAAACATTGTCTTCCACTTGCTTCAGTAGTTGTCTTCATATCTCCCTGTGTTTCTTGTCCCTTCAGAAGGCAGCCCATCTGTCACTCACTTAGACCTATCCCTCCTCCCCTTCTATTTTTAGTACACCTTTGACCTTAGCTATCCTTTGAGTGTGACTCAGTTTCCCTGTTCAAGTTAGCTTGATGGTTTATTATGTAAGGAGGGTGCCTAAGACAATCATCAGGTAAAAAAAATTAAAAATTAAATTTTAAAAAAATCAGTAGAGTAGAAAATCTTCCAAGAGCAGAGGGAGTTCTTCCTTAGCAATGAAAAAAAAAAAAAAAGGAAATACATAATTAAATAATTAATTAATTTAAAAACCTAACCATGAGGGGCTTAGAAGATTTTTGATAAAAGACAAATGTTGCTGTCATTTTCTTTGTCAATTAGAAAGCAGTGGTAGTTTCTACGTTGCATCTACATTTCAGACTAAATGATTATTGTACCCAGTTATGGTTGTTCGCTAATATTTTGTCTCTCTCTCTCTCTTTCTCTCTGTCCAATGCTTCTTCTGTATTTTTGTGTGTAGCAACAAAAAGTGTAATGCATTAGGCATTATTCTGATTTGTTTATGAGTATCTCCTGTACTGCATTAAGGTTTCTTTCATTTTTTTTTAAGCTTCGCTACTGTTCTCACTTTATGCCGTGCAATATCATCTGCTGTGTTTGCTAAGCAAAAAAGAAAAAAAGAAAAAAAAGCAAGTGATGACGCCATCATGCTTTTCAGTGTTAAAATGTTTCAGCATTTATGTAGTCACCAAAATGTAGTAAAATAAAATGTTGGATTTTCCAGCACTTTAAATTTAGACAATTCTTGCCTTCTTTTGTTTTTATTCTCTGTAGTTCTTAGCAAGTAGATCATGGATTTTCTTTGGAAGAAGGATGAAGCTGAGAGGGATATGTTTGAGAACTCAAGCCAATGTCCTCGGTAAAGGACTCATTACCAAGGGAAAAAAGAAATGGTGTTCCTCAGTGGAACAGGAGGCTGTTTATTTATTTTAAGTAATTTTTAAGTAATCTGTACACCCAACGTGGAGCCCAAACTTACAGCCCCGAAATCAAGAGTCCCATGCCCTACTGACTAAGCCAGCCAGGCGCCCTGGGAGGCTGTTTTTAAATGGAAGTGGGACATTCTATTTGTAGATGTTAGCCATTTATATTAACCTGATTGACTTTCAGAAGAAATAAAAATTGTTATTAGAATGGCCTTTAAAAGTCCTCACCAGTAAAATTGTGTGTGTGTGTGTCGCTCAGGAGCTAGGGGAAGACTGAGAAATTAGGATCTTTTTTCTTTAATAGAGTGTATGATTGATCGAGAAGACTGGTTCAGGGAAAAAGGAAACTAGTTCTGGAATTCTTGTTGTGCTGGTTACTAGATTTGTGACCTTGGGCACATTCTTTAACTTTAATGACTTAACTTTCCTAAATCTCAGTATCCTCATCTATAAAATGGGGATAAGTATCTATATTACAGGGTTGCTGTGAGGACTAGAAATTAGAAGCACATAAAGCTGAGTATAGTGTCTGACATAATATGTCAAATCCTTAATAGAGCTAAGTTATTTTTATTATTGCTAAATATCTTAAAATGCAGATTTTTTTCTAGTTAAAAAAACCTAATTTCTAAGTTAGGTTTTCTGTTTTTTCAGTATAAGAATAGGACTGTTTTCTTGGCATATTCTAGCAATTACTTTATGTTCTCTAAAGGTAGGAGCTCTGCAACAAAGATGTAGGATAAAACGTGAATTGGGCTTTGCCACGTGGTCCAGTGAGAGGACACTGAAGAGATATCCAATTTAACACCTAAGTACCAGGACACCAGAAAGAAAAGAAAAGCAAGTACCTGTATAGAAGAAATTTTTGAATGGCAAGTGGGTTTTGACCCTGACAAAGAAGAAGAGACTCCTTAGAGGCATCCCAAACAGTGTCTCCTGAAACTTCAAGTATTAGGAGTCTTTGGCAGAATGGAGCTAGTTTGGGTAGATTTGGAAAACTCCACAGAGAGAACCTAGAGGGACTAAGAGTAGCTGCAGAAGACCTTTGTAAATGAAGCCCAGGGGAAAGGGAGCCAGAGGAAACTGGAAGCCTTCCAGATGGGGTCAGGGTTTCTCTTCTATTTCATTAAAATGCTGAAAATAACATACGCATGAGTGCAGGTGGCAAACAAATATCTATATCTATAAAATATAATCGGTTTCAATCCTTTCCAAAGTTTTTTGTATTTCCACCCTAGTAGGCAGGGTCCTTACTTTCAGGGACTCCATTCATGGAAACATGATGCACTCAGTAGGTGTGTTCATGAACATGAACGAGATGATGGGAGGGGATTCACCTTACTCTCCTTTCAGGTGTTTAAAACTTTACTCCCACCACCAACCCCCTAATGTATTACCACTAAAGGTCTCCACAACGAGGCCATTGATTTCCCTCTGCTTGAATTTTAGTTAAGTTGCCACGATCAGGACCACACAGTGTTTATTACATCAGCCAATTCCTTAGAAAACATTAAGCAGGAGTATTTTTGCCTTTGACTTCTTCTATGAAATTTTTCATTTTGTTAGGTCTCAAAAGCCAACTCTCCAAAACAACAAGGATTTCAATCATAGGATATGGCATCTTTTCTTAAGCAGCAGTCTAAGAAAACAGCTGTTGAAAACTTTCACCTAGGGAATGACATCACTAAATTGGCCAAATAAGATGTTCCTTGTTCATATCCCCCCATCAACAACAATTTGGTATCCATCCTAGATGACAAATGCCTTCCTGGGAGCTATGGGATCCAGCACCATATGCCAAAGGACTCAGGAGTCTTGCCAACCCATACAGAGTACTAAGCATACAGACCTCAGTTCCAGCTGTGGACCCTGCAATGGACCAGCAACTGATTCCAGCACCTCTTGCCCATGGCCCAGGAGCCCCTGGAGAACACTATCTTAGGCAATTACTCATGAACAAGAAATGTTCTGTGAAAGTTCAGGAGTCCAGCAGAGGTTCTGGAACACCACTGAAGAAAAAAAAAAAAGAAAAAGAAAAGAAAAAATATATATATGAATTTGGATGCATATGAATTTGGGTGCATCAGAAAGGGTAAGAGGAACAGTTTGACTTTACCTACATTACCCTTTCCTCATGAGACACCTTCTTAGCCCATGATTTTTCCCACAGTGTAAAGTGAAACCAGGTGAGTGAGCACCCAGCTTCCGCAGCTGTGCAGGACAGGGCCAAAGAAGCCCATTTCTTTTTCACCCCATCTAGAGTAGTGAATTTTGAGGTCACAACTCGGGGACAGGAAGTGGCTGGCACAGTGACAGATTCTCAGAGGGCACTAAAGAGACACAGATTCTAATAACTATGTCATGGACTCCATCAAGAAGTGGACTCCATGATCTACTAGGGAATGCTTCACCCACAGAGCCCCCTGCCAGCTGGCCACAGGCACCCCCAACATCCCTTGAGTCTCACCCCTTTGCTCTCACACACATCCTATGGCCAGTTCCCTATGTGTGCCCCCAGGAGAGGTGAGAGAGAGCTTTGGCAGATGGCTAGTGAGCCCTCACAGAAGGCCTGCACCAGCCCAAATCTCTGGTTCAGGGAGAGACCACCAACTTGAGCTTTAGCAACCACCCTTGAGAAAGCAAAAGGGAGCCTGTCAGCACTCAGCCTGGTATGCTGATCGATCAAGAGAGAGCCCAGAGCCCAAGAATTCTGCCATATGAGGAAGCAAGAAGCATGGAGCAGGTGTATCCATAGAAGGTCTGAGAAAACCTCAGAATCCCTAGCAGGGCTCAGGAAAGGTTTTTCTCTCCCACAGTTATTCAGTAAAGACTAGAGGGAGTACTGCAACTGCAAATCTGAAGACAGCAATACCAGACAAAGGGAGAAGAAAATTCAGGGAAATATGACATCATCAAAGGATCACAATAATCCTCTAGTAACCTACTCCAAAGACGCAGAGATCTGCAATTTACCCAAGAAAAAATTTTAAATAGCTATTTTTAGGAAGCTATAAGAAAGCACAGAAAGATAATTCATTGTAGTCAGGAAAATAATACATGAACAAAATGAGAAGTTTAACAAAGAAATGGAAACCCTAAAAAAAGAGCTATGCAGAAATTCCGAAGCTGAATATAATGAATGAAATGAAAAATTCAGGAGAGACCATCAATAGCAGAATGGATCAGACAGAAGAAAAAAAACTGTGTGTTAGAAGGCAGGAACTTTTTAAACTATCCAGTGAAAACAAAGAAAAAAAAATGAGGAAAGCTTATGTGATCTGTAGGATACCATCAAAAGAAACCATCTGGAAATTATTGGAGTTCCAGAAGAAGGAGGCAGAAAGCTTATTTAAAGAAAAAAATGGCTGAGAACTTCCCAAATTTGGGAGGAGATTTAGACATCCAAGTTCACGAAGTTCATAGATACCCAAACAAACTCAGCTTAAAGAGATCTCCAAGACACAATAAAATGAAAACTACCAAAAATCAAAGACAAAGAGAGAAGAAACTTAAAAGCAGCAAAAGAAAAGACATAACATACAAGGGAAACCCCAGAAGGCTATCATCAGATTTCTCAGCAGAGGGTCAGGATAGAGTGAGATGTTATATTCAAAGTGCTGAAAGAAAAAAAATCTGCCAACCAAGAAGGCTCTGTCTAGCAAAGTTGTCCTTCAGAAATGAGAAATAAAACCTTTCCCAGACAAATAAAAGCTGAGGGAGATCATCACTAGACCTGCCTGACAAGAAATGCTGAAAGAAGTTCTTCAAGATGGAATGAAAGGGCACTAATTAGTAACATGAAAACATATGAAAATATACAACACACTGGTGAAGGTAAGTATTCAAATTCAGAATGTGTTAATATTGCCATACAGTGTATGTTAATCACTTAACTCTACTATAAAGGTTAAAGAGTAAATGTATTAAAAATAAGTATAGCTACAATAATTTATTAATGAATACACAATATAAAAAGAAGTAAATTGTGAAATCAAAAACATAAATACACAGTAAGTAGAAGTCCAGTCCCACTTTTGGCTTTGCTGTCTCCATGACTCTCAGTAAGCCTCTCAACGCGGTACTTCTCAGACTACTTTGTACACAGATCACCTAGAGTTCTTGTTAAAATGCGTATTTAGATTGAGTAAGTCTAAGGTGAGACCTGAGATTCCAGGCAATGCTGTGATGCTGCTCCATAGACCACACTTTATACAGCAAGGATTTAACTTCTCAGAGCCTCGGCTTCCTTTTTTGTAAAATCAGAGATTAAGACTCAGAGGCTTTTCCCACTAGAACACATTCTGATAAACCCACAGACAGGGCTGGATCTTTAGAGGCACTAAGCCCTGAAAAGATTATGTTACACCTCCTTTCACCCAGCTCCTCCCCAAAATACCCCTGATGTGGGATTCAAACTCAAGACAATATTAAACCTAAAGTACGTGGAAGGAAGTTGGACAAATTCTCTATTTTTCCCCTGATAACTACTTTAATGCTTTTCTTCATAGATCAAACATCATAGGCTTTCCAAAATTTGTTCTCACATTTTGGGTGCCCCTGCACTGCTGGTACGTTGACTGTGTCCTTGGTTCACCCAGGAATAACCCAGCTAAGCTCAGTCAACCAGCTGTCTCAGAAGATATCCTGCCATATGCCCAGAACACTCGAGGCACCCAAAACCCGTGGTTATCAGGACATTATCATCCTCTGGGAAGAACTAAGACCAACCTGGGAGCCATCCAATCCTAAGAAAGGATTTTTTGTTTCCTTAACTGCAGTTCTACCTTATATGCCAGGTGCCTCCTAGACAAACATTTGATTGCCTCCTCAGTTTATACCTGACTCAAGCATTGCCCCATCTGTTCTGAGTTCCATAGCATCTAAGACTGCCATATACAGCTCTGGAAATCACCGGAAGGAGGTGGCTGGGGAGGCTATTTCTGTATATAAAGTCTCCTTCCATCAGACCAAGGCACTGGCTATGTGGGAAGATGCTCAGCATCATTAGTCATTAAGGAAATGAGAATCAAAACCACAAGGAAATATTCCTTTATACCCACTAGGATGGCTATGATAAAGACAAGAACAAGTATTGGTGAGGATGTAGAGAAACCGGAACCCTCGTATGTCACTAGTGGGGAATGTAAACAGGTGCATCCACTTTAGAAAACAATTTGGTGGTTCCTCAAAAAGTTAGTCATAGAGTTACCATTTGATGCAACAATTCCACTCGTAGGTACATCACCGAAAGAACTGAAAAACATGTTCATACAAAAACCTATACACGAATGTGCACAGCAGCATTAGTCATGATAGCCAAAAAATGGAAACAAGCTAAGTGTTCATTGGATAAACGAAATGAGGTATGTCTACAGAATGCACGGTTATTCAACTATAAAAAGGAATGAGGAACTGATACCTGCCACAAGTTGCAGGAACCTCAAAAACATGACACTAAGGGAAAGAAGCTAGACACAAAAGGCCACATACTGTGTATGATTCCTTAGGGGCAGAAAATGTATCCCTTCTCCTCTTCTAAGTTCTTTGGCTGGTCTCATGATTAAATTGACATAAAACATGAACAGGAGAAAAACAAATTTAATTTTGCATGTAAGGGAGCCACAAAGGTAGGAGACTGAAGGGCAAGTGGGGTTCTGGAGGCTTGTATGCCACCCTGAGCAAAAGAATGGGACATGGACCTGGGGCTTCCAAGGGGAGGAGGGTAATTCACAGAGCAGATGTTTGGTAATCAGATGTTTACCCTGCCAAACGGATAGGTCTTTCAGATAAAAAGTTATCTGCGGTAATAGCTCTCTTTCTGGGCCAGGCCCCAGATCTAAACTCTTTTCAGTAGTTAAGGGAGAGGTAAAAGTTTTTCTTGAGTCTGCAGTGTCTTGATTGACTTTCGCTCAAAATAATCAAATAATCCACATGCCAAAGTGATATGTTTTTGGGTGTCTGCTCCTCTTCAATTTCATCTATATGAAATGTCCAGAACAGGCAAGTCCATAGAAAAAAGAAAAGTACATGTTAGTGTTGCCAGGGGCTGAGTGAAAGGGAAATGGGGAGTGACTGCTAATAGGTATGACACTCCTGTTGGGAGTGATGGAAATGTTCTAGGATTAGATAGTGGTGACGGCTGCACAATCTTATGAATAAAAACTGTGGGATTGTATACTTTAAAAGCATGAATTTTACAGCAGGTGAATTGTATCTCAATAATGTTGTTATTTAAAAACTGATGGTACATGTCAAAGAGCAAAGGAGCAGACTTAAAAAGGCTCCCAAAAGGCCTAAGCTTGGACCATATGAACAACAAAGTAAAAAATGAGAGCATTGGATTCTAACCCATAGAATAAAATAAATATCCATGAATACATACCGTTATGCAGGAAGAAAGAGAGAGAGAGAGGGAGGGAGAAAGGATGGTAGGGAGGTAGGGACAGCCCTTCCTTACAGTAGAATTCCAATTTCAAAATGTAGGTATGGTGGAAATAGTCCCCCCTAGGCAAACATCACAGTAATAATCGCTGCAAGTGACAACCACTGATGAACGCTAGTAACAGTAGTTGAAAGTCTGGTTAACAGGACATGTGCAAAATCTTAAAGTATTTCATACAAGATATCCACCAACTTAAAAAAGGAAAATAATAACTCTATATCAGAGAAACCTGACACTTCCTTAAGTAAGAAGTCAAAGTTGGCATCACAGGATGGGTGGGGGTGGGGTGGGGGGGGAATGTAGGTCACCTGGCTGACTCAAGCATGGAACATGTGACTCTTTTTTTTTTAACATTTTATTTATTTATTTGTCAGAGAGAGCAAGCATGCACAAGTGGGGGAGAGGCTGACGGAGAAGCAGGCTCCCCAGGGCTCCATCCCAGGACCCTGGGATCATGACCTGAGCCAAAGGCAGACACTTAACCAACTGAGCCAGCCAAGTGTCCCGGAACATGTGACTCTTGATCTTGGGATCGTGAGTTTGAGCCCCAAGTGGATGTAGAGATTACTTAAAAAAAAAAAAGTTTGTACTTCTTTAAAAAAAAAAAGTTTGCATCACTGTTCGTAAGTTATATCAACATCATGTATCCCCTTATATGATGGGCTGACAAAAACATATGTCTTCGATCTCATCATAAGAAAGTGTCAGACAAAATGAGGGATGTTATACAACATAAGGGACCAGTACTCTTCAAAAATGTTAAGGTCAAGAGGACCTGTCACTATCAGAGAAAACCAAGGAAACGTGACAACATGAGCTCCTGTATTAGATCCCGGACAAGAAAAAGAACATTGGAACGAAAACGTTCAAAAATTAGGTCTGTAAGGTAGCTAAAAGTATTGCGTCGATATATTCATTCTCTAGTTTCAATAATGGCACTATGGTCATGGAGGCTGTTAAAATTAAGGGAGGCTGGATAAAGGGTGAATGGAACTTTCGGTACTATTTTATCACTTTTCTGTAAATCTCAAGTTATTTCAACATAAAAAGTTTAAAAACTTTGATATAAGCAGCTATTTCTAAAGTCACTTTTATCTGAAAGTCAGTTGTGGATTCCTTCTTCGCCTTATAGGTTGCTAACAGAATAATGTAAAAAGCAGCAACCCCGTGACATCACCGCGCATTGCCTTGGAAACCTCAGGTTTTAACATTTTCGTTGTCACAGCTCCTTAGTTATATACACTTTGGCCAGCAGGTGGCAGCACTCAACCAGGTTCTTTTCCGCAAAACGCCGGAAGAAGCCTGAGATTGCAAAGAGGGAGGGAAAACAATGAGACCTCCCCAACCCAGGAGCTGAAGGTAACAATGTCATTATACGATGTACAGTCACTATAGGGAGATGCCGTTTTTATGGGCACTTAAGTGATGAGGCAGGGAGGAAAGAATTGGTAAACAGTGATGTAAGGCTTGGAGGCAAAATTAACCACCCCGCCCTATCCCCACCCTGCCCCCACCCCGAGCCCGGGGCCTCAAGAGCGAGCCCTGGGCCCTGCTTCCACTGGGTGCTAATGCCACACTATTGAAAGAATAACAAAAGATGACTTGCAAATTTAAACTTTCAAAGAAGGAATTACAAAGAAACGATAAATTATCGATATTATAAGAAGTTTAGTAAGTTTTAAATATGACTATCAGCGAATTGGAGGGGGGAGGGGAGGAACTGTAGACCCGGAAGAAACTCCACATGGTTCTCTGTCTCTCTCCTCTCCTGTCTTCTCACCCCAGAACTGCTCCCAGCAAGGTCTGATGTCCGACGCCCTGATCTCAGCCATCTTTGCGAGTTGCTGAGCGCCCGGGAGAAACGTTCAAAACACCACAGCCAGCAAGTGCCAGAGCTAGGACTTAAAGCTAAGACTTTGGATAAGCCCTGTCCTTCCACGGCGCGGAAACCAGGTCTGCGCTCCCACCTTCTATCAGCAAGTGAGTGGGCTCAAAGGTAACGGATCCGGGCTGATTTCTGGCGTGGTGGGCACCAAGGATTCCCTGATGAAGGTGAGCTGTGCGAAGCCGAACCCCAGTGGTGCAGTCGTATAAAAAATGTATTGTAATGTTTTATATTCTGAGTTTCCTAGACTGAGGACTTTTGTTCCTCATTCCACTACCCCACACACCTAACTTTTCTTTCCTCCATTGAAGTGGGAGGGAGGATAATGGTTGTGAAATGTAAAACCTCAAGCTTCTGACTAGAGCTTCCTGCTACTTCTGAAGCTTCTCCCAGAGTGACCTCAATCACTAGGCCTGAAACCAAACAAACAAAAAAAGAAATCTATTTAAAGATATCCTTTCTACCACTTCTAATCCATAGCCTACTGCTAATGGACAGATGGGCATTGTGGTGTCCGCTGGGAGAGCTCCCCAGCAACATTAAAGTACTGGGTCAACGCTCGGGACCTGGCATCCTCAGACATCCCTCCCCCCTTCCCACCCTCCTAGCCCATTCAGCAAAGCCTCAGATTGGATGTGTAGAAGGGCATGGCCTTCAGAATGGTGCCAGGCTTGAGAAATTGAGAAATAGTAGGACTGACAGAGATGAGTGTAAAGAGTCCCAACAGGAAGCTGTTCCTGAGTTTCTGGTAGAGGCCCAGGTTGGGGGGGGGGGGGGCATTGGGAGGGGAGGCACTACACGCTGCTGTGACTGTGGGAGCCCCAAGACCAATCCAAACCAGCCAGCCCAGGGACCCACTAGCTTTATATCTGCTTCCCTCCCAACCCAGAGTCCTTGCAGTTCATCTTGACCCACAGTATACCGGGGGAGGCCTTTCGTGCTGCTTGGAGCTTCTTTCCCACATCTGCAGCTGAATGTGACAGGATGTGGGTAAGAAGGCTTAAATACCGTGATGCAAGAACTAGGGGCTTTACATAACACAGGCACCGCTCTGCTGATGGTGCAAAACTTCGTACAAGAACTCAATGCCCACAGAGAAGCAACTCCTGAGAAAGACCTGCAGGGCTGTAAGCATTTGATTTGCTGAAATTTCCTCCCCACACACCTCACCCCTTACACACACACCATTGTCCATGATGACACTTGATTTTAACCAGAAGGAAAATAAAAATGCAGCACAGCCCTGCACCCTACCCCAATCTGGCAACCTTCATTTTAAGAACTCAAAGTTTGGCGGGGGTGGGGGAAGGCACACTTTGTTTTTTAACTTTTAACTTCCCTCTTTTTTTTTTTTAGATTTTATTTATTTATTTGACAGAGAGAGAGAGAGAGCACAAGTAGGCAGAGAGGCAGGCAGAGAGAGAGGGAGAAGTAGGCTCCCTGCCCCTGCTAAGCAGAGAGCCTGATGTGGGGCTCGATCCCAGAACCCTGAGATCATGATCTGAGCTGAAGGCAGAGGCTTTAACCCACTGAGCCACCCAGGCGCCCTGGATACCTTTATTTAAAATAAGAACCTTTTTTTACAGTCAGTATAACATTTTCTCATTGAACCAAGTTAAATTACATAATCACATGCCTTAATATACAATTCCCAGTTAGAGTTCAAATTTCTCAAATTGTCAAAAATGTCCTTTATAGTTGTTCACCACAAGTGGATCCCAGGGGCGCCTGGCTGGCTCCGTCAGTAGAGCATGGGACTCTTGGTCTCGGGGTTTGAGTTCGAGGGGCACGTTGGGTGTAGAGATTACTTTAAAATCTTTTTAAAAATAAAGAAACAAACTAGGCTCCAATAGCAGGACCACACATCGCACCTGTTTTTTTAGGTCCCTATTGTCTCTTAACTTACAACATTCCCTTTTCTCATGCTACTGACTCCTTCGGGACTAGGGATCAGCTGATTAGTAGAATACTAGCTTCCTGGGTGTGTCTGATGGCTTCTTCCAGATGGAGCTTCCTTGTTTCTCTATTCCTGAAGTTTCCTACAACCTGCATGTTAGATCTAAAACAGAGATTCCGATTAAACATTTTTAAAGTGCCAGAATTCTCAGTATGTTTTATAAAACGGAGAAAGCATTGCACAGAAAGGCTGAAGGACATAAATGACAATAGCATAGAGTATAGCACACATATCAACTGGTACTGTTGAATCAGACCACATATGTCTTAGTCTCATGAAACCCAAAACCTACTTACTTATTCATTACATGGACTGGAGTCTACTTATAAGTCTACCTTTGGAATCTCCTAAGTCACAAATACGAGCCCTGACACAGCCTGGAAGAAATCCCCATAAAACAAAAATAAAATTAAATTAAAAGATAAAAAAATAATAAAAATCCCCATAAAAGAAATTAGGATATTTAAATATTTTATGGGAAACACCTCTGTTTTATCCTTGGGAGTTAGATCTGTTTCCACTTTCTAAAGTACAACGCTAGCCTGCCGCCCACTGCTGGTTCCAATCCCAGTCTGACTGTCTACCTTGTACCTGTTCTGCCTGGTCCTTCCCTTGGCCCTAACCCCATAAGTGACAAATCAAGAGTAGCAACAGCGAATCCAAGTAGAAGAAGATGGGACTTTTGAAGTTCTACTTCGTTGTCAAAGTTTACAAGAGCCCCTAATTTCAAAACTTAATTTACCCCAAATTCTAAATACTTTACCATGTTTTGTGGAATCAAGAATTTGTTCTGTGAACATGTGTCCTACTCAAACAAGCCCCCTTAAAGTGATCTCAGCTATTTCTTCTGTTCAAGGAAATGTAGAACCTCTGGATCATCCTTTTTTCCCCTCTAAGTTTTTATTTAAGTAATCTCTATGTCCAGTGTGGTGCTTGACCTCATGACCCTGGGGTCAAGAGTCACATGCTCTTCTAGCTGAACCCACCAGGTGCCCCAGTCTCTCTCAGGATCTCCTTCCTTCCTTCCTTCCTTCCTTTCTTTCTTTCTTTCTTTCTTTCTTTCTTTCTTTCTTTCTTAACAGAGAGAGAAAGAGAAAGATCACAAGTAGGCAGAGGCGGGTGGCGGGGCGGGAGTGGGGGGTAAGCAGGCTCCCTGCTGAGCAGAGAGCCCGATGCGGGCTTGATCCCAGGACCCCCCCCCCCCCCAGAACATGACCTGAGACTAAGGCAGAGGCTTTAACCCATTGAGCCACCCAGGCGCCCCCGGGATCATCTTAAGACGGGTTAATTTGGCCTGTTGTTAGGATCATGGAACACTGAGCAGCATTTGGGAAGGAAATGCTCCATCTCTAAGTGCTAAATTACCCTCAGAATAAATCATTCCATCAAAG
>CM052797.1:35605685-35637658 GCA_028533885.1 Nasua narica | reverse complement strand
TTGCCCAGGAGAAAGCCTTTCTCAGTTCTTCTGAAATTTCTATGACAGCTCAAGACTGTCCCCACTATGCTTCTAGGGGAAGTGTGTGGTGGGCCACCCTTGTGTTTGGGCAGCTTTCCAGAAGCAGAATGCCCAGGTCAGGCAGTGGTGGCTGTGGCCTTAACCACTCGTCTCCAAGGTGAAGCCCCGCTCTCCCCCAGCCAGGGCGGAGAGAGGTATTTTTAACCTTGGTGTTGGCTTACACGGAGGTTCAGGTATTCTCTGGGGCGGACTATGAGACAGGAAAGCTGAGAACCGACACTTAGACTCATTTGCCCTACCTCAATGTGCTGGTTTTAGGCACCTTGGAGGATTGGACTATAAAAGCTGTAATAAGTGAAAACTATTTATTACGGTTCCCCAGAAACCCTTTGGATGTCATATTTCTTTTCGTTTCTGACACAGACGTGCAGTGCGGGGACGGGCAGCTCACCCCACTCCCACCCCCAACCCCCATGGGGGAGGGGAGAGAAAAATTACCTCCACATCACCTGCCTTAACTAGACCAGGAAGAGAAACCAGATGTGGGTCTATTACAAAAGAACTAGAATTACAGACAGGTTATTTAGGTCCTCTTCAGAAGGTGGCGTGTGTTAGTCATAAGATCTAATAGCGTGTGCATGAGGCAAATCAAGTCAACAGGAAATTGTCGTGTTTTCATGAGGTGAAGACAAGTTGAAATACACGTGTGACACAAAAAGATTTGTAGGAAACTCGGGGATTGTGGGTTTTGGTTTTTTTTTTTCATGAAATGAGTATGAAGGGATATTGATTTACAGATTTATTAACAAAAGAGGACCTTTTTTGTTTGGGATACAGACATATCACTTAAGTAAATAGATATCCCTCCAAGCCACCAGCTAGCTATGCAAGTGCTGGGCTAGAAAGCAACTAGTCTGGGCCCATTTGTGGACGATTGTCCCTTCCCTTAAGGGAAAGGAAGGTAGATGTAAGAGGGCTGTGAGTTTGTTTCAAACACACACACACACACACACACACACACACACACAATAGGAAGACGAGTCTATAGAGACCATCAAAATTCTGATTACAAGGCTACATCATCTTTTAATTTCATGGCCTATCAGAAAATGGAGCCCACTGAAGAATCTAAATCAAATTTAGTCCAGTTTTGGGAGGGGCTTCATACTGATCTAAGAATAAGCTCACTCCTAGCATTATTCTCTCAGATCACAGCTAACTAAGAACTGGCTGCTCCCGTGTCACTAGCGCAGAAAGCCCCCCTTAGAAGGCAGGACATGTAACATACAGTTTACAGCTGACTGTCTAGTTCCAGAGTCCAAGTGCCTGCTTGGAACCTCTCCAGGAACCCCTCAGAATTGAAAGGGAGGAGAGCCACTTCCAGATTCCCGAGTCACCCCAAAAAGTGGCCTTGGTTCCTTACTCCTCTCAGCTGTGGGCGTCCCTCCGTCTCACATCTCAGCCATTTCTTCCCAGCTCCACCTCCCGCCTCTCCCTTTGCATCTTTCTTTTTAAAAAATGCTTTTTAAAAATCAAGCCTTAGGGGTGCCTGGTGGGCTCAGTTGGTAGAGTGTGTGACTCTTGATCTCAGGGTTGTGAGTTTGAGCCCCATGTTGGGTGTAGAGATTACTTAAAAAAAAAAATAAAAAAAATAAAAATCAAGCTTTGAAGTAACAAAGGATTCCTGAGCATATGTTTATATAGCTATTAAATCTTTATTTTCCACTTAATTCCTTTTATTGCTTCAACAATATGACATGGAAAATTTTTTTTAATTTATTTTTTTAGTAATCTCTGCACGCAGCATAGGGCTCAAATTCCCGACCCCCAGATCAAGAGTCGCATGCTCTTTTGACTGGGCCAGCCCCCCGCCCCAACGTGGCACAATTAATAGAAGAAACCTGCAATCTCAGTAAATTTAAAAATTAGAATTCAGGGCACCAGGGTGGCTCAGTCAGTTAAGCGTCTGCCTTTGGCTCAGGTCATGATCCCAGAGTCCTGGGACTGACTCCTGCTTTGGGCTTCCTGCTCAGCGGGGAGCCTGCTTCTCCCTCTATCCCTGCCCACTACCCCCTTCCACCCTTGTGTGCATTCTCTGTCTCACAAAAATAAATAAATACAATCCTTAAAGATCACAATTCACTTACAGATTAAATCCCCATATGGTAAGTGCCTCCATGTGGTTATGGCCTAATATCTGTAGCTGCAGAGACTTAACTAAACAATCTTAGATCTTCTGTCTTGCTTCTTAATTGGAAGAGGAATCTGGAAATCATTGCCAAACAGGCTGCATGAGTCACAACAGGTGACTGTATTCTCCTTTCTGGTGTGAGGCAGTGCAAGATAAATTTAGTTTCTATTCTTTTTGCTGTTTCTCAGGAAGAGCAGGGCTTGCAGAGTAAATTAGGATGGCTAATCTGACTCACTTCAGTTTTCATTTCCTTCGGGGGTGTTTTCTGACCAATAGTGGAAGGTCTTTTCCCTCACTCCTCAAAGGCTGTCTATGAATCTGGCCTCAGATGTGAGGTTTTTGTAGTTAAAACATAGCTGGATCACTTCATAGTCGCACTCAACTCTGTGGTTCATACAGTCTGTTCGGTGTGGTACGGACAGCTAATAGAGTTTTGGTCCTTTGTTTTTCATTTTATATTCACTCATTTCATAAACATGAAATATGGGCCGACGGTGCTTTGGGGTGCCTCGTGAGCTGTGTGAGAGAAGGTGTCAGATTTGGCCTCTGTTTTCAAGGAGATAATCGGTGACTAATTCTAAGGTAGCCCGAATGTCAGTAAATGCTATCTGTGTAATGCTAAGATCTTAAGGAGGGAAAGGATTGCCATAGGACAAGGTCCCTCAGGACAATATCATAAAGAAAGAAGAGTTCAAGTGGTATTGAAGAAAGCAATATAATTTGTAGCATTCTTAGCAGTCTGACAGATCAGAGACTCTGACTAGATCCCCCTACAAAACAGCTAGATCTGCAATGAAACATATTTTCTTTGCATCAGTGAGCTTGTAGGAAGTGAGAGAATTTCCCAGGGGCAGAGATTAAAAGGCGTGCTGAATCCAGGGTGGTGAATGATAAGCACACAGGAGGAAAGTTGCAGTTCCTCAGAGAGCAAATCGTAATGACCTGCACTAGGGAGCCTGTATTAGTCGGCTAGGCCACCATCATGAAATACCACACGCTGACTGGCCAAAACAACAGAAATTCGTTTTCTCACAATTCTGAAGGCTAGAAGTCCAAGATCAAGGGGCCAACAGGGTTGGATCCCTCTAAGGCCTCGTTCCTTGGCCTGAAGATTGTCACCATCTCACTGCCTTTTCACATGTTCATCTCTGGGCTCTTGCCTGCCTTGAAAGGAAACCAGTCCTAGTGGATGAGGGACTGCCCCTGATTGAATGAGGGACTCTGCCTAATTTTAACGCTGTCACCTCTAATGAGCTTATCTCTAAATATAGTTATGGCTTCTTTCTGAAGCACGGGGGATTGGGATTTCAACACATGAATTTTGGGGAGACAATTCAGCCCACAGCAGAGCTTACACCTTGGGTCACAAAGATGAACCTTAGACTATAGATTAAACCAAGGACGCTGGAAGGGGCTGAACGGTCCCTGAAGGCAGTGGCCCCTGCCTGCAGATATAAAGGAAAGTTTCCTCTGAAAAAAGGCAACTTCAGTTCAGACCCTGAGGGTTCCTATAGGTGAAGATCAAACATGCATTCATTACCAAAGATCAGTAAGGAAAAAAGACACCATGAGGGATCATCAGCAAAAACATTCATCATAAGGAGAGTGAGGACCCTCCAAACTTTAAATACTAGAATTACCAAATAAAGGCTATAAAATAGTAATATATGAAACATCTAAGGGTTTCAGGGTTTCTTTTCCTTCTTGGTCACGCGGCTCTGAAGAGGTAGCCTGGACCAAGGTTGCAAGGTGGCCAAGCAAAGTTTATTGAGTGATAGAAAGTGACAGTACAAAGAGATAGTACAAAGCTTATTGAGTGATAGATACGAAGCTCCCAAAAAGGGAGGGAACCTGACAGGTTTGCCAGCAAAGTTTCTAGGGGTTTTTATGGGCTCCTTGGAGGGCTATTTTAATCTGACTTATCCTTCTTTGCCTGGCATCCAGTCAGGTTTTTGTCATCTATCTATCATGTGGAAAAGTGTGGAGGGGTCCTTCCAGGGTGGGTGTAAGATACTTTTAAGAGTGATTTCCTCTTAAGGCAAGGGCCCTCGTCCCTGCCTGCCTTTCTTCCAACTATCCTTCATGGTAAATAAGTACCAGTTGGAATCACAAAAATGGGGGGGGGGACAATAAAAAATGATGGGGCTGACTGGAAAATGAAACACACAGAACTTCTAAAATAAAAAAATATAAGTACAGATTTTTAAAAAACTCAATAAAGAGATTAAATAGCAGATTAGAAACAACTGAAGCAAAAATTGGCTAACAGAAAGTGAGAGCTTCAGAAATTAACCAGAATGTAGTGCAGAGAGAAAAAGACAAGACAGAAAAAAGGAAAATGTTTAGCGTATGCCTAATTAGAGTCTCAAAAGGAGAGGTCTGAGAGAATGCAAGAGAGGCACTATTTAAAGAGATCATTGCTGAGGATTTTCCAGAATGGTGAAAGACAAGAATTTAAAGATACAGTAAAAGCGATCTATGCCAAGGAAGATAATTTCTTAAATATCTAACCCTTACATCATAGTGAAATCTGCAGAACACCAGAGACAAAGAAAAAAATCTTTTCTCAGAGAGAAAGGGCAGATCACCTGCAGAGGAGCATTACTTAGAATGACAATAGACCATGGAATAGCACTTCCAAAGTCTGAGACAAAACAGCTGCCAGCCTAGGCCTGTGGATCCATCAAACCCGTTTTCCAAGAATAAGAAAGCAATGAAGATGTTTTCAGATTAACCAAACTCAATCTGCCGCCTATAAACCTGCAATAAGCGAATTTAGAAATGATCTTGTCTTCTCTGGGGGGTTCCCCCTACAAAGTAAATCTGATTAAATGAAAGTTTATTTGAGAGGTGATCCCAGGAAATACTTGTAGGCAAGTAGAGAAGTGAGACAGAGAGTAAAGGAAGCCAGAGAAGGTTCACTGTCAAGCGAGTCACCACCATGAGCCACTGAAGCTTCATCCCACTGAGGAACCACGGAACCCGGGGGCCGGTGTAGGATGGGGACCGAGTTCTCCTACCCAAAGGGCAGGGATGTCCACCCCTCCCTTCAGAATGGGGTGCTGCCCCAGGGGCATTACTCCTCCACATTCTTGCCTGCACCTGGCAGGAGCAAAGGAGGGTGCAGCAGGCAGGCCCACAGATGCCAAGGGCTGGAAGCAGGACTGGCTGAGCTTGGAGAGGTTACGTGCCAGGGGGATATGGAAGGGCCACTGGCAAAGCCCACCACCCACGTACTGCAGGAAAACCGCACAATGACTGTGCAAGGGGAAGGTGCGAAGAATAATGAGTCAGTAGACTAGCGACCGTGTAGATACATCTAACAAACACTGTTAGTATAAAATGAGAATATCAGCATCTACGTTGTAGTCTGACACAAGACAGAACGTGACTAAAATAGTGTCTACTGGTATACTTTAGAGTTTGCCTCACTATTAGGGGTAAGAAATTAAAAGTTAGGAACCGTGAGTTTCCTTAAAAGAATATAATTTAGGGGCGCCTGGGTGGCTCAGTGGGTTAAAGCCTCCAGCTCAGGTCATGATCTCAGGGTCCTGGGATCGAGCCCCACATTGGGCTCTCTGCTCAGCAGGGAGCCTGCTTCCCCCTCTCTCTCTCTGCCTGCCTCTCTGCCTACTTGTGATCTCTCTCTCTCTGTCAAATAAATAAATAAAATCTTAAAAAAAAAGAAGAATACAATTTAGCCAGTTGTCTTGGTGGGAGGAGGATAAAGGTATGTTAACTCTGGTGACCTGATGCAAGAGCAGCTGGGTGAAGAGTGTGGAGTAGCATGAGCTTCCAGAAATAGCCAGCTTGCTGGCCGTGGGGGAGCTGCGGCAGAGAATGGCTGTGAGGCAAGACAACGGGGGATGGCTGCAGAAGAACCCTGGAGATCTAACGTTCTATCCCGTAGGACAGGGGTCTCCGGTTTTTTTCATCACACACATCATCCATTAATATGTTTGAACTTGTACACCTGTATGTGATATTCGTACATTATAAAACATACACTCAAAAGGAATTTTTCATGAACTAGGTGACATCGATCTACATGTGTTAACTATGCCTTAAAAATAATTCTTAATGTTGTTCTTAAAAACAAAAATTAAAAAAAACACAATAATTTATGTGAGCAATAAGCTTGACTTACACAAGATGGGTATATTTGGACCTCTGGTTTTAGTGGCTGTCATGGCTGATAAAAGATACCTCAGGGGCACCTGGGTGGCTCGGTTGTTAAGCCTCTGCCTTCAGCTTAGGTCATGATCCCGGAGTCTTGGGATCGAGCCCTGCATCGGGCTCTCTGCTCTTCGGGAAGCCTGCTTCTCCCTCTTTCACTCCCCCTGCTTGTGTTCCCTCTCTCACTGTGTCTCTCTCTGTCAAATACATAAAATCTTAAAAAAAAAAAAAAGATACCTTACTAAAGTAAAGCAGACTGAGGAAGAAGTGTGCTTATAAATCACAATAATTATTATTTCTTCAATCCCACACACTCATTATGCAAGCATTTTTATTGAAATTCAGCTAGGAAATTTCCATGTTCTCTGATTTCAATCAGTGGTGATAGCATAATAATCAGAAGGGGCTGATTTACAGGGTTGGTTTTTTTTTTTTATTTTGTTCTGTTTTTTAACAAATGAGTGCAAATCCCATTGAAATTCTTCATCAGAACAGTATTTAAACAAATTAGAAAACTGTGTTTCTAAAAAAAATGAAAGAAAGAAAGAAAATTGTGTTTCTGAGTTTTTTAAGCAGGTTGTGCCAGGAGGCCCCTGTGGCCATGTGGGTAGGAGAGTTAAGGTCCTCCAGTCAAGAGGTAGGTATGGACATAGGAGTCAGAGAACAAATTTGACAGGATTTGGTAATGGCATACGGAAGGAGAGGGAACAAAGAGAAGAAGTCTGGGATTATATAATCCCTGGATTAGTGAGACTCCTCACTGAGCAGGGAGCCCAATGTGGGGCCCACACTCTGGAATAATGACCTGAACCTAGGGCAGATACTTAACTGACTGAGCCACCCAGGCATCTCATTTTGTCATAGTTTTTTTTTTTTTCGTTGTTGTTTTTAAGATTTTATTTATGTATTTATTTCACAGAGAGAAAGAGAATACAGGCAGGGGGAGCAGCAAAGGGAGAGGGAGAAGCAGGCTCCCCACTGAGCAGGGAGCCTGATGCAGGGCTCCATCCCAGGACCCTGGGATCATGACGTGAGCCAAAGGCAGATGGTTAACCCCCATATTGTCATAGTTTGATTGATTTCCCTCTGGAAAAGGTCAAGTTCCCTGGAACATTTGATATCATCATTTAGAGACGAAGTAGGTGTTACACGTTTATTAAAAGTGATACATAAGATTGACTCAGAAACCAGGAGTCCTGCGTCAATGTTTTTCATCTCAGTAATCTTACTGGCATGTGTACATACTTGAACTTGAATACTGGCTCAAATGAATCTTTTATGCAATGATCAATAGTTGGTAGGATTTGCTTCAAGTATTGAAACTCAGTGTTCCACTCTATTTACAGATGTATTTAAGCAAATTTTCATGATGTCGTTGTATTTTGAGATTGCATATTCTAATTATGAGACATCATCTATGTGGCAACAAGCCAGTGGATACATTAACCAATGGATCCATACCTCCTGGGACATGACATCTTTGAACTGAACCCCAAATTTTCCCGACCCTATCAATACAATGATCTTCCATAGCTTCACCTTCTAGGAATCTACTTTGGAGCTTGTGCGAATCTCTTCTCTTTCCTCTCCCTCAGGTGTCAATCACTGAGCCAGTGCAGTACCCATAGACCATCCTTCTTCTGCAAAGCCCTGGGAGAGAGAGGCAGCATTCATGCCTCCCCAGTTTCCCTCTCACATGGCCAAAGTCACCCGCACAACTGCTAACCTCTCGGCTCCTTCTCTTTGCCAGAATTATCACTGTGTCTGTCAGAGAGTTAAGTGCTTTTCCTCTTCCCACTGAAGCTGGCACAGGTCAGATGTCACTATTGATGGGAGAGAGGGAGGCAAGGAATTTCAAAGCAGATGGAGGCAGGGCCCCTGTTTCCAGATTAATTATAGGGGATATGGAGGCGACACATTAAACAGAGATACTTCATTCCTTCCCATCTTGATACCAACCCTGAAGTCTTTTAGATCAGTAATGGTAGCCACCAGTACTAATAATAGTAGAAGGCTCCTTCTCAGTATGTGTGCCCTAGGATCTCCAACATCCAAAATAAGGTCAAATGGAATCACAGGGCCATGACACCTTCCAGCAAACTCAAATATCCACAGTCACACAATGTGCAGAAATATAAACACGTGACCCTCCACATCATCTATGTAGCATTTTCTAAGCTAAAATTTTGTACTCACTATAATTCCAGGTGCTGAGGAATTACCAAAATGCATAAGAGATTTTTCCTGCCCTGAAGGAAAGTATAATCTCACTACAGAGCCAAGGCAAGCAACAGGAAACAATTTGAAAACCATGCAAGATAACATTTAATCAGAAATTGTAACTTAAATTAGAGAGACCAAAATGGCAGATACAATGCATCCCGGGATATGTGTCCTTGGAAGAAGCAGTTACTCTTTCTGGATCTCAATTTCGTTACTGATTTTTGTTTTATTTTGTTTTTAGGTAGGAATAATTAGGAATAATATTAATCCCTTATTATCTGTTAAATGATTCTGTGATGCACACATGTAACAAAGTATGTGTCAGCACCTAAAAAAAATTCCTAGTATTCAGGGGCGCCTGAGTGGCTCAGTGGGTTAAAGCCTCTACCTCCGGCTCAGGTCATGATCTCAGGGTCCTGGGATCGAGCCCCGCATCGGGCTCTCTGCTCAGTGGGGAGCCTGCTTTCTCCTCTCTCTCTGCCTGCCTCTCTGCCTACTTGTGATCTCTCTCTCTGTCAAATAAATAAAATCTTAAAAAAAATTCCTAGTATTCAAACGTAGGACCTCATTATTATTACTATAATTATTTCCATTATGATTATTCATAGAAGACTTGAAGTTAGGGAAGGGGAAGGGATCCTGGTACTCTGGGAAACTTACCCAGAAAAGAAAGTGTCTGAAAACCCGAGGCAGCTCTGAAGGATGAGCAGAATCCAGAAGGCGTGCAACAGGCTTGGAGGGGTGGCGGGGAGAACTGTGTCACCGAGGCAAGGAGAGAAGTGTGAAGGATATGAGGGATCAATCAGATGCCTGCTGGCTGAGCATAAGGACTGCTTAGGGTACGAATAGGACACATACTTGGGTGGATGAGGGGGCTGATCCAGGGCAGACCTCACCAACAAGCATGAGTCCCACAGCTCGAAAAGGGATACATTGGCATTTCCTTTGTTCAAGACTAGTGGTTTGGAAGAGAAAGACTTGTGATTTGCTTAGAAAAAGCAAAGTCTATCAGGGCAAGTGTTCAAAGAATTAAATGTTTTGTTCTAGACACTACTGGCTGGATTGAATTCATACTACCTGTATCGCTGTCCATCTCACTGCTACCGCTACTCCCCAATTTCTTCTTGCTACCAATGACCTCATTTATGCCAACCAATGGTCGTTTGTCTTCGTCCTTCTTGACCTCCACTGAATCTGTGCCTGGTCCTTACTCATGCTATGTTTTCACAGAAGGCTGTATTGTCTACTCGATGCTGGAAACAATTTTATCCCTGATTCCCAGGCAAATAGCTTCAGAATTCTGCCTGAAATTTAAACCACTGAGATATTTATACCTGCAAACCAGTCTTTCCTTTCAAAACACAAATACACTCAAGGTGGCTGAGGAGAGCTGAGACTCACACTTCACCTTTAATGATTTTAATTAATTATTCTCCCACCATCTACGTTCGAGCTGCACTGAAAGGAATGAAGGAGTGCTTGCTTGACGAGTTCAGGAAGAAGGAAAGGTCATCTGGAAGACGAGGGAATCATGCAGGAGGGCTTTGATCGAATGACAAGCAGAATGAGGATACCAGAGATGAACCTAATTTTCAGACTTTTGCCAAAACTCAATCTTTTTTTTTTTTTAAGATTTATTTATTTGAGAGACAGAGAAAGTGAGAGAGAGCATGAGAGGAGAGAAGGTTAGAAGAAGAAGCAGACTCCCCGCGGAGCTGGGAGCCTGATGTGGGACTCGATCCCGGAACTCAAGGATCATGACCTGAGCCGAAGGCAGTTGCTCAACCAACTGAGCCACCCAGGCGCCCCCAAAACTCAATCTTACCCATGTACACATATGTAGGGTCTCCTTCCCACCCTTCACACCCATCCCAGGCTTTCCTTCCCCTGACAGCCCCAGAATGGAGAAAGGAGACATCTTTCATTCCTCAGAGCAGCTTCAAATAAGAATAAATATACGTTATTTTCTTCCCTCCAAACAAGACCACAGGGTTCTCAGAAGGCAATCCTTGGCTCCATTTCAGGACTGATCTCAGAGTCTCAGTTGCAAATGCTTAACTGCAAATTACATCTGCCTCCCCCGACTCCCCCAGCCGGGAGACACAGAGAGTGAATGTTACCTAGCTCTGCCCTGATTAAAACTTGGGTTCATGTAAAAATCTAACTTCCAGGACCCACGTGTTCTAGAATGTTCTTCTGGTAGGATAAGACTGAATCACGTGACAGCTGAGAGAACACTTCTCTCCTTTTTCTCATGTTCCATCATTGACCCCTAGAATAGTAACTTCTGCCCACATTTTGTCCTCTCCAGGAAAGTGAGAAAGGGGCTCCCAGCTCTGCCTTTTGGGGAGGAGTGACCGATATGACCAGGGAGAAGGGTAAAGGTCACACTGCTTGCTCACTCTCTCTGACTCAGATCTGCTGCACCTTCTCCTCTTTGATTTTGTTCCTATGAAGTAAGTAGATCTGGATGGGGGCACAGGCCTACCCTCTGGAGGCTGATGTCTCTCTAGACCTCCTCTCTGAGTCTGATAGGCAATGAGGGTGGAAACTCCCTTCCATGTGGAGGCACCCAAGTACACCGTGCAGAACAGCTTGCCCTACCCACAGGTAGAGCTGAAGGCCTACCTAGTCCTAGGTGTAAGTGGGGTTCTCTAGTCCAGCTTTACCATTAATTTAAAAATGTGGTTTTGTTCCCACTAGTTTTGCATGCCTATTTCTCAACTGATTCAAAACAAAAAGGGGAGGAAGCACGTGATTGATTGTCCCTAAGATTTCAGTGGTTTCAGTGGTGTTTTAGGAAGACTGGCTTAGCAAAGCCTTCTACCCCCTTGCTTCTCAGTGCTCTCCGAGGAGCAAGAACCTATTCTGATATACCTTTTTTTTTTTTTTTAAGATTTTATTTATTTGACAGAGAAAGATAGAGATCATAAGTAGGCAGAGCAGCAGAGGGAGAGGAAGAAGCAGGCTCCCCACTGAGCAAGGAGCCAGACATGAGACTTGATCCCAGGATCCTGGGATCATGATCTGAGCCAAAGGCAGACACTGAACTGACTGAGCCACGCAGGCACCCTGATATATCCTCTTAGAGCTCTAGTCCTCACCTTCACCTCTATCCTAGTCTTCACCTCCCTCCATCCCCATTTGAGACCTGGGTTTTGTCAAATGTGTTCGGTGGGCTGGAGAACACATTTGGTGTTGGTGGTGAGGACCCAGTCACCCTCCAATTATATCCTGTGCCGATCCCTGTTCCTCACACTCTGACTTGGGGCACACTGTGGATTACCAGGGTATTTGTAATGCTCTAAGTGCCCTCAACCCAAGATACACTTAAGTCTATGTGGTTTCCCTTCATAGTTATCAATATTAAGAAAGAGTGGGCCATTTTAAAAATTTACCATTTACTATTCACTCTTCTTTAGGAAAAAAACGCTGTGGGAATTCTGTTATTTATTATTTATCAATAGGACCTTTCATAAGAGTAAATATTTTTATCTTTCAAGCAAACATTTGATGGATTACCTTTGAAGAAAGACACATTCTTATATTACAAATGTTTCTTATATTATAGGGTTAGAACAGTAACTCTAGAATTCGATTACATTGTCAGAGTTATCTGGCACAAACCATAAAAAGCAATGAGACGAAAAAAATAACCATTGTTTTTATGACTGGAATATTGGCTGGCTGGTGTCATGGCCATATTCCAATTAGAATAATTATATTCCATCTATATATTTCTACTTATGAATCAGCTGGACTGATCTGTAATAGGAAAATTCATGTCTCAGACTTTTGAGGTCTCAGGCTTAGTAAAATCCCACCCCATTCCACTCCAGAAGTATATTTTAAAAATTAACAATAAAACATTTTTAATAGCCCTATTTTGCAGCTGACCAAATTCTCTACCGTGAAGGCTACAGAATGACATTTATTTGCATGACTTGAGGTAACATAACATTTAAATAGATATTACACAGTTTTCTAAGCTATGTTGCTAGAAAATATTACTGTTAACATTTCTAAGCAAATATGTTCTTATATGTGATGCTTAGAGCAAATGCTTCAGTACCTGCACTATTCTGAACACATATGAATGGGTGATAATTCTGTCTGAAAATATTTGAGAGTGTTGCTCCATCATGAAAAATCATACATGCTAACAGAAATCTGAGATTAACTATGTCAGAAGTTTCCCTCCTGGCCCCACCAATAACCCAGGAGTGAAAATTTTAGCATCTTCTGTTGCCTCCTTTCTTTTTTGTTCTCCCCTATCTAGGTAGTTTCTAAGTACCACAGAAACTTCCCAGTTGCTGTCTCCTTTTCATCCCTTCGGTGACAGCCTTGTCACCCTTCACTGGGATTTTTGTGAGAGCCTTTTTTTTTTAAAATATTTTATTTATTTATTTGACAGAGAGAGAGAGCACAAGTAGGCAGAGAGGCAGACAGAGAGAGAGGGAGGAGCAGGCTCCCTGCTGAGCAGAGAGCCAGATGCGGGACTCAATCCCAGGACCCTGAGGTCATGACCTGAGCCAAAGGCAGAGGCTTAACCCACTGAGCCACCAAGATGCCCCTGTGAGAGACTTCTAACCACAGTGCCCGTCAGACCCAGGCAAGAGGGGCACCTGCCCTTGTCCTCTTCTGGCTGTGCCCTTCTCCACAAAGTGAGCATACTGTAGGGCTGAGGGATATAGGGTGTAGATGGGCCTCTGTTTTTACTCTTGCCTGAGCCCTGTTAGCATTAGCAAAAGGCCTATCTAACTGGCCTCCCTATGCCCAGAATTTTTCAAGATGAACATTAGAGCCTCCAGCTCCTCAAGCAGAGAGGGGAGACATCAGTGGTATCTTGCTTAGGCTTTATCTCTCAGGCTCTTTGGAAATGTGCTTCCAGGTTTTGCCCTCAATTATTCATTTCATGTCATTCGCAAAGAGTTAAAAAAGAGAGTAGCTAGTTTAACTGACTAACTGCATGGGTGAGTCTGTCAACATCTCAAACCAATCAAATTACTGAGGAGTCTGGAGTCACATTTCTAGGAATGCAGAGAACTGCATCCCAGCAGAGAGCAAGCAAACCAATCCACCACCAATATTTGCATAAGTCTCCCGCAGTACCTGACCTCATTTGACTCTTACAACTCCCCTGGTAAGGCAGCCAGGTACAATATCATTCACATTTACAGAAGAGATAACATGCTTGGAGAAGGGGAGTTAGTTAGTTGCCTAAAATTAGACAGCTAATAAATGGCAGGGTATCCCAAGGCCTGACTCCAAATTTTTGCTTCTAGGGGTACAGGATCCGGACTTACTCTTAGATCAAATAGATGTGCTTTTCATAGTTGCAAAAAGAACTCTAGGAAAGTACATTTGGCTTCCAGCTCTGGTCTGGCACTGACGAATGTTTCTGGGGGAAGTCGTCCAATAGAGGTAGGTCTAAGTTTCCATCTTTAAGATAAAGCACTTAAAGTAGATGATCTCTAGGGCTTCTTCCAGCTCTGTGGTTGTTTTAGTCTGTACCCCAGATTGCATTCCACGTTTGTGAAAGCAGCCCTGGAACCTGCACTGTACCACTGTGTTCTATTAATGAGTCTCCATCAGATGGCCCCAGGTATCTTCCATCCTCCTGGGTTCATCAGACCCTGGGGCACCAGTTCAGTCAGAAGTTACACATGAACACTGGGGACACAAATCAACAGTCCCTTTTTTGATGCTCTTCCAAAACATTTTTAGCAGCAAGACCACAGGCAGTACTTTCCATAGGATGGCTGTTCCAAGGGATATTAATAGGATCTCCTTGAAAAGGGAGTTTTTTTGTCACTTGGCTAAACAATATCAAACAGGTTTCCTTTGTAGAGACCCTCTAATACTTACAGGGATTATTAATTATTAATCTCTAGGAGGAAGATTTCTCACCTCCAAAAACTAATGTTTAGAACCCAGCATTAGAAGACATTTGGGGGAATGCATTTGGGATCCGCTGATTGTTGCTAGCACCTCAAAATTTGTACATACCCAAAGCAAAACGTAGCTTTTGGTAATGGCTAAATGAGATATAAGACGATGAGGTTATCTGTTTGTTCCCTAGTAAACCCAAAGGCAGGAATTTACCTGCCTACATGTCAGTTCTTTACCCCCCTAGGAGATGATATACTTAATGCGATGCCTAATCAGCTGTCATGGTAATTGGGGAGAATGATGCTGGTTGTTTTAAAAGTTCCACGAGAGGTCTGTTGAAATCAAATTCTGGACTAGATGAGATCCGAAGAAGAAAGTGTTCTTATTATTTAACGTTCTTATTATTTACTCCTGAGCTTTTGAATCTAAAACAGCTTCACTCGTTTACATTTTTTTTTTTTTTTTAAGATTTTGTTTATTTGACAGAGACAGAGAGAGAACAAGCAGGGGAAGCTGTAGACAGAAAGAGAGGGAGAAGCAGGCTCTTTCTGAGCGAAAAGTTCAATGCAGGGCTCAATCCCAGGACTCTGGGATCATGACCTGGGCCTAAGGCAGATGCTTAACCAACTGTGCCACCCAGGCGGCCTTCATTTACTTTTTTTTTAAAGTAGGCTCCACGCCCAATGTGGGGCTTGACCTCACAGTCCTGAAATCAAGAGTTTCATGCTCTACTGACAGAGCTAGCCAGGTGCCCCTCATTTACATTTTTCATCAAAGTTAACTACTAATGACTTTCAGATATTTTTTAAAGTCAACTCTATCCCTGTGGCAGATTGTATTTTCTGAAGATGCCTGCAATAATTCCATCCCACATACTGTTCTTACAATGACCCCTTGAGCCAGATTATAAAGATGCTGTGCACCCTTGCTCTCTTGTTGTGTGTTGCTTGCTTGTGACCCTCATTCGTGGAATCCAGCTACCTTGCTGTGAGAAAGTCCAAACAAGTGTGTACAGAGAGACCACACTGAGAGATCATGTGTATGTGTGCCTAGTCAGTTGCCCACAGACCTGTGAGTGAAGATGTCTCCATCGGATGCCAACCTTCAACCGCTGACTCACTCCACCCTTCTTCCCAGCGGCAAACCTAGAATCACAGAGCAGAGACAAGCTGCCCCCTCTCTGCCCAGTCAGAATTCCTAATGCACGGAATCCATGAGCATAAAAAAAAGGTTATTTTATATCCTTAAGTTTCAGGGTGGTTTGTTAGGCAGTCATAGTAACTAAACAACCACCAAAGGATAAAATGTGTTCCTGCTGAGGAAATTCAAAAGAACGTGTCATTTCATGAATCTTTAGAATTTGAGATTTATCATCCTTGCATCTTGGACCTCTTTGTATTAGAAATGTTTGGATTTGGTACCAAATCACCAGCCTTTTAGCATTTGAATCTCTCCAAATCATAATTTATTTGTTTGACAGAAAATGCCCAGGGATATTAGAATCCTAAAATTGTCAACATGTGCAAACGGATGTCTGGAAGCAGGGCTCATGAAATCAAATGCCTTCAGGGGCCCAACAGGTAAAAAAAATGAGCCAAGTAGAGACATGGCAGAGGGGAAAACAGGAGGGTTCCAACCAAGTTACTGTGGTGTAATTTGTGATTTCCGCAGGAAAGTGACCTGGTCCCAACTTCCCTTCTGAAACTTTTGAGGAAGTCCTATTAGCCTATTGCAATCCCTGCCTTACGCCAGACCTCTTTTACAAGCTCCAAAGGACACTTAGAGTCCTGGGACACCCCCAGAATCTGAATTCTTTTGAAGTTGAAACATGGATTCAAAGGTCATTCTCAAATTAAAATCACTGGGCCTGATAAATATGCTAGTGCCACAGGGTAGTCTCGATTAGACTCCTCAGCAAAAAATTAGTCTGTGAACTAGAAATGGGTCATTTGCTCCATGGGATCCCATCAAGTTTCTAGGTATAAATCCTTTTATCAATTTCTAAATACGGCTTGTATTCCTGAGAACTCTGGGCTCTGTGTCTGACAGTTTATCTCCCCCACCAACACTTGTGAAATGCACATTCATAGCCAAACTGTGAAAAAACAATTTATTTGTTTATTCTTTTAAGATGCATTTTCAATCAATTGAATATGATTTTAATGACTGGCTTCCCTTCTAGACCAGAAGCCTCCTTAGGGGAGGCTTTGCCTGTCTTGTTAGTCATGTCTCCTGCATTCAGCTCGGTGCCTCGCACATGTCAGCTACACAGTAATACTTAGGCAATGAATGAACTGCATCCCATTCATTTAGTCCATGCATGTACAGAAAGCACCCACTGTGTATATCAGGTATTAATCTTGGAGGTGGGGATAATGTTACAAGCAATATAGGCCCAACTCTGCCATGGGGCACTTAGAATTTAGTGAGAGGAGGGGACTGGAGAAATACCCAAGTAAACAAATAAACTCAATAATTTCAGGTACTACTAATAGTTATGAAGAAAAATAGTGTCTGGTGATTGTAGGGAAAGTCGGGGGTATCCCTTACGAAGACTTTTTTTTTTTTTTTTTTTAGATTTTATTTATTTATTCGAGAGAGAGAGAGAATGAGCAGTGGGAAAGGTAGGGGGTGAAAGAGAGAGAGAAGCAGACTCCTCGATGAGTAGAAAGCACAATGCTGGGCTTGATTCCAGGACCTGGAAATCATGACCTGAGCTGAAGGCAGACACCCAATGGACTGAGCCATCCAGGCACCCGCACCCTCCACCCTTAGAAAGACTCTTATCAGTAAGCTGACTCGTGGATGATGGGGAGCCAGTTATTTATGTAAGAGAAGAGCAGTAACAGTGGGATGAGTGTTCCAGTAGCAGATATAACCAGTGCAAATGTCCTGGGGTGGAATTTGTTTGGCTTATTTAAAGGATATGCTACATTGAGAACACAGTAGAGCTGGACCATAGTGGAAGAGGGTCACATGGTAGGGGATAAAGTCCAGATGCTGGCAGGGGCTGAACAGGGAAGGACTTAGACGCCACAATAAAGAGGGAATGGGGGGGGCAGAGAAGCAAGCTGTAACAAGAGCCAAAGGAGCCTGTCCGTCATGGACCTAAAAGAACATGTAAATACACCCACCTCGGGAATAGAAACCTCGCTAGCTGCAGCTGCAAGCTCACAGGTGCTCTTCTCAGCCCAGGACTCTGAATTTAAGGACACCTGACCTCACTGCTGCCTTTCTTTAGGATCAGCTGCCAGCAATATAGCTCAGCAGAGACTGGTGGGCCTCTCACTAGCTCTAGAAATTTGGAGTTCTGAGTTCTTGTGTGGCAGATATCACTCTGATTCAATATCATAATGATTATCACAATAAAAAAAAGAGCCCCAACCGCTTTACTCCAGGTTGAATGAATTAGACTGCAGGATCAGGAGCCCGGCCTTAACAACAAAACTATCTGGGGTCGGCACCCCTCCTCCAGCAAGCCAGGCCCCAGGCATCCCCCCCCCCCCTGCTGCTTTAAGGACTTCCCTCTAGGGTACTCCTCCCACAGACTCCGCCCTCTGCCTATTTATAACAGAATCAGCAACCCAGCCGGCTTCCAGGGCTGTCTCCAGACCCGGACCCTAACCTCCTTTTTGGTCTTCCTTGGCAGAGAATGCTTCTAGCCCCATGGGATGGACTTAGTAGGTATGTGTCTGTAGGAAATGGGACATGGAAGGGGGATGAAGGTTTCTGGGGGCACGTGCTGGGTCGAAGAGGTTGTAGAGATTAAGCAGGAGGGAGGGCTCCGATAGCTTTGTGATTGGATGAGGTAAGAGAGTTCTCTGGAATATTCAAAGGAGATAAAGCAGAAATTGGGTGCAACCTTGGGAAAGGTGAACAGGCTTGTATACATTGTTTTGTGAAAAGGTCACTGTGAAAAACAATCTATAACTTGTCACTTTGTAACCAGTAACTTGGTCCTTTAAGAGAGATAAGAGAATTCGAGCTTCAGGGCAAAGTTCGGCAAATACATGAAATATGTTATGTGAACTTTTCAATTCAAGTAGTAACCGCTTGACTACGTAAAGTCTGATGATTTTGCAATGATAGGTGACCAGCAAGAGGCATGCAGGTTAATAAATACTGGAAAAGGTGCTCCGAGTGAGTTCCCATGCCAGATGTGAAATTTCAAAATAATCAGTCACAGGGTTTGGGAGCTCAAAGGAAATTTAGACATCTTCTAATCTAGAGGAGGCAAAACCGACCCACTCGCCGAGACAGGTTTTGTATCATGAAGGCCAACAGGCCGGGCACGCTATCCCCGCTGACCCAGCCCTCCCTGCTCCTGAACTCTCACCTTGGCCAGCTCCACGGGATTGGGTTCCGTGGTTGGGCCCGGGAGAACTTGAAGTTGTAACCATTGGTGAACTAACAAACCTCATCTTGCCAGGGAGAAAAGGAGAAGATGCCTCTATGATAAGTTAATAAAAAAAATTTACCTCTCTGTAAACAACTAGATAATACTGGGGTGAGTGACCCAAGATTTAAAGTGAAAGGCTCAAGCAGAATTTGCTCAGACGACTGGAATAGGAAAAAAAAAAAAAAAAAACAACTTACCATTTTCAATTGGTGCTACATTCTTTCTTTCCAAAACAGTTTAACAGAACTGTCTCTTCAGTCCCAACAATGCTGTGGGGTGGATTTTATAAATATAACTATTCCCACTTTACAGATTGAGAAATGGAGTCCATTTTAACACTCACACCTTGATTCAGGAAAATCCTCCAAGCCCTGAGCTGTGTTATGAAGTTAGTGTGATAAGCTAACATCACAAATCCTGAACTGCAAGCATGTGTGTACTTCTGGTTAAAAACAAGATCTCCTCGGGGCACCTGGGTAGTTCAGTCGTTAAGCATCTACCTTTAGCCCTGGGTTGGGCTCCCTGCTCAGCAGAGAGCCTGCTTCTCCCTCTCCCTCTGCTTATGTTCCCTCTGTCACTGTGTTTCTGTCAAATAAATAAGTAAAATATTAGAAAACAAACAAAAAAACCCCAAGATCTCTTCAAGTGCTTTGGTTCACCAGGAATCCGAGATTTAACTTTCTGGCGAATGATGAAGGTTCTAAGGACCTCTCCTCTCCTCTTTCTTCCCTGTCTTTACATCCCAGGAATATCTTCCTTTCTTTTTCTCAATTCCTCTTTTTTTCCAAAACAAGAAAATCGATTCCTTTTCGGTTTTTGGTTTTATTTGTCCTTTACAATTATGGATTGTACTGATTAGTTAGCTGATTACACTTTAGCATAAATACATGTGCATGTTTTTGTGACGCCCCAGCCAATTATTTGCATTTGAAGACTTTATCACAAATGAAATGCTTTGCTGTTTAAAGGATTAGAACTCCAGGTGAGTTTGTTTTGGGTGAGGTGTGGGAATCTGCCAACTTTGACTCCCAAGGCTAGATGGAAAGTGTACTTGATTTACCTTTTGGAACCTGAAAGAAAGTCCTACTTCTCCTTTCTCCCCACCCCTTTTCTGTTGAAGAAAAGGGGATTGGAATTCCCTCTCCCCTCAGTGAAAAAGGTGAAGGTTTTGTGAAGGGGTCATAGTCCCCCAAGCTGCGGAAAGCAGAGGGGTTAACCTACCTACTTTCATTTGTCCTTTTTTTTTTTTTACAATTATTTGTGTGAGAGAGCGAGCGCACACACCCCTCCCAGCAGAGCAAGAGGACTCGATCCAGGGACCCTAGAATCATGACCTGAGCTGAAGGCAAGCAGTTACCCAACTGAGCCACCCAGGCCTCCCATCATTTGTTGATTTTTCATTTGTCCTATTTACTACTCTAATTTGATAGTCACTAGGATTTCCCCAGGGTAACTGCATTCCTTTCTTGAAGTCCCGGAAAACTTCTTAAAGCCTCCTATGTTTCCATCTTCCGATGGCAAGGTTTCTCTGGCAATCCACACACAAGAGATAGTGTGGATTTGGGACTAAGATTTTCCTGGCTATCCTAGACCAAACTGCTCTCAAGGGCTCACAAACAAAAGGCAAATGAATGTAACCATGCCATTTTGTGTGCTTGTTACACAAATTGTGTTACTAAACTTTGATTTACTGAAACATTGTAAGAATAGTACAGAGAACTTCTGTATACCCTGTACTCAGATTCACCAGTTTTTCAACATTTGCCACATTTGCTTTATCATTCTCTCTCCCTCACACCCCTCCCCACTATCCTATTTTTTCTGATCTTTTTTTTTTTTTTTGAGATTTTATTTGACAGAAAGAGATCACAAGTAGGCAGAGAGGCAGGCGGTGGGGGGGGGGGGAGGGGGGAAGCAGGCTCCCTGCTGAGCAGAGAGCCTGATGTGGGGCTCAATTCCAGGACCCTGAGATCATGACCTGAGCTGAAGGCAGAGGCTTTAACCCACTGAGCCACCCAGGCGCCCCATATTTCTGGGTCATTTGAGAGTGGGTAGCAAGGATCATGCTCTTTGAGTATATATTTCCTAAGAACAAGGATATTCTTTTACATAGCCACACTATAATTTAAAAATTCCAGAAATTTAATCTTGTTAAAATAATTTAATCTACAGTCTGATTCTGATTTTGTCAGTCATCCAAATAATATTTTACTCTCCCTAAAAAATGGGATCCTGTCTCTTTAGTCTTCTTTAATCTAGAATAGTTCCTCACTCTTTGAATTTCAGGACTTTGACACTTGTGAAGAATGTAGATGATTTATTTTATATGTTCTTCAATTGGTTCATCTGGTGTATCCTTATAATTAGACTCAGATTATGCAGCTCTGGCTGGATTACTACATTGTGATTTTGTGTTCTTTCCAGACCCTCACATCTGGAATCATGATATTTGTCTGCATCTACTAGGGGATAATCTTAACCACCCAGTCATTGTTTATTTTTTTCTCTGTGTATTTATTACTTGGACACTTGAAATCAGTAAAAACTCTTTGGAAAGACAATGAGTTCATACAAATAACCTGCTCCTCATCAAGCTTTCTCTCCTAGATTTAGCATGCATTCTTTTTCATCTACGGTTGCTCAAGCCAATCTTTTGCACGTTGGCTGCAAAATGGTCCTTTTTCCGATTTTACCAGCACTGCCTCCACATTTATTGAATGACCAATGTCGTGGAGAAAAGTCTTCCCTTCTAGGCCATTTTATGTGTGTTTACAGGTTTAGTGCTACAGTTAACATACCATGTAAGTCACCCTTTCAAAATGTACAATTCGGTACAATTCGGTACATTTGTTTTCTCTTTATTATGGTAAAATACATGTAATATGAAATTTGCCATCTGAATCATTTTTAAGGATACAGTGAAATAGTATTAGATGTATTCACACTGGACAGCCATCACTGTCATCCATTTTTACAACTGTTCCATCTCATAAACCTGAGACTCTAAACCCATTAAACAATGACCCTCTAGCCCCTTTCCCCCTAGGCAACCAGCCCCTGGCAACCACCACCATACTCTGTCTCTTTGGTGCTGACCGCTCTAAATACCTCAGCGGAATCCTACAGTATTTGTTTTTTTGTGACTGGCTTTCTTCATTCATCATGTCCTCAAGGTTCATCCATGTTGTAATATATTGCAGAATTTCCTTCCTTTTCAAGGCGGGATAATATTCCATTTTATGGATACACCACATGTTGTTTTCATCTATTGATGGACACTTGCGTTGCTTGGGCATGTCAGCTGTTGTGAATACTGCTAAGAACATGGGTGTACAAATCTCTTTCCAAGACCCTGCTTTCAATTCCTTTAACTTTATACCCTGATGTGGAATTGCTGGATTATACGGTAGTTCTATTTTCAATGTTTGGGTTTTTTTTTAAATATATTTATTTATTTGAAAGAGGGAGTGAGCATGAGAGGGGAGAAGCAGAGTCTCCGTGGAGCTGGGAACCTGATGCAGGACTCGATCCTGGGGCTGCAGGATCATGACCTGAGCCGAAGGCAGTTGCTTAACCATCTGAGCCACCCAGGCGCCCTATTTTTAATGTTTTGAGGAATCACTATACTGCTTGGCACAGCAGCTATGCTGTTTTACTTTCCCACCAACAGGACATAACGGTCCCAGTTTCTCCACATCCTCGCCAACATTTCTTGTTTTCTCTTTTTTTGATAGTAGCCATCCTAATGAGTGGGAAGTAGTGTTTTATTGTGGTTTCAATGTGCATTTCCTTAATGATTAGTGATGCTCGAGCATCTTTTCATGTGCTTATTGGCCATGCATATATCTTTGGAGAAATGTCCATTCAGGTCCTTTGCCCATTTTTGAATTGGGTTGTTTGGTTTTTTTCTTGTTGAATTTCAGGAGTTCTCTGTATATTTTGGATATTGGTCTCTTATTACACATATGATTTGCAAATATTTTCTCCCATTCTGTCGGTTATCTTTTTACTCTATGAATAGTGTCTTTTGATGCATAACGTATCTTAATTTTCATGAAGCCCAGTTTGTCTACTTTTTTCTGTGCATTTGATGTCTTATCTGAGAAATCACTGTTGAATACAGTACCGTGAAGTTTTGTCTTTTTTTTTTTTTCCTGAGAGTTGATGACACAGTGCTACGTATACATAGGTCCTTGATCCATTTTGTTAATTTTTGTATGTGATGTTAGGTAAAGATGCTAAGTACTACCCCGTTGGTTGAAACATGGGTAGCGAAATCCTACAAGTCCTGAGTCTAGGACTGATTGGTAAATGAGTGTCCATTGTGCCATTCTATTTCATGTATGATTTCTTGTTTGTTTTTTCTGTCCCACCCTATTCTCCCCCATGCCAGCCCTGTCAGCTCTGGGTCATTAGCTGTCTGGGGACAGGTCTGTCAGGGAGATTCTGTTGACTGGAGGGTGAACCCCATGAGGAATGGACCTGGGCTGTCCTGGTCACTACCAAGTCCACAGCATCACCCAGCACAGTGTGACAAATGGATAAACCAGTGAATGAGCACATTCACTGTATAGAGAAATCATCACACTAATTTAAAGGAAAATACTAAATATTGTATATCAGGTTTCTACTATGGACCAGGGTTGTGTTAACTGCATTGTTAATAATAGTTGTGATTAGTAGTGGTAATAACACCAAATAGAAAATGAAGTCCAAGAAGCCATGAGGTTGCTTGCTTTTCTTTAAATCCTCCACCCCTCCAGTCATGATCCTCTTGTTGATCCTGATCCTCCCGTTGGTCCTCCCCGCGAGTCCCGTTGGTCCTCCCCGCGAGTCCCGTTGGTCCTCCCCGCGAGTCCCGTTGGTCCTCCCCGCGAGTCCCGTTGGTCCTCCCCGCGAGTCCCGTTGGTCCTCCCCGCGAGTCCCGTTGGTCCTCCCCGCGAGTGCCATTCCTTCCATCTCTCCTCCATCTCAAACTCTTCATTATTCCCTCCTTCTCCTCAAGGAAATAAAGGAATCAATGAACCAAGGAGAGTTGTAACAGACACATAGCAAACGCTCTACCCCAAAACAATGGAAGACACATTCTTCTCAAGTGCACACAGGACATTTTCCAGGACAGACTATATAATAGACCACAATGTAAGTCTCAACAGATGAAAGAATTTAGATAACCTACATCATCAGAGAAGATATCCTATCTCAGAAGTTAGAAATAAATAACAAAAGGGAAACTTTATATTCACACGATAATAGACAGTTGGGTTTTTACAGTTTGGAGTTAGTGCAGTTAAAGTTGCAATAAACATTTGTGTATTAGCCTTTTTATGGACCTATAGTTTTGTTTCTGTTGGGTAAACACCTGGAAGTAAAATGGCTTATGAGTGAAATTGAGTCTCTTTTCAGTGCCATTTTTCTTTATTTTGTGATTGTCCATTCATGTCTCTTGCCTATTTTTAATAAGTTTTTAGTTTTTTATTTTGAAAAATTAGGTTATGAATATCAGACATTTCTTTTATATATGTTACAGATACTCTCTTCCAACGTGTCATTTGTATATTAATTTTTCTTAAGATATTTTTCTGCAAAATTGAAAATGTCAAATGGATTTCTTTTCTTTAATTGCATCTAGATTTTGAAACACAGAAATAGTTTTCCTATACCCACGTTATAGAGAAATTTACCTGTTTTCTTCTAGTATTACTATGGTTGACTTTTCTACATTTAGATTCCTGATCCATTTAAACTTTATTCTTGTCTTATGTGAAGAAAGGATCTAATTAATCTTTTTCCAAGTGGCTCTCCAGTTTTATTGTGATATCAATTTTTTTTAACCTCGTGTTTTGAAAAATCACCTTTATCATAGACTCCATTTCCCTACATACTTGGGACTATTCTGGATTTTCCATTCCATTGGTCACTCTAATTCCTGTTCCAGTGGCACATGGTTTTAAGAATAGAGGCTTTTTGTATGTTTTATTACCTAATAGGACTAGTCCCTTGCCCTTACCTCACCACAGATCTTCCTCTTCAGGCCTGCTAGCTATTGTTGTGTTTTTATTTCCCTACATGAATTCTGGTAGTAACTTGTAGCTCCAGGAGCAGGGAGGGGAAGCTTGTTAGTAATTTTATTGGAATTATATTAAACTTATAAGTTAGGAAGAAGTGATATTTTGATGACAAGTAAACATTCTAACCACAAGCAAGGAAAATCTCTCCTTTTTAAAGCTTTCTTTTGTTAAAGAAATAATATATTTGAGGTAAGTATATTAAAAAGCTGAACCAGAGATGACCTTCCATGAAACAGGTTAAAAAAAAAAAAAAGGGAGGGGGCAAAAAGTTTGTCTTTCTTTCTCTCTCTTTTTTTTTAAAGATTTTATTTATTTGACAGAGTGATCACAAGTAGGCAGAGAGGCAGGCAGAGAGAGAGGAGGAAGCAGGCTCCCCACTGAGCAGAGAGCCTGATGTGAGGCTCGATCCCAGGACCCTGATAACATGACCTGAGCCAAAGGCAGAGGCTTTAACCCGCTGAGCCACCCAGGTACCCCTTTTCTTTCTTTCTAATAAAGGAAAAAGCAATTCTAAAACTATAATATCAATTATCTTTGTGTTCAGAAATTGTAAGCATCTTGGTCTACAGCACTCAAGTCAGCTAGATAGGACTTCTTTGCACGTGCTCTGGGTAAATATGAAGGGTAGTTGCTTCTGGGTATAAATAATAAGCCTAATCACTCCAAAACTTTTTGTTGTTGTTGTTGGTTTTTAAAGAGGTCCTGGATGCCTTTGAAAATGTAAAAGCTATAGACTCCCATTCTCCCAAAATATACAAACTAACATTTTTCATAAGAGGAAGTGGGAAGAGACTCCCCGAGGCCAAGCCTTGAATGCTAGTTTTGAACCTCCACACTGTGGATCATGTATTACAGGCTTACAATCCTAGAGCTCCCTAGGCAATATGAGTTTGGGCACTTCACCCTCTGACTTTAATACATATTATTCATGCTGCCCTATTTCTTTCAAGGGATTTTTAGTTTAACATAATTTGGTTCTTTTTTGATAAGTTTTTTTTGAAGATTTTATTTATTTGAGAGAGAGAGCCCAAGCAGGGGGGAGGGGCAGAAGGAGAAGGAGAAGCAGACTCCCCGCCAAGCAGGGAGACGACGTGGGGCTTGATCCCAGGACCCAGGGATCACGACTTGAGCTGAAGGCAGATGTTTAACCAACTGAGCCACCCAGGCAGACGCCCCATAGTTTAGTTCGGAGCAAGTTTTAATTTGGCCTGATACCCCTCCAAGATCATGGTGATGGACCATGGAGAGAGAAGACAGTAGGTATCTAACTACCTTCCTCCCCTGATCCTTAATCTAATTTCATGCTAAAGATCTAAACTTTAGATTCTGAAGGATTTCTACATTGAGAATAAAGTACTTGATACCACACTGGTACATATCCTGAAAGTTACAGAAGAGGAAGCTGTGTTGAGGGAAGCCCCCCCACCCCCCCCCCAATGTCCTTCAGGTTTAGAAATCCAGAAACTGCAGAGCTGACAATTTAAGGAGGTGAAGGTAAGAAGGAAAATGACAGAAAAGCTGCTGATGTCAGTAAGACACCTCTAGAATTCTAGGCCAGGTGATCCTGTGAAGGCTACCCTGGGGACATTTTCTCTCCCTATCACCTTCTGAGAACATGTCCAGGATGCCTGCTGGGGAGATAAGTCTGTTTACCACCAGTTTGGATTTTATACAGAGACAAAGGGAAGCACTTCAGTGGAAAGACCCTGGTGGGAGCTGCTTTTTGGGTAGATCATTCTGACTGCTGGAGAGTGGAATCAGTGTGGAGAGATCTAAAGCACGAAGATGAATTAGAAGATTATATCAGAGCAGCACTGAGGGCCTTACAAGGCAATGGTAGGTGGAGGTTGGGATTTAGGGATTGCATTGGGAGGACCCACCTGGAGAAGAGGTACACTCACAACAGGTATGTGGGAGTGGCAGGTGTTGGAGATGGCACCCTGGGAGTCCCTTTCTCCCTTGCCAAGTGATCTCCCTCAAAGATACTTTTCTGTCTCCTGCAGAAAAGAATAAAATGTTCATCCCAAGTGCTACCAGTGTGAAGACACATGCAAAAAAAAAAAAAGAGAACATAGGAAATAGACATGACAGAGGTGTCAGCAAGTGCTAAGGTGGTAATCACATTGCAATATAAAAATATATCAAGTCAACATTTTGTACACCTTAGTCTTATACAGTGTTAGAATATCTGAATAAAAATAGACTTAGGGATGCCTGGGTGGCTCAGTCGGTTAAGCATCTGCCTTCGGCTTAGGTCATGATCTCAGGGTCCTGGGATGGAGCCCTGCATCCTGCTCCCTGCTCGGCCTGCTTCTCCCTTTGCCTGCTGCTCCTCCTGCTTGTGCCCATTGACTCTTTCTCTCTCGCTCTGACAAATAAAAATCTTAAAACGTAAAAAAAAAAAAAATACTGATGGTTAGGCCAATGTTATGCTTGTGTTCCACTGAACATTCTTGAGCCATTGTTGACTTAATTCAGGTTCTCATTGTTCCAAGATTTGACATACTTGTTCTAACACGGTATATTCGTGCAGCGTGCTTTTACTTTCAAAATATCTCAATTTTCATTTTCCCTTTTACTCCTCCAGAATAACTTTATTCTTTCCACTGGGTCACCTGTTTTGGACCGTATTAAACCATTTTCTAAATGGCTGTGCCATGGTTTGAGTTTCCCAAAAGACTACCTCTTTTGAAGATCTGACCAAGTTTCTTTATTATACTTAGTAATATTACTTATAGTGAAGTGCATAAAATCCACTAATCTTAAGTATATAGTGTGAATTTTTACATATGTGTATATGGATAACCACCATTGAGATAAAATTATAGGATTAATTTTCTGTACCCCATGAGATTCTCTTATGTACTTCTTAGTCTATTCTCTGAAACATTAATTGCTATTTTGATTTTTATAAACATCTTTTACTTTTGCTTGTTCTTAAACTTTATATAAATGGAGTTATATACTACAACTTTTTTGTGTCAGACTTTCATGCAACATAGTATCTGACCTTTCTCTATCTTGTTGCAGAAGCCAATTATTTTTTTCAATTGATGGGTAGTATTCCATTATATAAATGTGTCTCAGTTTATTTGTTCATAAATATTTGGGTTGTTTCATCTTGCGGACATGATAAAATTGCTGTGAATGTAATGTACAAATTATACGATATTTGCATTCATTTCTGTTAGACATAAAGAAATAGAATTGCTGTATCATAAGCAAATGTGTATTTAACCCTAGTAGAAACTAACAAAGGATTTTCTAAGGAGATTATGTCACTTTGCACCCCCCATCTGTAATATAGGGCATCTACATCCTTAAAAACATTTGAGGGGCGCTTGGGTGGCTCAGTGGGTTGAAGCCTCTGCCTTCGGCTCAGGTCATGATCTCAGGGTCCTGGGATCGAGCACCGCATCAGACTCTCTACTCTGCAGGGAGCCTGCTTCCCCCTCTGTCTCTGCCTGCCTCTCTGCCTACTTGTGATTTCTCTTCTCTCTGTCAAATGAATAAATAAAATCTTTAAAACAAAACAAAACAGAACATTTGATATTGGGGCACCTGGGTGGCTCAATCGTCAAGCGTCTGCCTTCCACTCAGGTCATGATCCCAGAGGCCCCGCATCAGGCTCCCTGCTCAGTGGGGAGTCTGCTTCTCCCTGTGACCCTTTTTTCTCTTGTGTTTTCTCTCTCTTTCAAATAAATAAATAAAATCTTAACACACACACACACACACATACATACACATACACACTTGATATTTTCACTCTTCTAAGTCTTAGTCTTTCTGGGGTGAGAATAATAGTCTCCCATTGTGTTCTTAATTTGCATTTCCCTGAGGAGTCACATAAGGCCCTCTTGAAGTTTGCCTCCAGATGGAGCCTGACTCCGTGCTCCATCCTGGGACCCCAGGATCATGACCCGAGATGAAGGCAAATACTTAACCGACCGAGCACCCAGGTGCCCTTGTTGTCTTTTTCTTACTGATTTATAGGAGTCTTTTTAAATGGTGGTTTTGAATCCTTTGTCAGGTACATGTATTACAAATATCTTCTACTCTGTGACTTGCAGGCAAATTTATCTATAAGCAAATGGAATTTCATGTTCTTAACATAAGGATTAGAAGAGGGAAAAATTCTTGAGGCTTATTTCATCATGTTCTTATAAACTAAAGAAGTAGCTCATAATCTCGGATCAATTTTCTTAAGCATTTAGTTCAATTCAACTAGTCATTTATGAAGCATCTGTTAAAGCTTTCTAGAGATTCCAGGGTAATTAAGATGGTCTCCTTCCATGAGGTGTTACTATTGAGCAAGAGAGGCAAGCAAGTCAACCAAGAGTGCCATAGGATGTGAAGAGACATGTATGGTGTGCAGTCGAAGTGTGAAGAGAGGGAAAACTAACTTGGCCTGAGAGGAGGCCATGCTGCAAAAGGGTGAGTTTTGAAGATGAGACAGCAGTTTTCTATGGTTGGGTAGGCCTTGTGATGCTTAGGGACATGTGACTCTTGATCTCAGGGTTGTGAGTTCAAGCCCGACACTGGGCATGGAGCCTACTTTAAAAAAAAAAAAAAAAGTATGGAGGTACAAAAGGAACAAATGCCCAGAGGAGTGAAAGGGCCAAGTGGCAGAAGCAGCAGGGGTCCGGATGGTCAGAATGCAGACTGTGGGACAGGAGGAATGACTTATACAGCAGGAAAGGTTAGCTAAGTGAGGATGTGGAGAAGTTTGTAGCACTGTTAGAGTTTGAGACTTCATCCTGTATGCTGGCAAACCACATGAGGATTTCGAAAGTATGGAAGTAGTAAGATCAGGTCTAAGTAGATTAGATCTAATTAGAACAGCGATTTTGTTTTTTTTTAAGATTTTATTTATTTGAGAGAGAGAGAGAGCATGAGATGGGAGAGGTCAGAGGGAGAAGCAGACCCCATGCTGAGCAGGGAGTCCGATGTGGGACTGGATCCTGGGACTCGAGGATCGTGACCTGAGTTAAAGGCAGTTGCTTAACCAACTGAGCCACCCAGGTACCCCTAGAACAGCAATTTTAATGTTTTCTGACCTTGAACCCTTTTGGAAGTCTAGAAATAAACCTATAAATTCCTAAAAATAATCATTTTAAATGTGTGAATTAAAATACATAGTAATTAAAAGGAATCCAGTCATGTTGAATACAAGCATTTCTTAATTATGACATTTGTTCTATTAGCATATTTTTGAAAAGATTTAGTGGTACATCTAATAATTATCTTAATTTCAAAGTAAGGATTATAAATGAGGAGAAACATGTTTCAACTGTAATGTGATAGGAAAATATCTAGTTTCTATTAGTGACTGTCATGGGTTCTCCTAATAATACTGTGTTTTGTTTCTTACATTCGTAATCCCAGGAAATGCAACACTTCAGTTAGATGTTAGTGAAAGTAGAAATGTGCTTTTCTCCATGTCACAGACCCAATGAAGTCTTGTATGCATCCCAGACTAAGGTCCCCTGTGATCAGAAGGCTACCTTGGCCGATAGACTAAAAGAAGGGGGTAAGCCAGAGGCAGATCAGCTCGGACACCATTTCAGTGATCCAGATAAGCCTGAATGGAGACTGGGGTGACGGTGGAGGGCAGTGGCTGCTATTTGGAAATAGAATCCAGGTGCACGTGTTAAGAGCAGGTAGGGAGATGGTTTGGGAAGTGGGAGAGAGGAATGCCTAGGAACTGCCTCAGGTTCCCAGCTTGGGTGAGAGAGTTGATGGCATTCTAAGCTATACTAGCTCTTAGCTGAGTTGTCGTAATAGCACACTAACTAGCTAGGAGGGTCTGTTCTTGCCTCACTAAGGTCTAATTTCAACAGAGCAGTCAGTGAACTTTTTAAAAATAAGTGAGATAACATAACATCTCTGCTCAAAGCCTTGCAATGGTTGAAGTCCTTCCAATAGTCCTTAAGGCCCCATGTGATCTGGGCCTTCATCCTCTCTCTCCCCTCATCGCTTACTACCTTCACCCTTCCTGATCCCCTGCCTTGGCTGTTTACTGCCTTCCAGCCAGTGGCTTTTCTCAAGCGTACAAGGGAATGTTCTTGCCTTAGGCCTCTGCACTGACTTCTCATTTAGTCTGAAACAGTCTTTTTCTTTTCTCTTCTCTTTTCTTTTCTTTCTAGATTTTATTGAGAGTGAGTGAGAGAACACGAGTGGGCAGGAAGGGCAGAGGGAGAGGGAGAAGCAGACTGTCCACTAAGCAGGGAGCCCAATGCAGGACTTGATCCCAGATCAAGCTAGGACACCATGGGATCCTGGGATCATGACCTGAGCCAAAAGCAGATGCTTAACCGACTGAGCCACACCGGTGTCCCTGAAACATAGACAGCCTTAGACAGCCACATGCTAACCTTCTTAACCTCCTTCAAGTTACACCAGCAAGGCATTTCTGACAACCCTATTTAAAATAGCTCCTCCTCAAATCTCACTCTGTTCTATTTTTTCCTGCCTTCTAATATACCACATCACTTGTTCTGTTTATTATCTCTCTGTTCTCACTAGCATAGAAGCCCCTTGGAGACAGGGATCTTTGTCTGTGGGTCCAGACCTGTGGGTCCAGACCTCCAGAGCAGTGATAGGGGCATAGCAGATGCTCAGCAGATGTTGTGCGAATGAATAGGGGATGATGGTGCATCTCCAAGAAAGGAAAGGCAGGAGAGCCACAGAAGCTTCTAGGGAATGAAGTGGAATGTTAATGATTTAATCAACCATATACCTGAGGTGGTCTGGAGTTCAGGAGATAGGGTGATTAGTACAGAATTGTAGATTTGGAAGCTCTTTAGCTTGTGGGAAATACTTGAAGCTTGGGCCTGTCCAGAGAGTACCTATAGACTGATGAAAGAAGAAAACTGACAAATTTGAGGTGAAAACTAGCGTTTAAAAAGTAGCCAAAAGGGACGCCTGGGTGGCGCAGTTGGTTGGGCAACTGCCTTTGGCTCAGGTCATGATCCCGGCATCTTGGGATCGAGTCCCGCAT
>CM052797.1:35554943-35605585 GCA_028533885.1 Nasua narica | reverse complement strand
TCAGAAAACAATGGGGTTTTGTGGTGTTACAAATGCTGTGTTTCATTATTTGTGTTTTGTATTTTCTACCTGATCTGACGCGAAGGCAGCAGGTCAACTCTGAATTCTTGAATGTCTAAGGGGACAGGGTAATTACCTGCTTTAATTCTAAGCAGTCATATATTAAAACATACTTTGTTGGAAGCCTAAGTGTGAAGTGCAGAGACTGCTGGGAGAAGTTGCAAAATTCTAGGGTCTGCTGGAAGGAAATGTATCAAAGTACAAAATAGTCACATCATATAGTGCATTTAGAGAACTCATTTATAGTTGCTGGACAAAAGAAAGAGTGCTAAGTGTCAGAAGGATTTAAATAGTATAGGCACTCCTCTGTTCCCTTCAACTACTATCTTTTCTCTTTTTCAGAAGACCTTTTTTAAGATTTTATTTATTTGACAGAGAGACACAATGAGAGAGGGAATACAAGCAGGGGGAGTGGGAGAGGGGGAAGCAGGCTCCCCTATTCGGGGCTTGATCCCAGGACTCTGGGATCATGACCCGAGCTGAAGGCAGGTGCTTAAACAGCTGAGCCACCCAGGTGCCCCTCAGAACACCTTTATCATTGGGGGGCCTGGGTGGCTCAGTGGGTTAAAGCCTCTGCCTTCAGCTCAGGTCATGATCCCAGGGTCCTGGGATCGAGCCCCGCATCGGGCTCTCTGCTTGGTGGGGAGCCTGCGTCCCTCCATCTCTCTGCGTGCCTCTCTGCCTGCTTGTGATCTCTCTCTCTCTCTGTCAAATAAATAAATAAAATCTTAAAAAAAAAAAAGAACACCTTTATCATTGGCAGATTTTTTTCGGTAGATGAAATTTAGAATACTTTTTTGTAAACTGCATTAATTATTTCTATTGCATTACATTTGTGGATTAGGTTTGGGGCCCTTGAAAAAAATTTTTTTTTATTTAAATTCTAGTTAGCCTACAGTACAATACTGGTTTCAGAACTATCTTTTTCTATGTGAGCATGAAAAGCAAGGCTTGAAGATGGGATTCATTAGTTGGTATTTTCACGTAAGCACATCACTGTGTTAAGTACAATTCTAGTGTTTCATGTAAACTTTTGTAATCAGCTTGTCAAATTCCATTTAAAATATTTTTGGAAATTTCTATTGAGGATACGTTGAATTTGTAGATTGAAAAAAATTCTCTTCAAAACACTGGGTTTTCCTATCCAGGAACACAGTTTATTTCTAGCAATTTGTCTTCTTTTTTGTCCTTGTTTTTTTTTTTTTTTTCCATGTAAGTCTTTAACATTTTTTGTTGGAGTTATTTGTAAGCAATATGATGGTTTTATTGCTATTGTGAATGGATCCTTCTCCCCTAACATTTTCTAACTGGTTGTTATTGGAGTATTAGAAGCCATTAATTTTTCAAATATTAATCATATATTGAATTTCCTCATTAGTTCTAGTTTAACCATCACCTCTGAAATAATCGTGTTTAGAGGAAAACTCCCTTAAATCAATATTTACTTTTATCTTCTGTCTCTCTTCCTGTTTTAGTGTGTTGACTAAAACTTCAAATAGTGAATAGTAGTGGTGGAAATAAGTTTTGTTTTTGTTTTTGTTTTACGTTCAAGGGAATGCTTGCTTTGAATGTTTCACTCTTAGGTATGATGCTTTTTGTAAGGTTGCGTTAAGTCCTTTATAAGGAAGTTTTCCTCTCTCCTTGGCTTTTTAAGGAATTTTAATAGGAATGCTATTAGATTTTGTGAAGGGTACTTTTCAGCCTAAGATAATCATTTGGTTTCTATTGCCTTTAAATAGAGAGTCTGGTGATTTGTATTCATAGGCTTCATAGTGTTGAAGCAGTTCTGTATTCCCACAATAAACTTTCTTAGTCATGATGTAGTATTCGTTTACTACCATATTCATGCTAATACAGTATGGATTTGGGATTTTTGCATCTACGTTCATAAATGTTATTTCTTCTGGGTTTTTTTTTTTTGGTGGGAGCAGTATTTCCCATTTGGGTTTGTTATCAGGATTATGTTGGTCTCAGAATGAAATGGGAAGCTTTTTATTCTTATCTTTTTGGTTTTTGTTTTGTTTTGCTCTGGGCAGTTTGTATAACAAAGAAATCCTCTGTTCTTTGATGGTTTGTTAGAATTCTCAGGTCAACTTGTGAAGTCTTCTGGGCATGGTATCTCTCTGGGAGTAGATCTTTGGCTATTTTGTTAGAAGATGATTAGTTTAGTCTGGCTCTCTACCTGTTCCTGACTTCATTTTATGGTTTATGTTTTCCATAAGATTATCCATTTTATATTTTCAAATTTGTGTAAAATCACGTAAATAAAATTTTGTGGTAGTTAAATTATCTCCTGTAGCTACAGTTAGGTCCTCTTTCTAATGTCTAATGTTGCTTAAAGAGCTGCAGACATTTAAACTGCAACATATTGAACTGAAGACAGTAAGAGATAATTTCCATACCAGTACTATAACAATCAGACTCTTTCATACAGCAATTAGAAGTTCAGGTGCTTAGGGATTTGGGACTCTTGGAAGGAAAGCCTGAAAAAAATTCGAATGCTAGACTGTAAACAAGAGCATTGGTCCCTTGAGGCTCCAAGTAAAACAATAGCTAGAGAGTCGGAGAAACTTTGAAGAGTTTAACAGTGTTCCTGAAACACTGTATTCTCACTAGACCATTTTATCTTCGCTGGAAATACATTCACTCTTAATTTTAGTCTATCTAAGAAATATAGCATTAAAATTTTTTCTTGATTATTGAGTTACCAGCAGAATGCATCAATGTCAATTCCTTGACATTTCAATTTCACCAAGCACCAGATTCCATCTTCTCCATTTTTCTTCAATCTGGCTTAATGAATCACCTGTATCTTTATTTTCAGCCTTGTTATCTTGGGCAATCCATGCCATTAATTTTCAGGTTATCTTTTACTGAGGACGAAGAAAAATGGCCTTTTTACATCAGGACTCAGCTTTCATTTGTAGGTGACATTACCGCTGGTGCAAAATGCTCACATATAAATGTCATCACTTTATTCATTTCTCTTGACTTCTAGAAGCCTCATCTTGTTACTACACTTCTGGCTCTACTCAGCGGCCATGTTCTACTTAATAGTTTATAGTTCTATTAACCCTGTTTGCTCTCATTTGCTTTGTTTCCAGATAGAGTAAATCTTAGAAAGCTCTGAACTGAACTTTATTCTAATATAAATGTAGGTGTCCCAAGGTTAGAGGGTTAACACATGCCGCACCCTTATCAATGCAATAGATTTGGAAAACCGTGACTCTTTAAAACAAACTAGATCACAAGCTTCTGAGAGCTACTAAGTGTAGGTTTGTCCCTGTAGTACATGTTAAGACCCAAGTGGTCTAACTATTTCAGGGCGGACCATAACACCTTAGAGGCGGGAGGCAGGTCATGTTTATCCACTCCTGAATTCCTGATGCTAGAACTTGCTGGCACATACCAGGCAATCAGTACATATTGTTGATTAAGTAATGAACTGACATCTGTAGAGAATCTCATTCATTAATGCATCTCGACGTTTTCACTCATGATTTGAGAGTAATAGAAAATTGTGTTAGATGCTTTCAAGTTTCAACTCTCAGCCATGTTCAGGTTGCTTTTGTTATAGAGGTTTATTGGATTCATGGAACCATGAAAAGTAACAACAAAGAATCTCAGAAAAGCCTCAAAAATGTCTTCACAGAAAAATGGACCATCATTCCCATGATTGGGGACTGGCAACACCTCTAGCAGCTTATTTGTAGTTCTTGGCTTAAGAGCACTTAATACTTGCTCAGAATTGGGCGTCTGTTACTTATTTTTCCATTGCTCACTGATATGGAGGGCTCTCTGTCTGCTTCAGCTGTGACTATGTGTGAGCACATTACTCACTACCCTTCTACCATCACCACTGTAAAGATTAGCTAGTCACTGATCAATATGGTGTATTCCTTCTGGGCTGAGTTCTAGAGGGTTGCCTTCAGGTCAGGTATTGATCCTTGATTCAGTCACTGTGGCCCGAGGAGTAGGATTACATGGAAAAAAAAAAAAAGGGCCACAAAAGAGACAGGTACCCTGAGCCATCTTGCATGGCCTAGGACTGCCTTACTATTAAAAGCAATAACCAAGGTCTGTCTTGTATCAATATCTAACCATCCAAACAGCCATACCATAGTGGTTTTATTTTATAGTAATCTCGCCACATGTTTGCTGTGTGGATTTCATTTGCTAGACAAACCATCAATACCAGTCATATTTCCTAGAATCACCCGTGTATCCTGATGAGGAAACAGAAAAAAAGCCATAATTCATTGAGAGGAAAATGTCATGTATAGAGCACATTGAAGAGAAATACAATACGTGGGCCCTTGCAAATAAGAGCGCAGGAGGGTTTTTGTTTTATTTTGGGGGATTTTTTTGTTTGTTTTTCATATGTGACATTTCTATAAATCTAAAAACATTTCTGAAGTACATTACTCTCAGAAAAACAGTTTTGGTCCGACCTCTGCAAAAGACCTCGGCTTTTGCTGGTACACTTCATGAGATCGTGGGTAATGGCCTTTGTGAGATATAGTACACATGGTGGTGAATTCCCCAAATATGTCTTCAACTATTCTCAGAATTATGCTATACTGACCTGGTGCAAAGTAGTGATCGGATTCAAAGCAACCGCACTGTCAATTTCCCGATTATAGGATATTTTCTGAATACACAGTGAGTTCAACTGGGTCCAGGCTTCCTCTGTCCATTTGTTTGTTGTTGTTGTTGTTGTCGTTGTTTTAAAGACTTTATTTATTTGACAGAGAGAGAGAGAGAACACAAGTAGGCAGAGAGGCAGGCAGAGAGAGAGGAGGAAGCAGGGTCCCCGCTGAGCAGAGAGCCGGATGCGGGGCTCGATCCCAGGACCCTGAGATCATGACCTGAGCCAAAGGCAGAGGCTCCAACCCACTGAGCCACTCAGGTGTCCCTAACCTCTGTCCATTTGTGAAGAGTTTTGAAATTGTTTCTTCTCTTATGGGTGACATGATTGCCAAATCAGAAGAATATTTCTCAATCTTTACCTTTTTAACTTCTCTGCAACAGCCAACGTTGCTAAGTACTGTTGCTGAGTATGGCTCCTTCTTGTATCCCATGACATCTTTGTCTACTGCCATGGAGTAGCCCCCATTTGTATGCTAATGGTTTCAGAGTAATCTGTATCTAGGTAAGATCTCATCCCCAAGTTCCAGAGCTGAATCTTTCTGAAATGTTCTGAATGTTTGTCTAGATACTTACAGGTGTTTCAAACTTCTGTGTCGAAAACCAAATACTCTTACTCTCTACCCTTAGCCCCACCCTCAGTGGCCAATCTCATCTTTCTTTTGTTTCCTGCTAGTACATGGTGATCTACCAACTAACAGGTTGGAGTGGAGTGGTGGAGGCAAGAATGTTGCCTGCTCTTTTTGCCTACAGCCAGTCATCACCTAAATTCTATCATTCTGCCTCCTAAACCTCCAGTCTCTTGTGTCTGCTCCGTCACCACTGTCATTGCCTTAGTTCAGGTCTGCATATTCTTGGAGTTGACCCGTTGAAATAGGTGTTTTTTCCACCACTTCTCCCACCATCCTGTTTCCATCTCCATCCTCAGCTTTGTTGCTAACGCCACTTGTTTCTGAAAAAATTGAATTATTTATTAAAATTCTTTCTAGTACTCTGTCATCCATCTGATAAAATCCGAATTCACTACTATGGCTGTATTCGTTTGCTGTTGTTGCAATAATGCGACATAACAAAGGACCCCAAAACTTGCTAACTTAAAATGACAATTTATACGCACCAACATATGGGTCTGTCTGGGTTGATCTGTGGGTCAGGAAAGGTGGTTAGAGTTCATTCTACTTCTCTCTCATCTTATGGGGACCAGCATGTTAGCCCTAGCAAGTGGTTTTTTCATGTTCATGCAGGAGACCAAACTTCTTAAGGTCTAGCTCAAAACTGTCGCTTTCGCCTTACTCTGGTCCTTAAAGCAGGTCATATTACTGAACCAAGGAAAATGTATTCTGACCTATTTCTGAGAGAGACTGCCGTTATATGGGGTTGTGGTGGGGGACAAAGAACTGGGGCGGATGGGGGTGGCCTTTGTCTAATGCTGTAACTATCATTTGCATTTAACTTCCTTAAATCTGACTTTCTCAGATAGCATCTTGAGCAAAGTATATTCTGTCACGCTTCAGTGACAAGCTGTTTCATGTGTTAAGAACAACTTCTCCATCTCCATCCCACCCCCCATTTTGCCTCTCCAGTGGGCTCCTCTTTATCCTCCAAAACATAGCTAATATGTTCACCTTTCCTTCTTGAGCAACCCCTTCTCCTAGAGAGAAGTGATTTTTTTTTTCCTTTCTGGGCTGTTTTCCTTCTACATGAATTTTTTTTTTCCGGTAATAAAACTGAGTTGCTACTTATTTATATGGCTATCTCCTTTTGAAATTAATAAATTTTTTTGAGGGTAAGTACTAGTTTCTGGCCTTTATCTGTCGAGGGCTCAGCAAAGTACTTGGCATACAAAGTTTGAGTGAATGCTGGCTTGAATTAAACTTATGTTAGATAGAAATGACATTTTGGAAAAATCCGATTACATCGGGTTTCAAGTTCAGAGTTTTGCCTGTGCAATTTAGAGTAAAGAGGCTGCTAATGTTCCTTTCTCTCTGAAGCATGGCAGTATGAAATTATTGAGATAGACATAACAGGCAAATAAAAGAACTACTTCTTGAATTCTCTTTATGCTTGTAAAAGGAAAAGAAAACTAGTAGAATCTCTTTATGCTGAACTGTATTTTTAAAGTACTTATTATATATTGAAATGATATTTTAGATAGGATCATATTTAGATAAATTTTTAAAAATAAACTGGACAATGTAAAGTTACATATGTACCTCACATCATATTTCTATTAGGACTGCTTTAGGATTTGGTGGCTTGGCAACAACACAAAAGACATTTGAAAATCAGTTGTTCTCCTCAACCAAGTGAGACCTTCAAACAGGGCAAATTTTGAGATAAGGGAACACGCCACTTGCTCTTGTCCTATCAAAAGTTCCATGCATCCTAATGGGACTGGAGACCCCACCACAACATGGTCTGAGAGCTCCTTAAATTTGATGAGCATAGCAGTGGAGGACTCTTAACAACACACGTTTGATTCAGTAGTTTTCACAGCAGTTACTTTTCTTATGCCTGTTAGAGGATCACATAGAGAACTAACTCCTTATCCCAAACAATGTAAGCTATTACGCGAAGTAGTGATGGGTGAACTTCACTAAACAGTTAAACTCTCCATGAGCTGGCAGAGCCATTAAGTCTGTTATAAATCAAATTATTGATCCTTTCCATCTTTTCATCATTATTTTTAGATTTGAGAGAGAGAGACTGTGTTGGAAGAGGGACAAAGTATTGATAGAGATGGCTTATATTTTTTATTACTGTCTTTGAAATCTGGTATATGTGTTATACTTTATAGCACATTTCAATTTGGGTGCTATATTTTCATTAGAAATAATTGGTCTCTATTTAGATTTCCTGAAATTTGCAGTTGGAAAAAGTACATTCACATACCAACAACATACCCAAGTTGTTCCAAACATATTTTATTTTCTAATAATGAAACCAAGAGCCCATCATTAAATTTAATTAAAATTAAAACTTCAGTTTCTTACTTTCACTAGGCACATTTCAAGTGCTCAGTGGTCACATATGACCAGTGGCTACTGATCTGATGGAGCCATTCTGGAGAACAGTGATAGTCTCAGGTCTTCAATAATTAAGTCTTTGTGCCAAGTGCCCTCATGAACTACAAAGGAACTCGAGGTCACAGTACATTTCTGCCCTTTAAAACGATAAAATGAATATGTGGTGTTAAGACCATAAATATGTGTTCAGGGAAGAGTTTGATGAGTGTCACTCTAGAACACATGGTGAGGTAAGACTTTGGGCCCTGAAAGTCAAGAAAGGTGTAGGATTGGGAGGGATCCATGCTGGGGCACATAGCAAAAGCCCAGAGGCAGGAAAGTACAGGGTTTGGGTGGAAAACCAAACTAAATGGGACTAAGAAGAGGTAGTGATTAAGAACATATGCTCCAAAGTCATGCTTCTTGAATGTGAATCCTGCTCTGACATTTTTTGACTTTGACCTAATTGCTTGACCTTGGGCATGTTATTTAATTATAAAATAGGTATAGTATTTCACAGATGTTATGAGGATTAAACAAACTAATCTCAATAAAGCAATCAGAATAGTGTTTACCACCTAAGTGTTCAAGAAACTTTAGCTACTATTACTATGTGGCTATTGGCTCTTTGGAGTTTATTTATTTAAAAAAAAATTTTTTTTTTTTCATTTGTCAGCATGCATGCAAGCAAGCGGTTGGGGGGAGGGGTGGTACCGCAGACAGAGAGAGAAGCAGGCTCCCTGCTGAGGAAGGAGCCCAATATTGGGACTCAATGCTAGGACCCTAGGATCATGACCTGAGTCAAGGGCAGACCCTTAACCAACTGAGCCACCCAGTTGTCTCTGGAGTTCATATATAATAAAACAGCCAGAACCATTCTATTTGAAACTTCTATCTCAAAGCATTGAGCCCACATCTATATAAACCAACTTACATTCTAAAATGTGCAACCATTTTCAATGTTTCTGAGCCTTGTTTTCCCCTCTTGAAAATTTTGGAATAATTTAACCTATTTCATAATATTACATTAAATGAGGCCATCAAGGAAGCAGACTCCTTCCACTTATTAACTGTAGCCTTGGGAAAGTTATCTAAGCCTCAATTTCCTAATCCATAAGATAAGAAGGTGGTATCAGGATCAAGTATAATATATGTGAAGTGCTTAGCACAGTTACTCTCACAAAAATGAGCAATTATTAACTTTTGAAAAGATCTTAAATCTTGATGACTCAGACTTCTAGCAACTCAGCAAATCTGATGAAGAGTTTCCATGCCTTCAAGTTTAGAGGCTTTTGTATTTCTAAGTACTGTAGTCATTTCTGCAGACAGAAACCAGAAGAATGACTTTTCATTTCCTTATACCTGTGGTTGTAGAAGGTAGACAAACGGGAGCCTCAAAAAAGAAAAAAAAAAAAAAAAAACCCCGACCAATTTAAGGGAAGGTGGAAGATTGTTTCTAGTAAACAGTACCTTAGCAACAATTCCACAGTCTTTCTCCCTTAGAAACAAGTGAACTGCAATGAATTTAATGAACCGTTGGAAACAAGTTAGCTTGGAAAAAGATAGCTTGCCTTTCCTCTTGTTGTTTTGAAAACTAAAAGTACACAAATTCAATTTTTTTTTTACTCCCTATGCAAGACTAGCACTATTGACACATATTAATTAATTCTACTATTCTTTATTTCCAGAAAACTTTGTGATGAAACAGATTTACCAATCACCATATTTAAAATAGTGTATTTTCATGCGATGATTCTCAACCACTTATTCATGATCATCCTTTAGCTGTAGGTCACAAAGTTGTTCTTTCTTGATAGTGAGTGATTTCCTTCACATTTGCAATTGACTTATTATAGGTTTTACAGAATTAAAGATCTCCGTGTTTAGGTGATCATTCAGAGTCTGAAACTTTAGAACACTTGGAATATGAGCAATACAACTTAAGAGGCCAAGAAAAAATTATGGGGGCGCCGGGGTGGCTCAGTTGTTAAGCGTCTGCCTTCGGCTCAGGTCATGATCCCAGAGTCCTGGGATCAAGAGCCCCATATCCGGGCTCCCTGCTCTGCAGGAAGCCTGCTTCTCCCTCTCCTCCTCCCCCAGCTTGTGTTCCCTCTCTTGCTATGTCTCTCTCTGTCAAATAAATCAGTAAGATCTTTAAAAAAAAAAATTATGGCAATATTCTTGGCTAGAGTTTTACATTAGTTTCCTAAGGCTACAGTAACAAAATACAACAAACTTGAGTGGCTTAAAACAAATGAAATTTATTCCCTCCCACACGGTTCTGAAAGTGAAAAGGGTGGAATCAAGGTATTGGCAGGGCCATGCTCCCCATGAAGTCTCTGTGGAAAAATCCTTCCTTGCCTCTTCCTAGATTCTAGTGGCTCCCGGCAATCTTCTGCATTCTTTCGGCTTGCGGCTGCATCGTTCCAGTCTGTCACGTGGCTGTCTTCCTTGTGTCTCCTCTGTCATCAAATCGCTCTCGCTTCTTAAGGAGACTGGTAGTTGGATTTAGGGGCCCACCTCCATCCAGTATGACTTCATCTTTATTTATCTGCAAAGAGCCTATTTCCAAATAAGGTCACATTCAAAAGTACAGGAATTAGGAATTCAACATAATATTTTGGGGGGCACAGTTCAACCCATAATACGTTCCTACTATTGGGAAACAAGACCACGAGGACAGTATAAATGTATCCTTCACATAGGAAGTTTGTGCCACCCACTGATTTCCCAACTCTCTAGCTTGAACTCACTAGGGAGAAAATGCCAGTCAGTATTAGGGGTACAGTTTAGGACAAGTACAAGGAAACTTTATTGGTCAATATAAAGTTTGACATGTATTGAACTCCTACTCTGTGCCAGGTCCTTTGCTTGGTGCTAGAGATAGAAGAAAAAAAGGATACCCATGTCTACTCTGGTGGAGCTAACTCTGGTGGCCTGGCCTGGTTCCATGACCTTGGTAACAGTAACAGCCTTGTGTTGTTAAAGTGCACAAACCAGTTATCCTCAACATCTCAGCCAGTAAAAGAACTTAGAGAGACCTCCATTAAACACAGTTTTCTTATATACTGCCTATTTCAACAAAACCTGTAAAAGCTGAGGGGATTACGTCCTTGCTGAAGATGAACTAACTTTTTTGTAGTTAATTATAAGTCTTTGGAACACTAGGGGCAAGCAAAATGGAGAGCAAATCAGATGGAAAAAGGGTAAGGTTCCTGTCAGCTATTTTGACATCCTTGCTTCACTGACCCTTAACCCCTCACCAAGTAGCAACCAGTGATGTTTGTTTTGCCTGGGTGCCCCAAAGTGCAAACACATTTATCACCAATACTTAAGAGTTGCCATTGTGGGAAGGTCCTTATTTTCAACCCACTCTGGATATGTTTTATGCAATTATAAAATTATTTTAGAATTAGAAAGGTAAGAAATCATGTTTGGTGAGATTCAAAACACTTCATTTTTATAGGTGAAAGAAGGCTATAGAATGTGACTGGACCAAAGCTATGCAACTCTAGTAGTCAGGACTTGGAGCTTTATGAGAGAACTGACCCTGTTTCTCATCACCTTGTATTATGAGACTAGTGTGTCCTTAGCAAATAGTGCTCAGTAAGTGTGTGCTAAGTGAATGAAACAATTGGAATAATGAATGGGTAAAAAACCTCTTTAAGTACTTTCTTTTGCCATAATGATATTCAATTATTAAACAGATTTAAGATTCTAATAAAAAGCTTCAGGTTCATCTAACAAATGTTCAGACATTTTATCTATGTGCTATTAAAGCTTAATTATTTAAAAATTATTCTTTAAAAAATTATTCTTTAATTTGCATTCCATATTACCCAATCTTCTCAGATTCTGCTCTCAACATTTTTCTGGTCTTTATACTTTCTGCAAGTTAGGCAGAGGAAGAGGAACTAAATCACCCAGATCCAGCTCCCAGATCTGTTCACCCACTAAGCCTTTTACAATAGCTGTTATCTGGTCCCAGCTGTTGTGCTAAATTTAGGATTTTGGATTATCTGGAAGTGTTCTTTCTGTCTCCCGTTACCAAGGTTAATTGAGAAGTAATTGTAGAACAAGTAAAATTTCAAAAAGGAAACTAAATAATCTGGTATTCAATAATATCAAAGTCAGATCCATGGGGAGTTAACATTTGTAGCACTTAATAGATTATGGAAGTGTTGCCACTTTTGTCAGAAGTTTCATCTTCATGGTACCGGAACATTTCCCTGAAAATGAAATGTTACCCTTCTGCACGTTCTGCCCTGTTTGGGTTAGATACAGTCTTAAAGTTAATCACTGTAGTTGTCAATGTAATTTTACAGCACATGTCAAAACCTCTGAAAAATTAGTATTTCTCATGATTGAGATTTCATGTATTTGCTGGAGGCCAAAAAAATGCAATTTCCAATCTTGTACTTGACAAAAAACTTTTCTGATGTAAAAGTGATACTGTAAGGCTTTGGAAACCACAGAAGAGTACAAAGACAAACGTAAATCAACTTCAGACGTGCCCTAATATTTTCCTGTTTTGATTCTTGTATGCAAAATTATTTCTAAAAAAAACTTTTTCAGATGAAACCAGAGAGCATTGAAAATTTTGTACTTCTCTTTGTCTCTGAAGCTCACAACCTCCTTCTGTACTGTGTCTATAAACTAAGTAGCTAATAGGTTCAGCCCTTGTTAGGACTGCTTTTTTTAATTACTGAAGATCCCTGTTTGTGTTTAAGTGATGACACGACATCACAACATGAAATGTCATCATGTCACATTGTTATGGGACAACAAAATTACAGCTCCTCAACAATAACAGGGTGTCAAAAGTGTCCTGCCATGAGTCAGTGTTTTAGATGTTATAAAAGTTATTTTTAGCACAGCGAGTATCCCAGGAGCTTGGGTTCTGAATCCTAAATTTTCTAGTGAGTTGGGGGAAATCTAGGGTGAGAGGGCTTCTTGTTCTTATGACTCGCATGGCTGCCCACTCCCCTGTCCCTGCCACATTAGACCCGGGTTCCCCATATGCTGCAATCCACTCGGGCTCGGTCACAACCCAGAGCCAACATCCCAAGTGGTGGAGGAGGAGACTATAATTATCCTTCTTGTCTGGGGCAGGCCCTGGATGACATCTCCCCAGTTACCCTGTGCTCTAATAGCGCAGCTCTGATTCCTGGTCCCAGACGCGCCGCAGCCAACTCTCAGCGCGGGCAGGGCCTGAGCACCGTCGCAGCGCCCGGAGCCTTTCCAGCCTCCGGGGCTCTGCCGGGCCCTGGCTGCTGCCAAGCCCCCGCGCCCTCGCAGCCGCTGGGCACCTGCACCGAAACCCAGGCCCCGGGGCTAGTGCCCCGGGGCGTGCGAGGTGTTACCATAACAACTGGGCGCTAGCCGCAGAGGCCGCCGGGGAGGAAGTGACGAGCGGTGGGTTGGCTGTTGTTGGGACACGTGACCCGGGCAGTGTTTTGACAGGGCAAACAGCAGAGAAAGAACTGGGCGAGCGAGGGGGATCGGGAGCTGGGGCGCCAGAGCTAGAGACAGCGGGCGGGCGAGGAGCTGGCAGAGGCGCGGGGCAAGCGGGCCGGCCGGGGCGACGGGCGGGCGAAGCCCGGGGGCCGCGGGGCTCGGGTGCGATTCCGGCAGAGGGACGGGCTGAGCGCCGGGAGCGGAGCGAGGCGGCGGCTGAGGCGGGGGTGGATGGCCACAGGGGCGCCGGGGAGCCGCGTCGGGCTTGTGGTCTCGGGCCCCCATGGTCCTCTAACGCAGCCCGGGGGGCCGCTGCGCGCCACACTCCGCTTTCGCCGGCCCTGCGCCTCTCGGAGCCTCGGGTCTGAGGTGGGAGTGTGATGTGAGCCGCTGGGCGAGCGGCGGAGAGAAGTGCCAACAGGAGGAGGGTTTGGGACGGGAGAGGAGAGCGAGTTAGTCAGCAGAGGTCGGCGGAGGGAGCCATGAAAACAACTCTCCAGCGGGGAGAGGGGCTGGCGTTGAGCTCGGTGCGGCGGGGCTGAAGGAAATCCGGGGCCGTGGAGGGACGGAAGGGGCCCTCAGAGGCAGGCTGCGCCGAGCAGGGGCAAGCGCCCAGCTGTAAACACCCCTCCTGGGGCCGATCGCAGGCCTGGCCACGCAGGGCCGGGGGCTTGGTCGGGCGAGACCCGGGACAGCCCAGTAGAGTTCGTTTGGGGCTGGGGGCTGGGCGCGAGGAGGTGACTCGCGTTTCTTTCTGACCCTTTTATTGTGTAAACTTGGCCGCGGTTGCCACAGGAAGGCTAGCCAGAGGGTAATTATACAGGTGAGGCCCTGCGGGGCGGGCGGAGCTCCGGGCGAGGCGCTAGGGGGTCCTGAAGAGTTTCCTGCGCCCGGGCACCACGACGGAGAATTTCTATACCAGCCACTGCGGAGGTGCCACTGTTCCCAGCGGCGTTTTTTTCAAAGGGGTTAGTTAGCTTGTGTTGCTTGAACCTTTTTTTTTTCCCCTTGCCTGTACCTCCAGGTTATAAATAGATCTTTCTTTGGTTCAGAGACACTGTGTCAAGGAAGGACACTTTGGCTTGGAGAGCACACTGGCGGGGAAGAGGGGTGCTGGGGCCCGAGGAGATGGGGGAGGCGGCGCACAGAGTTTGGCTTTTCTCAAAGCAGCCGACGGTGCTGTCACCGCAGTTAGTGCCAGGAAGAGGCCTGTTAAGAATAGGTTTCTTGCAAGGTCCGGGTGTCGGAGCAGGACTAGATTAATTTTATTTTGGTCCCTTCTAGCATTTTGAAAACGGCGCAGTAGCCACAGAATCAGCGGCAAGCCTGTTGAAGGAACCCACAAGTGTATTTCACAGCACCTTGGTTGGAAATTGGATGTGAAAATGAAGCCAGACCGAGGTAAATGACTTAAGTAGGATTTTTTTTTCTCTGCCCCATTTTATGTGTTAACATAATTTTGTGGCAGGATCAATTCTTTGTCTATTACGTATGATTACTTGTTTCTGTTACAGGTTCCAGCTGGTGAGATAGAGAAGGGCATGTGGAGGGAAGAAAGTTAAGGTCTAGATGGAAGGATATATTCTTCAAAAGTGTAAAGTAGTAGTTTCAAGAGCTACTCTAGTGTAACTCAAAATGATATTATCAGGAACAACATTTGTATCTGTTGCCACAGTAGTTAGCATCATTTTGGGTTTACATTATTCATTTTTAGGTAAAGTCAATATAACTTCAACTTTAAAGTTGACAAACTTTTTCACCTTGAGAATTTGAACTTGATAAATTGAGAAAACTTAAGGTTGAGTTGACAAATATTATTTTATTGTGATTATTGCTTTTATTAGCTGATTTTTGTGCTTTAGGCAAACTCTTAAAGTTTGCAAAGTACTCTAGGGCCTTATTTAAATATCTGTATAAGTAAATGGGTCATTTCCTTTCTAAACCTGTATTTTCTGGATTTATGAGAATAATGTATATTCTGTTTTTCAAGGACTTCAAAGGAATTAAAAACTAATTTATCGATCTTTTAATTAAGGACAGAGACGAAGTTGAGAAGATTATATAGTGGTAGTTAGGAATGAAGGCTTTTCAGTCAGATGGGGTTTGAGTCCAAGTAACATTGTGGAAGAGGATTATTGTATTTGGTAGGGAGCTGGACTAAATGACAAGAGTTGAGGCTTTACGATTAGAAACGTTAATTTATCCACATATGACTTAAATGCTCATTTTTAAAAAGATATGTAATAAACTAGTAATTATTTCCATGTGTTTTTCAAAGTGTATTAAAAGACAAATTTTCTATTCTAGTTAAAAAATATGTCTTTGGTAATAGTGTCTTTTAAAACACTAGAAAGAAGTGGAGAAAGCCATACTTAAGTTAGTGGTTTAAATTAGTTTTTAGTGTTTGGCTGTTTCTTAAAATCAGCTATGTATGCATGAAATATTATCAAGTGTATTGTTACTAAGGAGGTTACTTGGGTAGAATGCCAAGGTGAGACTTTTAGGTTACAATTATGACTTTGGAAAAATGGTCCCAAGATCAGTAATTTCATGTCAGAATAAACAAGCAAATAAAATCAAAGTTGCTATTTGTTTTGCATTTTTTTGTTAAAATTTGCTTTAAGGTTGTAAATGGCTTAAAAAATAATATTTGCATACATATCTATTTTAGCCCAAACTAGTACCAAACACAATAAAATGTTATATATGTGTATACACACACACACACACAATGTTATATGGTACGTATATATACATATATATATTATATATATTACATGGTATATATACACATGCACACACGTACATACTGATTACTAGGAAAATAAATACATTTATTAAGACTCAAAGAAGTGACTTTTCTGTTTAAAATTATAGCTTTCATTAGCATTATGATGTAAAGAACTGCAACTTTAGTATTGAGACTATATTTCATAATAATACTATGGATCTTTAGGCCCATGGCCTTTAAGTAATATCTTTTATTTTGCAAAATAGTATAGATAAACAGAAAGAAGCTTTTCACAAAACATACTTAACCCCTACTATGTGAGTGTGGTCTTGTATTTTCTGTTCTACTTTCTATTTTTAAAATTTGCTATTACAACCCAACTGAATTGATTTCTTGACCCGCAGTTGGAAAAGCACAATGATGGGCAATACTTAGCTAGATAACAGTAATATTTCATTTTTTTTCTACATTGGTGTCTAAGAAACTGTGTGAATTTTCTGTATAATTAAACCTTTACTTTTTAAATGCCAAAAATAGATTTTCAGTTGTAATCATGATATTTGGGCAGACATCTAAAATAGGGCTAGAAATGCCCAATAGATTAAAATTTATGAGGTTTTGTTGTTTTGTTTTGTTTTTCTAGCTTAAATCACTTCAGTCTGTTTATGTTTCTGTTTTTTGTAAGATCTGATTTTTAAATTCTCAGTATTTGTTGTTAAAATGTTTATTCTTGCCTCCTTTTAATTTCACTACTTTTAGTCTCTGGGCTAGAGAACTCAGTAACCATACTTAATTTTGAGTTCTCTATAAAATAAGAGTAAATAGGAGAACCCTTCAGATTTCTTTCAGAATCTGAGTAAAGTATGTGAATTCTGGTGTAGAGAGAGACTAAGATATGTGCTTAGCGGGATACAGCTGCGCTTCAGAGTTTCTATGTAAGTAGTTGGTTGGCTAGTTAAAAGTCAGCTTGAGTGAGGAACCATAAAAATAACAGCTTTAATTATTTCACCCATCTTTTTACATATGCTCAAGCTTCTTTTGGTGGGTAAAATGGAATCTGTTTCTCAGAGTTACGTATGATCTTTTTTGTAAAAATCACACCGATTGTATACACCTAAGATTTCTAGTGCCCCCCCCCCCACCTTCTCCTGAGATTTCTAGTTTTGATTTCTTAAAAGTAGAATAAGACGTTGCAGACCAATCTGAGGACAGTATCTTTATATTTAAAAACATTTAAAAATTATTTGTTAATGTTTGACAGAATCTTATGTCCGCAGAAGTCAACAGGAAATTGTTTTGGAGGAAGATATCAGATATGTTCTTTCCAAAGCGTTCAGCGGTGTTCACAGAAATAACTTTTTTGCACTCATTTCATTGGTTTATATAATATTTAATATAAATAGGGTGGCATAAACAACTTTTGAGAACAAACAACAGATTCTAGTTAAGCATACAACTCAACTAGTAGAAATAGAAATGTGCAGACAACTGGAAAGTACCCTATTCCCTATTATCTGCCAGTTTGCTTTATGGAGGCTATGGAAAGCGTTGGTGGATCTTGCTAATTGATTAAAGGAAAATCACTTAGGAGAGCTCCTACTCCACTTTCAGATAAGTTGTTACTGTATAGGATAATAGCTACATTTCACAGTAGTTAATGGTATTTTACCATAGTCTAAGGTAAAAAAAAAAAAATTGCGGGATGAGAGGGGCAGAGTGAGAGGGAGAGAGAATATTAAACAGGTTCCATGCACAACACCAAGCCCCACTAAGGGCTGGATCTCAAAACCCTGAGATTATGACCAGAGCCAAAATCAAGTGTCGGATGCTTAACCAACTGAGCCACCCAGGCTCCCCTAAAAGTTTTTTTTTTAATTTTTAAGGAGTTATATAACATTACTTGGGCAGTGCAGCCAAAGATGAGTCTTTGATGTTATCATTAACGCATCAGACCTATGTTTGTATCCTTGTTCCTTTACTTGTTAGCTAGGTAATCTTCATCTAATTACTTAATCCCTGAGAGTCTTGGGTTCTGTGCACAATGGGAATAAATCTAACTTCTCATAGTTGTTAGAATGAAATAGACAGTGGTTAGCACATAGTAGGTTTCAAATAAATGGTACCTGTTATCATGTTAAGACATTTTAGATACTTAATATACTTAATGGTTAGCCAGTTAAAAAATAATGTTCAACAGAGGAAAGGAAATAATTAAATATGCAATAACCTCATACTCTTGTTTAGCATTCAGAGTTCAATCTGCTAAGTCTCAGATTTAATCGGCTTTTAAAATGTAGTCATTTGAGAAGATATAAAAGCTATGAAAGGATCCCTCACATATGTATAATTTCTTTATACTATCATTTGTTATTATAATTATAGCTTAAAATGTTGGGGGTGGAATGAGTTTACTAAGTTCCCTGGGAATAGATTTTTAAATCTATTAAATGCATTAACTGCTGACCAGAGCTGGGCAGCTGGGAGGTCAACAATGTTATTCTACCTTATACTCAAGGATGCAAAGTTTGGACCTAGTCCTAGATAGATAATGAATGCCCAGTATTAGAAGTCTAAAGCGTGGCTTTTGCATAGAAACAATTAAAATATTTTATGTTTGTTTTTTTTTTTAAAGATTTTTATTTATTTATTAGAGTGTGAGAGACTGAGAATGAGAGGGGAGAAAGTCAGAGGGAGAAGCAGACTTCCCGCAGAGCCAGGAGTCCGATATGGGACTCGATCCCGGGACTCCGGGATCATGACCTGAGCCGAAGGGAGTTGCTCAACCAACTGAGCCACCCAGGCACCCAAAATATTTTATGTTTTTAACGTTTGATAATTACTTGTGTTATATATGTGTGGTTATTTCTAAGACCTAAATTTTTGGTATTGTATGAAAATCTAAGTAGAATCAAAATCTTTTTAATTAAAAAAATAAATGCTTGCTTGCTATGCTTTATGCTTTGGTTAGAAACAGTTTTTTTCACCAGACAATTCTAAGAATGTTATGTGGGCTTATCAGCAGTTACAAAAGACTTAAGACCTATAAAATCTAGTAAATCATCAATAAATTAATAATTGAAACATACTGTTTCAATTCATATTTGAATGCATATTATAGGCCCTTTATCATTCTTAAATATTTTTAGTGTAAAAGCTGTTCCACAAACAAAATACCAATCAGATGTTTTTTGAAGTTAAAATTGAGAGGAGTACTGTCTTAATTTTTCCCTGTTATAGATTGAATGTTTGTGTCTCTTCCCCCTTCTCTACCAAATTCGTGTGTTGAAATTCTAACCCCACAAAGTGATGGTGGTAAGAGGTGGAGCTTTTGAGAGGTGATTGGGTCATGAGGATAGAGACCTCATGAGGGCATTAGTGCCCTTATAAAAATGGCCCAAGAAAGTCCTTCCATCATCTGAAGTATGGTGAAAAGACAGTCATCAATGAGCTCTCATCAGACTTGGAATCTGCTGGTGCTTTGATTGTGGATCTCCCAGCCTCTGGAACTGTGAGAAATAAGTTTCTGTTGTTTATAAGCCACTTAGTTTATGGTATTTTGTTACAGTAGCCTGATGAACTAAGACTCCCCCCTCCTTTTTATTATAATATAAGGTTAGGCTTTAGCCTTAGTATTATAGCAGCTTAAGAAGTTACTGAGGGTGTACTGCAACCCTGTTAGTCTCAAGCAATTCCTTCCTAGGCAACTGAAATAGGAGGGAAGAACTGGTAAGACCCAGGAAAAAAATAACAAGGGAATTAGTTGCCTTGCTTATTTACTTAAAATAGATTATTGTTAGCCAATGTAAATCAAACAATAGAAATGACAGATGTCAGAGGAAAAGAAAAGAAATGTTGATGAGATGAGTAGAACAGACTTATATTAACTTCCCAGGTGAGGAGGTGGTGATGGTAATAATAGTAATGACAGCTAACTCTTGTGCATACTATGTGCCAGGCACTGTTCCAAGTAGTTTACATGTACGGTTCACGTCGTCTTCACAGTTGCTCAAGGAAGTAGATGTTGTTGCCATCTCCATTTTATAGATCAATGAAACTGAGTAATAGAGATTTGTCAAGCTATCCAAGGTCACATAGCTAACAAGAGGGTTTGCCCAGATTTGAAGGAGGCTCAAATATATATTCTAAATACTCTGATGGGTAGCATTGAGTTATGTAAAAATATTTTAAGATACTGGGACCAAACTGACTTGTGGAAAACACAAAGCAGATCTGGTAGGTATTGTGACTTTGGAAAACTTCTTTGCCTCACCTTTATCTTTACAGTGGGGAAAGTAATAGTACCTTGCTTTGGGTCATTTTCAGGATTAAATAAATGTATTTAAGGTGCTGAGAACTATGGCTGGCACATAGTAAACATTCAGATCTGAACTGCTTTTGTTATTATGAGATATACTCTAAGAAATCAGTTATTTAGAGAAAGATGGGGAGGACGAAAAGGGGCTAATTCAACTGTACATATTTTGCATATGCACTGTGATCTCAAGTCAGAAGTTACCGTTGCTCTATCATCCATTTACACTGATGGGACTTGACACATCAGTAGCTGTTAAATAACTGCTGACCTGATATAACTTCTGAAATTAGATACCAAGGGGATTGACATAGACATTCCCTGTCTATGTTTTTGCCAGTCATCTAGTAAGAAGGAAATGATTCAGTGGATGGAACACTCACTTCTTTGAAGCATGAGAAAAAAGATAACTGGAAGACAGACTTGAGAGGCTAATGTGTATACAGGGAGCATGATTTAAAAGGTGATTTCCTTTTCAAAAAGTGAAGAAACCCATGGAACCTAAGCATTCTACATAGTGAGCAAGTATAGAAAAATATGATTAAATGAAGAAAATTTTATTTACTTTTTTGTTTTCTCAACTTTGTATCTGGTTATGGGAATGTTTTCCCCCCATTTGAGCCTGAGGATATTAAAAAACTGCAGTAATACCAAAGTTACAATTCTAACTTAATATTGATCTTTTTTTGTAGTGAAAAAGCAGAATTGCAGAACCTGGAAACAGTACTTGTTTTTCAGTATGTAAACCAAAGCAACTTGTCAATAGTTAATTCTGTCTTTGCTCAAATGGATGAAAAATCAGAATAGTTCCTTCGTTATATCAGACTTTTGTATTAAACTGAAACAGGATAGACAGGGTACCAAATCAAAATATTAGACAATAATTGATGTGTAATACTATGAAACTTAGCAATAATCTGAGTTTTCTCATATTTTCCTTTTTATATGAAAGATAATCATCCAGTAATAAGGCCTTTTGCATTTTTTTTCTCCTTGTTCACCATGCCCAGCCCCAATGGCTACCTTGTAGGTTTTTTATTATCATTCAGGGCCTCATATGGACTCTTCCTCTGCCTAAAAGCCTTTCTCTCCAGGCGTCAGATGGGTGGCTCCTTTTGATCTTGTCTTAAATGTCATTTTTCATAGAGGCTTTCTCTGACTACCCTATCTAAGGTGTGCAATTAATTTTAGCTGCTGTTATATTTATTAAATTAGGTGTCCTTTGTTGTTCTGTCTCAGCAGTCTTGTTTCTTTCATAGAATTGACCACATTTTGTAATTTTATGTTTATTGTTTGTCTCCACAGCTAGATTTTAAGTTCCCTTAGGCCGAGAACCTTGTCTCTTGTTCAGCTGTATTCCTGTCACCTAGCAGGTATCCTTGTATGTGGTAGATTCAGTATAGGTGCATGGGAGGTGCTTACCATGTATTCATTGAATGAATGAATGACTAGTGTTTCTCAATGTTTGTGGAGCAAACAGGAGTAGAAGCAGAGGTCAGCAATCACTGATTGTACTCAAACCTACTGAAATTCTGCCAGTTTAGGGATTTGTTTGGATTATTGACTATTAGCTTATCACAAGTTTATGCACAATTAAAAAATAGATTTTAAATACATTTGGTCATAACTTAAAGGAAGGTTATATTTTAAAATTGATTCAATCTCATTGAATTAAAATACTACGTTGTAAAATAACAAAGGAGTAGGTAAAAGCTATTTGGGATAGGTGGTCCCTGTTTGTACACATCTGATTAACAAATGATTCACCCACAAACATTTGCTGGAAGCTCTCTGCCATCCACCCACCATGCAGAATTTGTTCCTGTTGGCTATTTCTCTAGGGAGAGAGGTTAAATTGATTGAAGAACTTCTGGTTTATGAGTACAAGAGGTAGGGTAGGTTAATAGGAAAAAGACTCAAAGGATTTAGAATTTAGATTCAGGACCCATTCTATCACTTAGTTCTCTGACTTGGGTCAAGTCCCAGACCTGTTTTCTCTTCTTTAAAATGTACTGGGCTCAAAATGTTGCTTCTGAGCTTCAGGTGAGATGTGTCAAAGAACTTTATAAGCTATGAAGTGCTCTGTATGTTGACTAGTTTACCCAGTGGCCATAATCATTTGTGTAGATGAGCAAAGGACCAGGTGCTCCTAAGTGCAGCTAACTGCATCTTACTTGGGGACACTCAACCTAAACATCCATTCACATTGTGCTTGATTTTTACTATTTTTAAAGTTACTCATCTCCTTACTGAAATTATACCAACTAGAGATTCACTTAGATTAGTAAGTGTATACTTAATTAAACATTTTTAAGGAATATTGGAATGGCCATATTTTGGTATGAAATTAGCTCACTGGGTCCTTTTTAATAGCATACTGTAAAGCAGGAAGAGTTAAAATCCTAAGGCTTTAGGATCAGATAGAAGTTCTAATTTCAGCACTTAACCAGCCAAATGACCTTGAGCAAATCACATAGCCTATCTGAACTTAAGGTCTTTTCATTCTAACACCATCATCCTTAAGGACTGTGGGAGAGATGAACTGAGAATCTGTGACTCAGCACCTTAGTATATGCCTGGCACAGGATAGGGATTGGTAAGTGTTTTACTTCTAGGTGTACACAGCTTGAATCAGCTAAACTGAGGAAAGGAGGAGTGTTTTCATCCTCTGTTGTGAAGATTAGTTATTACAGGCATAAGAGATCAACAGATCCTTATTGTTTGTTACTCTTGAAACTTGTATTTTGCAATATACAACTAGAGGAACTCAAAACAGGCATTGAACTACACATCTGTAATGTGCATGCAGTGGAAGGAAGAGTAGGTAATTGGAACACACCAACTATTTCTGGGTGATAATACACCATAGTGAACATTTAGAGTTGCATTAGGGCAAAGAGATTGAAGCAGAGGTGGACACTGGAGGGATGTCAAAAATATTAAAGTGGTGAGATGGTGCCCCAAATTGCTGTTTTCTTCATTTTAGAATATTACCCAGGATTGATATTAGTGCTTGGAGTATGGCCCTTCTACTTTGAATTCAGACTTCTTCCATGTTGCTGCAAGTAATGGTCATTGTAGGTTAAAAAATCTATGGTAGGCTAGCCTGGGAATCTAGTCCCACTATTCACACTATTCATAAGTGATATTTATTCCAAGTATGACCATTATTTGGACTTAAATCCCTTTGAGGGGACTGGGTGACTCAGTCAGTTAGGCATCCAGGTCTTGATTTTGGCCCAGGTCATGATCTCAGGGTCCTGGGGTTAAGCCCCACATTGGGCTCCCTGCTTAATAGGGAGTCGGCTCATCTTCCTCTCCTTCTACCCCCGGCCCTACTCGTGTGCTCTCTCTCTCTCAAATAAAATAAATATAAATCTTAAAAACAACAACAACAACAACAAAAACCTTACCCTTTGGGAGCACAATTGATTTATCATTGGGGATTCACATTTTAAATTAGTATGAAGTTCCCATTGTTTATTTTCCCACTTACCAAACATATATTCTTGAATGGAATTAAAATTTGTAATCAGTATCTGAAATCAGGCCATTTATAAAACTTATCCTCACATCTACAAAATTAGCAATTTTCTTTTGTGAAGTGGTATCATATGTATTTTTCTTTTCTTTTTCTTTCTTTCTTTTAGAGAGAGAGAGAGAGAGAATGAAGAAGCATGAATGAGGGTGGGGGCACAGGGAGAGATTATGACCTGAGCCAGAATTAAGAGTCAGACACTTATCAACTGAGCCACCCAGGTGTCCTTCTAGTTTAAATTTTTATCTAAATTTATAATAGTAAAAATATGTAGTTTTATCACATAATGTTGGCAAATTGCTTTTTTCCTCCAAATTTTTATTTAAATTCTAGTTAGTTAACATATAGTGTAACAATTGGTTTCAGGAATAGAATTTAGTGATTCATCACTTAGAGTATAATACCCAGTGCTCATCATGACAAGTGCCCTCCTCAAGAGATGGTATTCTTCAAAATAACTTTAGGTTAAAATGACATATCATATTTGGTGTACTTGATGAAAGGATATTGATGCCCAAAATTATGATTTGATCATTTTACAAAGGAATTAGCTATAGGAGGAGTTCTTTAAACTTCCTACATTGCTTCCTCTATAATTTAATTTATATCTAATTAAAAAAAATTTAACCCACAGAAAAGTTGAATCATACAATTAATCAAATACCTTTTCATTGGTTAATTGTGAACATCTTACCACTTTTGTTTTATCTCCCAATAGGTAGGTAGGTCAATTAGATAGGTAGACAAAGGGGAGTTTTCATTTTTATTTTTTATTACTATGATTTGAGAGTAAATTGTAGACATGGCACTTCAACCCTGGCTACTTGAACGTGGAACTGACTGGTATCAGGTTTAGAAAGCTGATTGTGTACATTTCTGCCCATTTCTGTATCAAGTTAGTTGCTTGTAATCCTCACTAGTGGCCATTTACAACCTAGAAACTGGTAATGCTGTAAACCAGGTTTTTTCCCCTCTCCAGATCAGTTGTTAGACATTTACTATCATACCACTGCATGTACCTCCTAAAAGTAAGAACATTCTCCTACATACCTGCAATGCTTTTGTCATACTCAAAGAATCAAATACTGGCACAATGCTAATATCTGATACACAGTTTATATTCATATTTCCCAAGTTGTCCCAATATTGTCCTTAGGCATGTTGCCTTTTAAGGAAGTAAATTGCTTCCTGTTTACAGAAAAGGAGTTAGAGCCTGATATTGAACAACATTTAGAAAGGTTTTAGATTATACTTTAAGAATATGTAAAGGTAGAAGTGAGTAAAAGTATTGGTGTTTGGGGGGAAAAATTAGGACACATATATAGGACAATTAAGATATTTGCAGGTTTTTCTTTATTTACCTTTAAAAAAAATTCCTTATACAAAATAGATTAGGGGAATAATTAGTATTTATGAAATTCCAAGGTTTTTTTTTTGATTGGAAAGAACTTTATTTGAATTGAGAAAAATTATGTTTTTCATCCTAAAGCCTCAGGTTACCTCTCTGACCTCATTTTTTTAGTATTCTAAGATCCCTGCGCTCTTGGCACATTGATCTTCTTTAGTCACCACAAGCACATTGACTTCGTGGGGTGTAGCATTTGCTGTCACCTTCTGGAATACATGTCTCATGACCCTGACCTTCATTTGCCTTTGTGCTCAGTTGTCACCTCCTCTAAGAAGCCTTCCTGACCATGCAATGAAAAGTACAGCTCTTATTTTCTCTTGACACTGCATTACTCTTCTTCATAGTCCTTATCACTGCTTGACCTGATGTTCTATATTTATTTATTTACTTTTTTGTTTTTCTCCCCAATAGGAATGTAAGCTTCATGAGGGCAGGGACTTAGTGATATTTGTTCACTGCTGTTTTTCCCGATGTGTGGACTGATGCCTGACATTTAGTAGCTGCTCAATAAATATTTATTATTAAATGAATGTTTGCATGAATTTTAGTATCTTTGTAATATACCATAAAACTCATTATTACTAGTATGCATTTTTTTCCCTGTGATTTGTTAGTTTTATAACCCTAAGAATTAACTTCCCTACATCAGTTTTTATTTCTAAATGGGAATATTTATGCCCACATCTCAAAGTTATTAGAAAATCAAATGAAATAACACAAACATAAGACATTTGATAACTGAATAAATGGTGAAAATGTCTACCATGAGAGTTTGTAGGAAATAATTTCAGCTGGGGTGATTAATTTCATTGCACAGACTCTTTGTCCAGGACAACAGCTCTATTGAGACTTAAAAGACAGGTATGTTTGGGATAAGTAGAAGTTTACAGAGATTGAGACAGGGAGAACTGGAAGAGAGGACAATCTGAGTAATTAAGGTGTTCAAGGGATAGCAGGTAGACTAACATGAATTGTAGGAGTTACTTAGGAATGAGGAAAATTAGGGTATTGAATGTCACAATAAGGGGTTTGAGCTTCCTTCATTTGATAGTGAGGCACTGCTAAGTAGTTTGGTCTGATTAAAGAGAACTTTTTGGAAGAATAATTTGGCTTTATATATATATATATATATATATAAGTTTTATTTAATCTCTACACCCCATGTGGGGTTCGAACTCACAACTCTGAGGTCAAGAGTCACATGCTCCTCTGAGCCAACCAGGTGCCCCTGACAGATTTCTATTTAATTTCATTATAAACCAGCAAATAATTATTATTGAATATATGGCAGTCTTAAAATCAGGTTTTAGCTCTCAAAATTACATTGACCTGGTGTTACAAAAATTACTGGACACTCATCCCTACTGTTGGTTAATCTTTTTTCTTCTCCATTTTTTCCCCCTTTGCCACCATTCTTTGTAATACATGAGGGATTATTGTTCCCTTCTATGAAAATTCTTGGCAATATTAACGTATACAATACTGACAATGCCATAGCTATTGTTTTATGATATTCTTTTGTCAGAATAGTTAAACTGCACTATTAAAGCAGCTGTGTGTTATAAGAAATAGGAGAAAAACAGGATAAAATTGGACAATTTTCTCTCATTTCAGACATTTGCTGGCAGAAAAGTCATAAATTCTGGGAGTAGAGGCCTTTGTATCTTCTAACCACATGTGAACTATGAGAGTAAGGAGACCCCTTTCCCCCAATACTGAATAAGCTTTCCTACCTGTGTTAAGGAGGGAATGGACATGTCTCCTCCCTGCCACCCAACCAAATAAACATTTTCACACCAAAGCTTCAAGAAAAAAAATTTTTTTGGCTATAGCAGGGATTTGTTCAGTGTATTGTGGTAGAAAGAACCTTATTCATAGCTCCTTAAAAATGGTTTGTCAGAAATGTGTGTTCTTAAGTTGGAATACTCATTCAGAAGTTGGGGTAATGAATATCTCTATGCCTTTGAGGAAGTGTATTCAAATCTTAGTAATTGTGTCAATTAAATGCTGGTCCTGGAGGGCTATTTATACAGTCCAGCATATAACAACCCTGATCTGTGCTTTTTCTTATAGCTTATGTTGCAGAGTCCAGGTATTTGCTAGGGAACTCTGAATAACTAACAATGGAAAAACAAACAAACAAACCCTCTGGTTACGTAGTGGTACAGATTAAACTCCATTACCAGGGGTTTAGGACACTGAAATCCTTTTGTTACTCTGAAATTACTTTGAAAATCATGCTATTGCTTGAAATCAGAGTTGGAAAGGACATTAGAAAGTGTGAGTCTCTTTCATTTTTATAGTTAGGAAAACAAGACCCAGTGAAAAAGAAGTAACCAGTCTACGATTAAAGTAAAACTCGAATTTCCTGCTAGCCAGTCAAGTGTGTCTATACTTCTAGCAAAAGCACAGCTGTCTCTAGGTTCTGCATCAGAAATGACATAATGATCAATCGGCCTTGCTCAAGGAACTTGGAAGAAACACAGTCTAGGAGATTCTATTTTAATATTATCCTCCAAATAAAATATGTCTACTTTCAGAAGAAAGTCAAGTGGTAATAGACTCAAAGTGAAAGGCATATTTCATCCTTGAAACTGGATGCTAAAAAGAAAACATGATGAAATTTGAAATTAGATGATGTGAAATTTAAAAATCAGCACCAGCAGTGTTAAGCTTATTATTTAGAAATACAGAGAAAAAAATCTGTCTTTAATTTTGTCATGAAAAACAGGGCTAGTTATAGTACTAAAAGGGCTATTATAACGATTAAATGAGGCAATCCATGTAAAGTGCTTAGAATAGTATTTGATTCTGAAGAACTAATAAAACATTACCTATTAATATATTAACATTTCTTCAAGTAAGATAAGTTCATACTCATTTTTTTTTAAAAAGATAATATTATTTGGGGGAGTAGGGGCAGAGAGAGAGAGAATCAAGCAGACTCCACACTGACTGCAGAACTCAACATGGGGCTTGGTCTCATGACCCTGAGATCATGACCTGAGCCAAAACCGAGTTGGATGCTTAACCTACTGAGCGACCCAAGCACCCCAATAGGTACATCTTGTACGTGTTCTGAAGAGAACCTACAAAGGCTAAGAGGGTGACTAACTGAGGACAAAGAAAAGCCCCTTTGGTTAGGATGATTAGGTAAGGGCTCTCTGAGAAAGTAAGGCAAGGATGTGAAGGAGCCAACTATATAAGTATTGAGGGGAAGAACATTCCAGGCCAAGGGAGTAGTATGCAAAGTTGTTGAATTTAGAAAAAGCCTGGCGTGCTTTAAGATCTGAAAGGATAGAACATAGACTGTAATTTGTATTTCCTTCCTTTGCTCACATTGGATTATCTCATTCCCTAGAATATTTGTTCTCCAGGGGCTGGGACACATTTGACTTCTTCCCTTACACCTGTGGCAGTGGTTAGTATGGAGTTGGCATTTATTAGACACTTGAAAAAACATTTAACTGCCTATGCATGCTTCATCACCATCAGTGCCTTGTGGGTGAGGATTTGATCTTTCTTTGTCCTTTCTGATAGAAGTATGCTAGTGTGTAATGAATTGTACATGGTTAGCCTTTTTTGAAGATCATTTGAAAAGCTGATACACAATTATAAATTATCTCAAATATAAAATATAAATTTTGGGGGCGCCTGGGTGGCTCAGTTGGTTGGTGACTGCCTTCGGCTCAGGTCATGATCCTGGAGTGCCAGTATGGTGTCCTGCTTCGGGCTCCCTGCTCTGCAGGGAGTCTGCTTCTCCCTCTGACCCCCCCTCTCTCTTGTGCTCTCTCTCTCATTGTCTGTCTCTCAAATAATAAATAAATAAAACCTTAAAAAAATCTTAAAAAATATATAAATTTTATAAATTTCATGGAATAAAATTCTCATTTAAAAAAATTAATTTGAGTTAACCATTTTATAGCTCTATTCAACTGTACCACGAAGTTCAGATTTTCTTGAGGAATGGGATGAAAATACTACCTGGGATGGTCCTGGTTTACGTCTGTTACTTCTGTCCAATCCTATGTCACGATTGTCTTCTTTCACTCATAATGTGTCATTGTTTAGACAAAGAATTTTATAGTCACCCTAATAGCCATTTTGCTGTCCCACTAGCACACTCTGTAACTCATTTCATTCTGTATTAAAATAGCTTAAATATAGCTTCAGGTAGACAATTTGCCCCAGCTGTGTTCTGTAGGATATTGCATATAATATTTTATAATTTATGTGGACTCTTATATAAGTCAAGGGATTGGCAACATGGAATGCTTACTTTGATTTAGTACAAAACACTTGGACTTTGTTTCAGAAATGCTTGATTTCTAAGATGTTTTTACCAAAATGCACCTATTTTGACAAAATGTTTTTATTCAAAGTCATCTGAAATCTTATGAACAATGCCTACTGTGATAAATACTCAATCAGCAATTACATAATGTATCATAGAATAACTTCCCACTTTTAGAATCTACTGTTAAATATAGTAAAACTTGAGATACTTGGATCCCTTTCCTTTTGTTCTCTGATAAAAATCTTCATGATGTGCTGTGCCGGAAATGCAATGAGGAGCAAGAACTAACATGGCCTCTGGAATTTGTGGTCTTTTCTGACTTTTTTCCCTGAGTCAACAGACAAATCAAGACTGGAAGGTTACCCTGTACTGTGTTGAAAAAGGCTCAGGTGGGGAGTACAGGAAGTGGCCGAGAGGAAGAGCGTATCAGATGGTCTGCACAGATCTATAGAACTCCTACATTCTGCTACCCTCTTCTATTTGTAGTAATCTAAAGTATTTTTTGTTTGAATATAGGGTGTGTTTGTGTGTACACGTGTGTGCATTGGATATTCTGTATTGGAGAAACTCAGTAATTAGAAGTTTCAATTGAGGTGCTCAGTTCATGATTTTGTCCTCTAGGCAATGCAGCTAAAACCTTCCTGGTTTAAAAGATTAGAAATTTTTGAGGATTGTCAATGATAAGTACTTTCCACCAGCTTTCTGGGTGACATCATTGTATAAGCTAAAATAATGTTAAAAATGAACAGCTTTGACCGATTGACTATAGCATTTAAGTGAGGAAAAAGAAAACTGTCTCGCTCTCCACAAAAAGGTTTATGCAATAAGTTACAGAATTTGTACATTCTGTATCTTTAAAGATCACTAAACATTTGTGTCTCTAGTAATGTAGTGTCACGCCCGGTAAAGAAGGGTTTGTGGCAGCATGTGAGGTATATGAATTTTGGTTGTAAATCTGCAGCAACTGCTGCTTTTTAAAACTATTTAGTAAAATAAAACTTAATATCAGCCTTTAATATGTGCTTTCAAAGTCCATGTTGGGTGAATGTGGTAAGGTTGAATCAAATACCTGTTTGGGGACATGGCAGCGAATGGTGGGAATTGAGAGACAGTATCACATGGAGCCGTGGCTTTAAAATTTGTCAGCCCACAATTACAAAGACAATTGACATTGCTCCATCCCAACACTGTCCCCCCAAACAAAAGTCATTACTTAGTCTTGCTCTAAGGTGGTAGCTGATCTTTACTTTTTTCCTATTTTACTTAAAAAGAAAGTGATATTTTCAACCCCTTAAATTAATTTGATAGCACATTTAATCCTATAGATTTTTTTTAGCACTTAGAAGTAATTAGAAAGACAGGATTCAAGTTCTGGTTTTGTCACCTGCTCTGTGTCACCTTGATCAAATTACCTAACTTCTCTGAGCTTCAATTTCCTCCTTGGTTGAAATTGAGGTAATGAAAGTGTTCATTTCGTAGGTTTGTTATAATGACAAATGTTTATAACATATAACAAATGTTATAATGACCTGATTTTGTTATAATGGAACAACCACCTGAATAAAATGATTGTTTCAGGCACTTAAAAAGCACATAATTAATGACTATTTTGATTGTCTCCAAAGTTGTAAAGTGAAATTCTCCAAAATTTAAAATGCAGAATCTATCATTTGTATGACTATTGGCATAATTAGTAGAGGTTCTCTACTAGGTGATAGGTACTGGTGATAAGTAGTTGTGGAAAAAGAAAAACATAGGACTTGGAATTAAACCTGGGTTAGGTGATTCAGCTGGGTAATCCACCAGCTGCCTTAATCTTTAAGGTTCAATTTCTTCACCCCCAAAATACTCTTATTTCACAAAGTTAAATTGTCAAAGGGACAAATAAGCGTCAGAAAGATAGATTAATTTCCATGGAAATACTTTTAGTAAAATATAGCTTTTAACAGAATAAAAAAATTCATGATGGCTCTAGATTTTAAGACTGAATCAAACATACTGTTCTTTATAATATAATAGCAGGGGATTAACAACATCCTAGAACTTGTCTTTAAAGAAGTATGGGTATAGGTAAAGAGCAACCCATGTGCATGTTGGCACATGTTTTATGTAATAATGATAATATTAATTTATAAAGAGTACTATAGGATATTAAAATGAATTCTTATACCTAATCTTGATACTTAGTCTGACGAGTGTGTGTACAAGATATTATTAGACGAAGTGTTTGTCCAGTAGCTTAGATTATAAATAACCCCTGTTCTAGCTCATTTTAAACAATGTAGTATGAATGATGCCAAAAAACAGGCTAGAACATTTTCTTCTCTCCAAGATCTGAGATTTTGTAAACAAGGCTCTGCTCCTGAAGCTAATCTAGGTCATCATAACCCAAAATCTTTTGAAGGATAAGAAACCCAATGAAGTCTCTTAGGTACTTTTTATTATTTTAATTTTAAGAAATGTTTTAGCTATTAAAAACACAGTATCTTTGGATTTCTGTTTGGCCACTTATTTGTACCATTTCTTAATGAATACAGATCACTGGGTAATCATTTCAGTAACAATGATGGCTGGGAAGCTCTATGTGAGTGGAAATTAATGTAACATCTTATGGCTTAATTTATCCCAGTACTGACCTAACAGTATAACACTTTGTTTTTGAATAAAAAGTGATCTAATGAGAAAAACCATAAATTTCCTAATTTCCAAAACTGTTAACATTGTTAAATTTTAGCTATTATTTAGTCTTTATTGCAAATTTGTTATTGAACTGTGAAATGTGTTAAATGTGACATTATTTAAGAAACTTTAAAAATATCAGTGTCCTAAAGATACAGTAGTGAAAATTTAAGTTTTATCTTTGTTATTATTATGATATACTATTCATTAATAGTAATTGCCCCTTATTGGGGTGTGTGTGTGTGTGTGTGTATGTACGTATGTATGTATGGATAGACGTTTGCCCTTTACTAACTAGCATCCTATAAACCTGATGTTTGCAAAGGAAAAGAGGAGTCTTCAGTTGCTTGAGAGCCAAATCCTGGGCTAGGTGATTTATAACTCTTAGAGAAATTATTATTCCCACTTTACAGGTAAAGAAATAGACTCAGGTTAAATAATTTGATAGCACAGTTTGTTAAGTAGAAAGATCTTGAACTCCTAGACTCCGGCTCTCCTCCATTTTGTATTGCTGCTTTAAAGGATCATTCCAGTAATGAGGATTTTTGTGCAAACATGTTTACATTATCCCCCTAGAAGACCACGGAAGAAGTTGTCCGTGTTATAGAACATTGCTGTTTTTAAAATAATTTTATCCTGTCCTTTTTGGTCCTAACAACAAACCAACGTTGCAGGCAAAAGAAAAAAGAAAAAGGGATTCCTGACTTAGAAATGAGCAATTTTGGAGATGTACTTAAGATTATAATGCTGATTAAAGGTGGAGTTTACATTAGAACCCAGATCTGTGGTTCCTGGTCAGTGTTCATTTCTACTTCTTTTACTTTCTCCAGATGATGTATGTGATCTATAAATATGAAGTAGTTAAGTTTTACAGATTGAGTCTTTTGTGTCTTCATGTAATGACCACACTATAATTATGGCCTGGCTCCCTGTTTAGCAGTCAAATCCTGTTTTCCCATCCTATGATTAGGGTATCAGTGACAGATTTGAGGTATAATGGGGCTGTAATAGTGCTTATTGAATGAGTAATAAATGGAAAATGTTGACATTTCTGTAATTTAACTTTATTCTTGTATGATGCCACATTTGTCTTACGGAACTGTATTTAAGAAAAGAGTTGTTAAGGGAAGGATAGCATTGGTTAAGAGGACGCATGTTAGATTCAGGAAGACCAATACATGATGAACCCTTGCTTTTCCCATTTGGTTCTACTCTACTTCGTCAAGTAACAAGACAGTTACCTCATCTTTGGGGATGGTAACTGCTGCAGGGGCGGAGGACATAGGTATATAAAGAGACTAACACCGGGCCTGGATCATGGGCTTACCTACATAGAAGCTAGTAAATCATTACCTATAAAGGGTTCTTTTTTTCCCCCCCTTTTCTAGTAGCAGCGTATCTTTTTGTTTAAAAAGCATCCAAATTAGCATGATTATCTCTAACGTATCTTAAAAGTAGATAGTTCCCAATTATTTCTGCTAACAGAGGGCACAGCTGATCTGACATAGTTGATATTTGAGACTTTTCCATTTTATTTAGAATATGTAGTTTTAAAAAACTCATGTAAGATATCCTTTTTAATTTATTTCCTTATATGAGGATAATATAAGTAATTTATATTTTTTGATCTATCCATTTGGAGAGCACAATTCTGACCATGCTATGTGAGTTATAGGGGGAAAAGGGGCTTTTCATGGTTGGGAGTTGAGAATTGAGAACCTGGAACTAACATTTAGTATAGAATTTCATATTATTCAGATTTTTAACTTGTGGACTATTGAGACCTACAAAGTACATAACATGCTTTTCTTTTATAGCATACCCATTTATAGCTTTGTGTACCAAGATAATCAAAAGCAGGGAAAAGCAAGCATTCTTCAGAATTAAGTAAAGTGCCATTATGAAATTTATTGGAAAACTGGCAGCACAGAAGAAACATTTCACTAAATCTCTTTGCTGGATTTTATTTTTTAAGGTGGCATGTATCATGTGCATTTTATCCATTTATAATTACATGTTCCTGCTAAATTTAATTTTTTTTTTTTTTTTAAAAAGATTTTATTTATTTATTTATTAGGAAAGAGAGAGAGTGAGAGAGAGCATGAGAAGGGAGAAGGTCAGAGTGAGAAGCGGACTCCCCATGGAGCTGGGAGCCCGATGTGGGACTCGATCCTGGGACTCCGGGATCATGACCTGAGCCGAAGGCAGTTGCTTAACCAACTGCACCACCCAGGCGCCCTAAATTTAATTTTTTTAAGCGGGGGGACGCAGAGAGGGAAAGAATCTTAAGCAAGTTCCACACTCAAGAAAGAGCCTGATGTAGGGCTCAATCTCATGACCCTGAGATCATGACCTGAGCTGAAATCATTATTTGGTCACTTCCCAGCTGATCCACCCAGGCACCCCTGACTAAATTTAATTTTTAAAAGTTCTCTTTGTATGTTAATCATATTATAGATAGAGGCTATCATTAGCCTTTAATTTGTAAGTTTGAGGATTATAACTAAAGGAAATACTCCAAAATAATTTAGGGATTGTATATTATTTTTCCTTTTTTGGCAGTAGAAGAGATTAATTTTGAATTATAAACTTACTCATCAAAAATTTAAAAAATTTTATTTCCTTTGACTTCTAGGTGTATGACTTGAGTGAATAAACTTTTAGAGCTGATTTTCTTATTTGAACAGTGCAGATAATGATACTTGTTCTGTTTACCTCCCATGATTGTGAAATCAAATCAACTATTATTTGTGACATAAATCAGGCATAGTGCTAGGTTAACAATAATGTAGACAAACATAGTACTTCTCTTTAAAGCACTTATAGGTGGTGGAGGAGAATGTCATTCAACCAGTCATTTTGCAAATAATTATTTAAACTTCTATGAACTAAGTGCTAAGCAGGAGGTATAAGGGACCTAAGATGAGTCTTGGATCAAGAAACGCTACCCTGGGTAAGAGAAATTTAAGCTGAGACTTATCAACTGAAGGTGTTGTGGGAGACCACTCCTAGTAGAAGAGGAATAAATATTTGCAAAAACTCCAAAGTTTTGAAGAAGCTTAGGATCCTTAGTAATTAAAAGTCCGGTCTGGCTGACAGAGAGCACCTTTTAGCCTTCACAATAGCCCTGTGAGTTGATGCCATTTTACAGATAAGAAAACAGGCTCAGAGCTTAGTAAATTGTATAGGTTCTTATTGTTTGTAAATGGAAGTTTCAGGTTTTGAACCCAGGTTGGTTGGCCTGACTCCAAACTAAATGTTCTATCTACTATGCCCTTCTTTTCTGCATCACTTACCTCACAGGCTTCTTGTGCTCTGAAACACATCTTCCCTCTTGTTATTTCTCAGAGGGCTTAGCTCTCCCCCTGGCTAATTTTGGGGCCAGTGATCGAGTTCTTTCTTTAAACTAAGGTGATAATGACGTTTAACTCTTATAATTTCTGTACTTTGTACTCTTAGTTTTTTGTATATTGTAAACTCCAGGGATCCCAAAAGCTTTTTCAGAGGCAGGGATTTTGAGGACTCGGGGGCTGATTTGAAACTGCAGTGTTGTTTGTGGCTTCTCATTTAAAAATAGCCTCATGTTGCTCATGGGGTGCCTTAATAGAGCCAACATTTCCATCAGCCTCTGCTCCCTACCCCCAAGACACTCCAGATAAACAAAGATCTGAGTAATAAACAATATGCTGCTCCTGTAGCCTCTGCCTACTCCCATAAACCTCGGTTGCATAGAAATCCTAAAGCCACCGCTAATAATGCATTTTATTGGAAAAATGTAAATAGAAAGAGCTTCATTGCCTTAAAAGTTTAAAAAAACATATTCTAGTTTATGTGATGTTCAAGGGAAATATTTCCTAAAAGGGAATTTTTCTGATCCTTCATATCTGTTTATCTCACCACCAACATTAACTCCCCCAAAACATCTTTGTAAGTTTGGGAGGGATTTTTGTTCTTAAAAGCTTCAGAGATAGTCTACACTATCACTATCATTGAAGCCCAGTACTTGAAACCTGAAGAAAATCTTCTATGCCTTCAACAGCTGCAGGTAATTTTATGGTAAAGAAAATAGATGAATTCAGGCTAAATGTCGTTGTTTTATGTAAAAAGAGACATTTTAATGCAAATGACCAGCTAAATCTTTATTGTTCTAAGAGTTTGCTAAGAAACTATTTTCCCTTTTTAGGTCTTTTTTTAATCTGTTATCATCGATTTTTCTTACCCCTTAAAAGGCACTGCATAAGGCTATTTTATGCCCTATCCCATTTTAACGAACAGGTTGTGCTTTTCTAGGAGTTTGTGAAGTTCTTTGCAAAGTAATTCTTTGTTCTAGGTAGATGGAGATTGATGTTTAATTTTAATTGCTTTAAATTTTTAGATTTGTATGTTTTCAGAGGGTTTCTTTTGGTAGAACCTGATTTACTGGAAATGTGAAATAATAAGCTGATTCCCTCCACCACCCCCTTTGTCCTGTTTCCTGTGAAATACTGAAATAAATGTTTGCCTTAAGAATTTCTCTCTTCTAAAAATTTTCCAGAGGCACACTTTAGGGCCTCAATGCTAGAATACTTTTGTCATTATCGTTCTGCTGTTCTTTCAAGCTGCCTAAACACAGCTGAGTTGGTAAGAAGAGCAAAGACAACATGATAATGCTGCCAAGTAGACAGGAAGCCGTAGTGGACCTAGCAAGCAGGGGCGGCTGAGCACACCCTCCATCCAATCAGCTGTGAGTGCTGTTGCTATGTGCGCTTTACTCTGCTGCCTTTGTGGAAAACCTTACACAGAGGGAAGCGGAATCAGCACCCACTGCTGAACATTTGTTTTAACCACTGCAGACATCTGGATCCCTCAGTTACTGACTGTGTAGCTATTGACAGCCAGAAGGCAACTTCTTTTATACAAGGATTCCAGTATGGTTTTCAGTGGAAACAAAGGGCTTCACAGAGAAGGTGTGTAATGAAGTGTTTTTAACGGCTTTATTTTTAAACTTTGAATTTTCTGTAGCAGTTTACCAGTTGTGGTGTTTGCTTTGCATAGATTTTTAATAAATAGGTCTAGAAAAATGATCTCACTTTGAAAAACCTTGAACTTAGGGAATTTTCTTTAGCTTCACATTTTCGTTGAACAGCCTTGCTTAAAAGATTATTAAAATGCTGATCTGAACAATGAGTAGGAAGAAAAGAAACCAAAATACAATGTGCTCACTTTAAAAGGGGGAAAATGTGATAAAAATGAGGCTACAGGGAAGAGAATTGGGGTTAGCCAGAAGCATGAACTGTATTTGGGAGCAGGAGGTGTTTTTTAAAATAAAAGCTGTTAAAGAGAATGTATTTAAAAGAAGTTACATATTTTTAATTGAATTCATTGTTTCTGAATTTGACAGATTGTCAGAATTTAGCTTAGTGAGAATTTTGGCATAGTTTAGGAAATTGATGTGCTATATTTTTTATAAAGGATTTCTGAAGATGCTACCACAAATTGTACAATCTTGTAATTATTTTGATCTGTTGACTAGTTCCGGGCAGTTCAGATAAAAGATGTAGTATAATCCAACCTCAAAGTCAGTATTCTGTTCTGTTAAATGTCCAAATGGAAAGTGGAAAAATAAAGGATGTTAAAGACAACATACCACAAATGGTTAAGATAGTATTGTCAAATTAGAGGAAGCCTCTAAAATGTAATAATTCTGTATCTGTCTTGCTTAATACTGCAAATATAGTAAAATCTTATTAAATTAAACCTTACTAATTAAATATTTGTAATGAACAGAATACGGATTACGATTTTGTTTTATAGGACCTGGAAAAACCAGTTTATCCAACTGGTTGATCATGCGAAAGTTGGTTTTTTTTTTTTTTTTCTTTTTTAAAGATTTTATTTATTTGACAGAGAGAGATCACAACAAGTAGGCAGAGAGGCAGGGGGGGTGGGGGTGGGGGAAGCAGGCTCCCTCCTGAGCAGGGAGCCCCATGTGGGGCTCAATCCCAGGACCCTGAGATCATGACCCGAGTCCAAGGCAGAGGCTTTAACCCACTGAGCCACCCAAGCACCCCTGATTATGCTAAAGTTTTAAAATATCTTAAGTTTTCTACATATTCTCATATAGAGTTGACATAGTTGGTTTAGCTGATTTTTTTAAAGCGGAACAGAAGACTAACAGTGTATTGCCCATTTATGAATAATTTTCTGTGGCTTATTCATATTTTACCTGGTTGTGTAACTGACACCTTTTTAATTCACTCAGTGATTTATGTTTGATGAATAAAATGAGTATAATATAAATTTAAAATTGATATTAGATTTTTATTTCTCATCTCTGTAGGGATTTGTTTTGTTGTTCTTTTCAAGAAGTACCTGTCATTAAGTAGGCTTAGCAGTCAGTGGTAGCATAACTTGATAAGTGAGAAGAGAGATTTCTTTTTTAAATTTTTTTAATTTTTAAAAAATATTTATTTGACACACACACACACACACAGATCACAAGTAGGCAGAGAGGCAGGCAGAGAGAGAGGGATGCAGGCTCCCCACCAAGCAGAGAGCCCAATGCGGGGCTTGATCCCAGGACCCTGAGATCATGACCTGAGCTGAAGGCAGAGGCCTTAACCCACTGAGCCACACAGGTGCCCCAGTGAGATTTCTTTTCTTTGGAAAGAACTCAGAATATATCTCATGCTTTGGTGCCCATCACTGATCATTTTTAATGATACATATGTCTGTGTTAAAATCTGTTAAGTTAAAAATCTCAAGTTAAAAATCTGTTAAGGGGGCCCCTGGGTGGCGCAGTTGGTTGAGCGACTGCCTTCAGCTCAGGTCATGATCCTGGAGTCCCGGGATCGAGTCCCACATCGGGCTCCCAGCTCCATGGGGAGTCCGCTTTTCACTCTGACCTGCTCTCTCTCACTCTCTCTCTTTCCTAATAAATAAATAAATAAAATCTTTAAAAAAAAAATCTGTTAAGTTAAAATCTTCACAAAAAATAGATTCAAGTTCATAAAATAAATTGTCCCTAAACATTAAAGTGCTTCACATGAGCCTGCGTGTTGAATTTCTCAGTTTTTTCTGGTTGGGTGTACCCCAAAACTTGAACTTAGTAAGAATTATCATAAAAGTTATAGCATAAGGGGGCACCTGGCTGCCTCAGTTGGAAGAGCAAGCAACTGTTGATCTCAGGGTTGTGAGTTCGAGCCCCGTGTTGGGTGTAGAGATTACTTAAATAAAAACTTAAGAAAAATTGTAGCAAAATAAAGCCAGCTTTTCTTTGCACTTGATATCCTCCAATGTAAAGCACTCATGTACAAAAGAAGATCTGTGAGGGGCCAGGGTTTTGGAGGCAGCAGGTGATAGGAGGACCCAAGTTCATTAACTATAACTCTACCCATGGAGAAGCTACTCTAGTCATTTCCATTTAATGAGCTATCCGCTCGCCGCTAAGCAGAAAGCCTGATGCGGGGCTCAATCCCAGGACCTGAGATCATGACCTGAGCTGAAGGCAGGTTCAACCCATTGAGCCACCCAGGCTCCCTGAAATCTTTTTTTTTTAATCATTCCTACTTCAAATATTATCCCAAATGTTTGATTCGTATATATGTGCTTAAGTGCTATATGATACAATTTTGTTACTGTTTTTTTTACTGTTTCTTTGTTTTGTTTTTTGGGTCCCCCCCCCCTTCTTTGAAGAAATTCCATTACTTGTTCATATTCTGAATCCCAAAAAGATTTGACTGTCATAGCTGAGCAGGGAAGTTTAGTCTTGACAGCTTTCTGTCAGGCGTTTTCATTTAGCAACATGCTGTTGCATACAATGTGTTGCTTTGGAAGACTAAGGTAAATCTTACTATTTTTTTAAATCTTCAGATGTTGCTATATCTAAAATAAAAAACCCAGGTTTTAAAAATGTAGTCAGAAAAAAAAAAATGTAGTCAGGCAGTATTGCTTGAATCTGATTATATAATCCTTTGTGATAAGGCTAAGTTAAAAGTGGTAGTATGATGGCCATTAATTGGGAAACTAGAAATATCGTCTTGTTTCTTTGCTGGTCTTCTCAATTTTATTCATTCAAAGACTTCTGAACATCAAAGGATTTGAATTAGAAGTTTATGATAAACACAGGGACATTATAAATTAGAGGAAGTAGTCAAGATGGGGTAGGAAATATAAGGCTCATAGATAGTGGGCTTCAGATTGTGTTCTAAGCTTCTTGTCATACTGAATATGAAAGGGAAAGCCAATCAGTTGTATATATTTCTGTTATTTAACATATCATTGCTAAATATTGACCATTAAAATCTAAGTTGATTTCTTTTTTCTTAATATTTTGAGATTTTTTGGGGGGTGTCAGATTTAGGGTAGCTTATCTATTCTGTATGATTTTTTTTTAAAGATTTTATTTATTTATTAGGAAAGAGAGTGAGAGAGAGCAGGTCAGAGTGAGAAGCGGACTCCCCCATGGAGCTGGGAGCCCGACGTGGGACTCGATCCCGGGACTCCGGGATCATGACCTGAGCTGAAGGCAGTCGCTCAACCAACTGCGCCACCCAGGGGCCCTCTGTATGATTTTTTTTAAGGATTTTACTTCTTATTTGAGGGAGAGAGAGAGAGCAGGGGAAGGAGCAGAGGGAGCAGGACAAGTAGACTCCACACTGAATGCAGAGCCAGAAGCAGAGCTCTCTCCCACAACCCCGAGATCATGACCTGAGCCAAATCAAGAGTCAGACACAACCAACTGAGCCACCCAGGCGCCCCTGATTTTTTTATTATTTAGCAATATTGGGCACAATTTCAGCTCTTTGAACAATAGTTTCCCAATCATTACAAGGAAACCTTAGGGTAGTTGTGGAATTTAAATGAAATCGTGTAAGAAAACTACTTAGGTTAGTGGTACTGAGTTAACACTCAATAAAAGGAGATTTTTATAATAAATTCTTTAAAACTATTCTACATTTTTGAATTCTGAGGACTTTAAGTGTAGTTTTTTAGACTTTCCCCCTGAGCATCACATATGTTGATATAATTTTAGTTTTCTCAATTTTCTATTGTAACCTAGAGAGTCATGGAAATAATGGGATTTAGGCAGAAGAAAGGGCACAGGGTTCATAGAGAAGTACATTTCTGAGTTTCTGGAGAAAGATAATAGTCTAGAATAGGAAGGAAATAATGGGTAAAATAGAAAGATAAATAAGGGGAAGCAGAAAATATTGTCTGATGTAATGTTATGTGTGTGTGTGCGTGTGTGCGTGTGTGCATGCGTGCAGGCACACACGTACACACAAGTAGCACAGATGCTGAGCTGATTGACTGGAGTTGCTAAATCCACTAGGGAGCGGTTTCCTAGGAAGTAACTTTTTTCTGGTTTTTCTTTTGAATCTCTCAGCTAGTATTAGGGTAAGGGTAACCTGGTATTTGACACCCATATTAATGACAAGGGACAAGCCATCTGCCTGATAGCCAAAAATTAAATATCATCACATACATGATGAATGTAACTGTGTTGAATATAAAAACTTCCAGAGAAAAAGTTGTTGGTGTAGGACTAAATTTTGAGAACTCAAACCTCTAAGCCAAAATGTTCAGAAAATGCTCTTCAGTCACTTTAATAACTACACAAAATTTCACTTGACCGCAGACTTCATTGCTTTGAGTGGTCATAATTTAACATTCTTTTAGAAGAGAGGTATAATTTGAGTTGCCATCCTGTTTTCCATATTTTCATCAAGTGCTAAGATTTTGTGATTACTGTATAAACTTCTATTATTTAGCTCTCCAACTTGCTGATGATAACAGTTTAGCTTACTGAGAATTAGAGAATAAACAAATGTAAAGACCATCTTTTTCAAGTATATTCCATTTTATCACCATTAATATGTTGAGTAGCAATACCCAACTAGCTAGCTTCTGCTTTGGGTCCAGAGACTTTTGCAACTGATAAAAAGGATAGAACCATTTCAGAAGTAAGTATCCTGGTTTTACCTAATTGCATTGCATTGATGTACTTGGGCGGTGGGGCAGTGGAAGGGGGAAACATATGTACCTTAAATCACTTTTTCAGAAAAAATCCACACAGAAAAAGAACAAAAAAGAGATTGCTCTATGCCAGTATTTTTCAGTTTGGGATACTATAGGATAAAAACCTCACATCTATGCATATACACACTTGATTTTGTGGAAAATATCCAGAGGTTCGTAAGTTAGGTTAAAAAATTTATTGAACATGTCTTGGTTTCAGACATAGAATAAAAGCATCAATTTTTAAAAATTGTTTTGTTTTTTAGCACAGGGTCATCTTCTGAATGTACAGGAGAATTTGTGGTTTTGAGAGACAGTACTTTGTTTCCTTCTCTGACACTGTTTTCTCAGTCGTCCCCCCCCCCACCATGGTTCTTTCTGAAGTATGGAGTGATAATACCATATAATCAGGAATATTACCACAAAGGACAGCAAAGAGGACAATATTTCCTACTTGAGCATTTTTCAGACCCTAAAACAGTAATGAATTAGGTCTAATGGTTTATGCAGAACACAGAAGAGGTATATAGGGATAGTACAGGTAAGAACAAATGAGTAAAATCTGTGTAGCTCTGTTTATGCCCATGTGTTCATGATGTGGTATGGCTTAAAGCACAGTTCTGGCAGCCTGGACTTGAAGGAAGCAAGACAAATGGAAATTTCCATAATAACACTGACTAGTGACTAGTTTTAATTCTTACATTTAAATATCAAATCCTCCGGGAGCTTTCTCTAAATTCCAAGATTGAGTTTCTTCCTAAACATACCGTAATCTACCCGTTATCATTTATCACATCACCATAAATTAGATGTACCTGTAGCATCCTCATCAGACTGTCTTCTACTTGAAGGCAGCACAGCAGCTTGAGCACCCCATTGCCTTTGGGAGAAGAACTAGATTTCACTGACTTTTTGAGAGGTAGATACTACCTTTTCAATTCTTATCTTCTAGCCTGTTTTTAAGATTACTTAAAATTTAGCTTTCTTTTCTTTTTTTTTTAAAGATTTTTTATTTATTTATTAGAGAGAGAGTGAGAATGAGAGGGGAGAAGGTCAGAGGGAGAAGCAGACTTCCCGCAGAGCCGGGAGTCCGATATGGGACTCGATCCCGGGACTCCGGGATCATGACCTGAGCCGAAGGCAGCTGCTCAACCAACTGAGCCACCCAGGCGCCCTAGCTTTCTTTTCTAGAGTTTAAGCTGCCCCCAACTTATCATGTAAGCAGCCAATAGATTGTTATGATGAATTTGCTCTATAAATCCCTGAAAAAAGGACAAAATTCCAATAATCACTAGAGAAATCAGAACTCAAAGGCTCTCTGTCTCTTATTTTTGACAGTTTAAATGTTTTTGCCCTAGGCTAGAGATTTAGTGATTACCTATCCCAATTTCATTATTTTAAAAACAAATATTTCCTTGTTTATTTAAAAGAATTATATTGAGGCACCTGCCTAATTGGGTAGGTGAAGTAATCCTTGATCTCAGGGTCATGAGTTTGAGCCCCATGTTGGGTGTAGAGTTTACTTAAAAATTTTTACTTTAAAAAATTTAAAGATGTATATTGATAAAGGGCATTAAAAACAACAAAATGTTTTCAGTACGAAAGAGAGGGCAGACACTAGATCCCTGTTGACTAAATTAAGACTTGCATTAGGAAGCGAAGAAAGTTGAGATTCTAATTAGGTTTAGGACAGTGTTTCAGCTGATACATTCATAGAATTTTATTTGACTTTGACTTTTCAAATTTGAAAAAAACAAAAAACTAGTTGGCAATTAAAATGATTAAACCCAGGCAAAGAATAAAATAATTATCTGAAAAGGGTAATAGCAAGCTTTTATCACTTGAATCAGAAATAAGCTGAAATAAGGAGAAAACAAGATCTAATGGGACACTGATCATTATTTCCACAAGTGTTCTAGTGCTTGTTCATACCAAGCAGCTAGGCTGGGCAACAGGACCAACTTGTTCTTGTGGAGCTTGATGGGTTAGAGGAGAGATGCAAATAATGATTTAATTTTATTTGTGTTAAGTTTTAGGAAGGGAAAGCATAAGGTGCAATGAACTCTTAAAAAAAAGAATAAAAAACCCTGGGAGGGTGTAATGGGATCAAATGAGATGGAAAAGCCCAAATGATAATTTATGTGTTTAAACTGAAATAGAGATAATCTCATTATTTTATACCTTATTTATTTAAAGATTTATTTGTTTATTTTGGGGGGGATAGGAGGGGTAGAGGGAGGCAGAGAGGATCTTTAAGAGGACTCCCTGCTGAGCGCTGAGCCTGACCTGGGGCTTGATCCCAGGATCCTGAGATCATGACCTGAGCTGAAATCAAGAGTCAGACACTTAACCAACTGAGCCTCTCAAGTGCCCCTCTTTTTTTCTTTCTTTAATATTCCCATATAATTAACATACAGTGTTATATTAATTTCAGGTGTATAATACGGTGATTCAGCAACTCTGTACATTACTCAGTGCTCATCATAATAAGGCCTTCGTCTCTTTCATCCATTCCCCCACCCTGTGCCCTAAATTTTTATCTGAAGAACTTTTTTTTTTTTAAAGATTTCATTTATTTACCTGACAGAGAAAGAGATCACAAGTAGGCAGAGAGGCAGGAAGAGAGAGAGGGGGAAGCAGGCTCCCCACTGAGCAGAAAGCCCAATGTGGGGCTCTATCCCAGGACCCTGAGATCACGACCTGAGCTGAAGGCAGAGGCTTTAACCCACTGAATCACCAGGTGCCCCCGTGAAGGACTTTCTTTTTAAGTGGGGCTTGAATTTACAATGCTGAGTCGCATGCTCTGCCAGCTCAGCCATCCAGGCACCTCTAATCTGTAGAACTTTGATCAAGTGGTAAAGTTAAATTTTTAACCCCATATGAGTAGAAATTATGTTAGAAAATGCAATGAGGGGGGGAAAAAAGAATGTAATGAGAAAAATCCCATACACAAGAGCAAGAAACAAATCTAATGTTGGATGAGCACAATAGAAATATTTAAGACCTTTATGAAGAAAATTTTAAAAGTCTGCCAAAGAATATTTTAAAAGGCTTACATACATGGTGAGATTTTAATCTTTAATAGGCAGTTTTCAAAAAGTTGAAGTGATTTTTGAGTCACTAATTATAATTTGGGAGAATTATTGTTAATTACTGAGGTATCAGAAGACCAGAAAAGCAGTGGGAATGTTAGGAGAGTTGGCGTGTTCTCCTGATGCACAAACAGATAAACAGATGCATTACCTCTTTACTCAAAGGTTTTTCTGTGGCCTGGCTTTAAGAATATTGGCATTGCTGGAGACAGGGATTAAAACAACTGACGTAGGGCTATGAGGCCTGCCAGGAGGGGAGTGCTGGAAACGGGAGGAATTCTAAGTGATTCATTGGAATACAGAGGGTAGGATATCTTGAGGTGGCTCTGGGAGAGAATGAGGAGGTCAGTTTGGTCAGAGCATTGGATGCATAAAGGCAGTAATGAGAGAAGTGAACAAAGGTAGATAGTGTTCTTTTTCAGCTCATCTCTTATTACTCTTTTTTATGCATCCGATGCACCAGCTAAGCTAGCAATGATGAGGGATCAGGTATAGGAGATTGTTAATAGAAGTCAAACCTTGTCACTGATGACTTATTGGAAACAAGGGAAAAGGGAGGAGGCATAAGTGATTCTAAGACTGCAAGTCACAAAATGCAAAAATAGCTGGGCTTGGGACAAGTTTTGTACTCTAACTAGCAACCCCATGACTGTTTTTAGTTTGTGGTTGACTAGATGTAACAGGGTCAGTGCTTATGGCCAAAGTGGGACTAACAGTAAATGGGATAGTAGTTTATAACTCTAGAAATTGGCACATGTAGAGTCAGGTACTGTTTAAATTGGGAGGGGACAACTAGTTTTACACATCTTTATTTTACAAGTCAATTTGCTGCAGGTCGTGGAGTTTAATTGACCTTTCCCAAGGTCTTGGGGCTAGTTTATTATAGAGCTGAAATTAGAATCCAGGTCTTCTGGCTTCTAGTACATGGATTTTTCATATTTTTTTTCAAGTTGATGTAACAATTTTCATTAGATTTTTGTTTTATTGAGATCTGTGAATTTCAAGATCTTTTACAAGTATAAATGTTATTAAGGTCTGTTATTTAGATATCAAAATTGAGGGAAAAGATCTAAGTGAAATGTGGAGTTAAAGCAGATTAGTAAGTTTATTTTCTAACTGGATTATTTTGGGAAAATACAACAACAAATAATTGCTTGATCATAATAGTTATGTTCAGTTGACTGTCGTTATAATTGTGTGTGAATTGGCTGAACTAAAACCAGATTAATCTGGTTCTAGGAAGTATTCTATACTTGTCTGACTGAAGTTGATGATAATGACCACAGAGTCATCCAATGAAACATTAATTAAAAGTATTACATTAGCATTAAATCCTACTGCTTGATCATTATCTTTATCAAAGAATAGTGCCTTTGGCAGAGTTAACCATGTTAAAGGGGAAATAGAGCAATATGAAACTGCCTTTGAGGAAAAAATTAGAAGAGAGTATTGTTTCAGTTCTCACTACTCTTATATAGTGAGGTGATGGATATCCTTACGATAACCATTTACAGTTAAACTGTAATTTTCCATCCTAAATAATTGATCTCCTCACATTTGCGCAGAGGTTAATGAATGAATCCCACTTGCACAAATAAATGGTTACAAGGGTGGCATTGTCTGCCTGCTTCAACTGGTTGAATCACTAGAAGAACTAGTGGGTATTCTTTCTTGGTGTTATTACATCATCTTTTTTTTTTTTTCCTCTGGCAAACTATCATTCTCAAAAACTTCTGGTCCTTTGCTCCCTTTTTAAGAATTGGCCTTTTTCCACTTTCATGAAACATGATCTCTACCCTTCGCACCAGTCCTCCCTCAAATGATAGATAAACTTCTCAGACTGATTGAGGTAGAAGCAGTGGAAAAGGAGAGGAAGGACCCCATTAGTTAGCTTCTTAGTTACTATTCACACAGACATTGAAGTCAGATAGCTTTCAGCTTAGTACTTCGGTTCCCAAGTCTGTCCTCAGTCTAACATTAGCTTTTCATTTGTCCATGGCAAAGATGTCAGCCTTTCTCAAGGACTGTCCTTTTTTGTGATCATGCTTTCCAATTTTTTGTTATTAAATGCCATTTCTTTTATGAAATGATGGTGAAAGTAAAAGATAAGTAATACTTTTTCTAACTTGCTCTTAAGAAGTGAAATATTTAAAATTTTTAGTAATAAAGCTCCTTAAAAAGGAGCTTTAGCAAGGTTTTTTTTTTAAATTGTTTATATTGTCATTGATGCAGGTCATCTTTATATAAGTTTATACATTACTGAAAAAAATTATAAAGTATATGTTGCTATTTAACTTAATGGACTTTATCATACATTTTCCTATATCATACAGTTATTTTATTTATTTATTTATTTTTAAGATTTTATTTATTTATTTGAGAGAGAGAGAGTGAGAGCATGAGAGGGGAGAAAGTCAGAGGGAGAAGCAGACTCCCCAAGGAGCTGGGAGCCCCATGCAGGCGCCCTCATACAGTTATTTTATTTTACAGTTATTTTAATGACTATAGGCTATTTTACCATGTTGACAACACTCAAACCATTTTCCATTGGTAAATTAAAAAAACATTTTTTTTAAGTTTTCTTTTTTTTTTTTTTAAAGATTTTATTTATTCATTTTTAACAGAGAGAGAACACAAGCAGGCAGAGAGAGGCAGGCAGAGGCAGAGAGAGGAGCAGGCTCCCCGCGGAGCAAGGAGCCCGATGCGGGACTCGATCCCAAGACGCCGGGATCATGACCTGAGCCAAAGGCAGTTGCTCAACCAACTGAGCCACCCAGGCGTCCCTTTTTTTCTTTTTTTTTAAAGATTTTATTTATTTACCCGAGAGAGCAGGATCAGGGGCAGAGGGACAAGCAGACTGCCTGCTGAGTGGGGATTCCCACACCAGGCTCCATCCCAGGACCCTGAGATCACGACCTAAGCCGAAGTAGGGCGCTCAACCAACTGAGCCACCCAGGCGCCCCTTAACTTTCCTATTACAGTAACTAACATGGATTTGCTTTTCTTTTTTCTTTTCTTTCTCATTCTTTCTTTCTTGCTTTCCTTTCCTTCCTTCAAGATTTTATTTATTTATTTAAGGGAGAGGCAAAGAGAGCAGAAGCAGGGGGAGAGGCAGAGGGAGAGCAAGAAGCAGACTCCCTGCTGAGCTGGAAGCCCCGTGTGGGGCTTGATCCCAGGACCTGGAGATCATGACCTGAGCCGAAGGCAGATGCTTAACCAACTGAGTCACTCAGGCACCCCTATAACATGGATTTTCAAGAAGATTTTAACTTTTATTCCTTTGATTAAACCTACTCTCTAGAGAGAGTAAGCATTCTTCTCTATGTTTATTCTTTTTATTTTGCATTATGTGCATTCTTTTTCTCTTTTCATTTAACTTTTGAAATAACAATGGTTTAAAATAGCATGTGGAATAATGCAATAGAAATAAGGAAGACTTTGTCAACCATATATTATAGAAACATTTCTACTTCTGTTTTTTTTTTTCAGGAATATTTAGGTTTTTAGGTTTTATACAGTTTAATCTGGCGTTCTTTTCCTTTGCGTATGTTTTTCTGTTTCCAAGCTGAGAAAGTTCTCATTATTCCATGGGTCAAATAATACATACTGAATATTCTGCTAGTTTCCATATTAAAATTATAGGTATACCTCATTTTATTGTGCTTCACTTAATAAGCTTTGCACATACTGTGTTTTTTACAAATTGAAGGTTTGTGGCAACCTTGCTGTGAGCAGGTTTCTTGGCACCATTTTCCAACAGCATTTACTCACTTCATCTCTATGTCACATTTTGGTGATTCTTACAGTATTTCAAACTTTTTCAATATTATCATTTGAATTGCTGCAGTCTCGTGATAAAACTTTCATGAGGAGTTGCTTCTTATGGATGAGCAAGAAAGTAGTTTCTTGAAATGGAATCTGTCCTTGGTGAAGATTGTTGAAATGACAAAAAGGAATTTGGAATACAACATGAACTTAGTCAATAAAGCAGCAGCAGAGTTAGAAAGGATTGACTCTCATTTAGAAGGAAGTACTACTTGGGTAAAATGTTATCAGACAGAATCATGTGCTACAGAGAAATCTTTCATGAAGGAAAGAGTCAATTGATGTGGCAAAGTTCGCTGTCTTATTTTTTAACAAATTGCCACAGCACCCCAACTTCAACCACCACCCCAGTCATTTGGTAGTCAACCAACATTGAGGCAAGACCTTCCAGCATCAAAAAGATTAATTCCCTAAAAGTTCAGGTAATGGTTAGCATATTTTAGCAATAAAGTATTTTTAAATTAAGGTGTATACGTTGCTTTTTTAGATGTAAAATTGTTGCATACTTAACAGAACACAGTATGGTGTAAACATAACTTCTGAGAAGCCCAAAAGTTTAATTGACTTTATTGCGATATTTGCTTTATTGTGGTAGTCTGGACATGAACCTGCAATATTTCTGAGGTATGCCTGCATATTTTACATGTGACTCTTTTTCAAGGTATTTATTTTGATGTATGATCTAATGTGCTGTTTCTCAAAGTGTGTTTCAGAGATAACCTGTGTCAGAGACAGATAAAGCTTTCTTCTTAAATACATAAGCTACCTGAGTTAGAATCTCTGGGAATAGGACTTGGAAATATACATATGAGATACTTCTGTAAGGATCAGATTACTGCTATTAAAATTATCACACCTTTATGGCTTAAAACAACACAAATTTCTTGTCTCACAGTTCAGTAGTTCATAATTTTAAAATGGGTCCAAAGGGCTGTGTTTCCTAGGGGAAAATCTGTGTTCTTGACTTTTCAAGGTTCCAGGGGCCTCTCAGATTCCTTGGCTCATGGTCCCTTCCTCCATCTTCAGAGCTTGCAGTGTAGATCTTCTCTCCTTTCTGACTTCCTGCAGCATTATAAGCATCTAAATTCGAGCGGTAGACCTCTATTGCATAGGTTTATTCGGCCACGTTTCTAACAAAATACAGGATGCCCAGTTAAATTTGAATTTGAGATAAATGAATAATTTTTTAGTGTAAGTATGTTTTATACTGAAATTCAAATTTAACCAGCATCCTGTATTTTTATTTGCTAAATTGGACAACCATAAGCATAGAAAGTAAATGACTCCCCTAATTCTGTCTCATAGCCCCTGAGTTAACTATAAAGAGCAGTTTGGTCTGTTTGGGGTATTTTTCTGTAGATAATTAAAATCAGCTGTATAACTGTCCCATTGTTATGCATTTTTATATAGCAGTGTTTTATAACTTATTTTCTTTTTTTTTTTGTCTTAATAGCTTTTTTTTTCTCCCCAAATTTGTTTATTTTAATTTTTCAGTGTTACAAGATTGATTGTTCATGCACCACACCCAGTGCTCCATGCAGTACGTGCCCCTCTCGATACCCACCACCAGGCTTACCCACCCCCCCACCCCC
>CM052797.1:35536897-35554443 GCA_028533885.1 Nasua narica | reverse complement strand
CCTCTCCAATTCTTCATATCAGAGTGATCATGTGATAATTGTCTTTCTCTGACTGACTTATTTCGCTTAGCATAATACCCTCTAGTTCCATCCACGTTGTTGCAAATGGCAAGATTTCGTTTCTCTTGATGGCTGCATAGTATTCCATTGTGTGTGTGTGTATATATGTATATACACCACATCTTCTTGATCCATTCATCTGTTGATGGACATCTAGGTTCTTTCCATACTTTGGCTATTGTGGACATTGCTGCTATAAACATTCGGGTGCATGTGACCCTTTGGATCACTACATTAGTATCTTGAGGGTAAATACCCAGTAGTGCGATTGCTGGGTCGTAGGGTAGCTCTATTTTCAACTTGTTGAGGAACCTCCATACTGTTTTCCAGAGTGGCTGTACCAGCTTGCATTCCCACCAACAGTGGAGGAGGGTTCCCCTTTCTCCACATAGGATGATCATTTTAAAAATGTAAATCAGATCACATCGTTTCCTTAAAGCCCTCCAATGACTTCACATTGAATTTATGACAAAATTTAAACTCCTTGCTCTAGCTTCAGAATCCTATATAATCTATCCTATATTATCTCTGGTCCCTGACCATCATTCTGAACTTCATCTTGTAGCAACACTTTCTCTACCTGCTGCTGCCATTCCAGCCTCACTCCTCCAGCACATACCCACTCATTCTCACCTTGGACCTCTGTTTAGAATGCTCTTTCCTCAGGGCACTTGGGTGGCACAGTTGGTTGAGAGGCGGACTCTTGGTTTTGGCTTAGGTCTTGCTTTCAGGGTTGTGAGCTTGAGCCTAGCATTGGGCTCCACACTCAGTGCCAAGTCTGCTTGGGATTTTCTATCCCTCTCCCTCTAGTGATTGTTCTCTCTCTCTCTCTCTCATAAATAAATCCTTTAAAAATGCTCTTTCCCCTCATTTTTGAATAGCTAGCTCCTTGTTCAGGTCCATCTTAAATGTTGCCTGCTCAGAGAAGCCTTCCCTGAACATGCAATATGAAAACATTCACATAATCACTTGCACATCACTCTTTTTACTCTTAAAACATAGCACTTAGCACCATCTAATATTTTTCTAATTAATCTGTTCTCATTTTTCTCTGCCACCACACGTTCCAAGTCTCGGTGTTTAGGAAACTGCCTGGCGCGCAGCAGGTATATAATAAATAATTGTTGAATAAATGAAGTCTTAATACCTACATACTGGTTTTGTCAACAGAGTCCAGTTCTTTGAGCATAACTTCTTTCACTAATTTTTTTTAAGATTTTATTTATTTATTTGAGAAAGAGAGAGAGAATTAGCAGCGTGGAGGAACAGAGGGAGAGAGAGAAGCATACTCCTGGCTGAGCAAGGAGCCTCACGCGGGGCTCAATCTCAGGATCATGACCTGAGCCGAAGGCAGTCATTAAGCCGAAGGCTTAATGACTCTATCACCCAGGCGCCCCTCTTCTACTAATTCTCAGTTCCCTCCACTATGTGTCTCATATTATCACTATGAGACTCTAGATCTTAATTTTTTTTAATTTAAAAAGGAGAAAGGGATTTTATTTTATTTTTTTTAAAAGATTTATTTATTTATTTGACAAGTAGGCAGAGAGTCAGGCAGAGAGAGAGGGGGAATCAGGCTCCCTGCTGAGCAGAGAGCCCGATGCGGGGCTCTATCCCAGGACCCTGAGATCATGACCTGAGCCGAAGGCAGAGGCCTTAACCCACTGAGCAACCCAGGTGCCCCCGAGAAAGGCATTTTAAACTGCTGAGTTCCAATATTTCAACAATATTGAAATAACAATAGTTGTGTTACCTATGTTTGTCTGTATAAATTCCTGCATTAAGCACCTAAACTATGACCTACTAAGTAGGAATTCTATAGCACAACTAAATAAAATATGTGACAGTAGGTAATGCTTTTATTTGCATGTTATTTTTCAGTTAATAGGCCTTATCATTTATCTAATATCAACCAGAGAACATAGGTTACTTAAAATTTAGCTTATATGTTTTTATGTTCACTTTATAGGGCTGATAATATTTTGTTGTGTCTTTCTATGCATGTGGTACATGTGATTCCACAAACACAACATTCTTTTGAAGTATTGTGTTTTCACTTTGAAATCTTTTGTAGATATCTTTCCTTATCAAAAGTAGATCTATATCATTATTTTAGATATAACTGTACCACAGTATATTAACCAGTCCTATATTGTTGGACATTTAGATTTATTCTATTTTTTAAAGCATATTTATTCATTTGAGAGAGACCAGTTGGCGGAGCAGAGGAAGAGGGGGAAACAGACTCCCCATTGAGCAGGGAATGATCCCGGGACCCAGGGATCAAGACCTGAGCAGACGATAAATGCTTACCTGACTGAGCCACCCAGGCATCCTGGTTTATTCCATTTTTTTTTTAACTGGTATAACAATTTACTAAATACTCTTTATATTCAGCTTAGTGTACATGTTACTTCCTTGATAAGTTTGTAGAAGGAGAATTTTGATTGATATGACTGGATTGTCCTCCATGAAGTAAAAATAAGGACATTGTTTTTAGAGAAACTTTTTTTATTAGCAACCCTCAAGTGGTTCTGCTTCTCTTGTCATTGTATTCCATGTCATGAAAAGCGTGGAATCTTTCTACTACCTTGCCAGACTTTACAAGTAACCAGAACAGCATATACAGCAGCCCAGTGATGGGTAAGACATTATTCTTCCATTCCATCTAGACAGAGCTTTGAAGTAGCTCTGAGCTATCCAGGGCTTTTGTTGTAAATGACAACATCATGAGTACTGATTCAGAGGGGGTTCTACTTAGGGTCTCTTGAGAAGGAAGTAGTGGTTCTGGCCGCCTGGGTGTTTTTCTGAGCTACTCCTAAAGAACAGAGGTTCTCGGGGTTGAAAGAACTCTTGCAAATCTAACTGAGCTACCACTTGATATCTAAATCCCTCCAACTACACCCCTGGCATGTGTCTATCAGTCTGTCCTTGAATACCCCTGGTGATAAAGAATTTATTTCGGTGAGAGTTAGTCCATTTTATCTATGGATCACTGTGATCAGTTTTCCCAGGGGCCAAATTGTTCACCTCTTTTGTTAAACCGAACAGATGACGAATTCCAGAGCCAGAAGTGCGTGCCACACCTCAGCAGCCAGTCTGGTCAAGGCTTCCAGTCAGGCTGCGGTGTAATCAAAATCCTCATTACAGTCTTGGTGGTAGAGGGACTCTACAACTATGTTTTGATTCATTAATCCCTAGTCTCCAAAGATCTGTCCTTCAAAACCGGTGAAAATTTGTAACGTCCTGGTTTCTTAATGTTACACCTTACATCAAAGAAATTATTTCTTCTAAAATGTGTAACTACTAGGTAAGCCGTATTTGTCTAGATATGAAACACCTTTTGTTTTTGGAAAAACAAATTGTTTTCAGAAGCCGTGAAATCATAATTTATTTCTGGAATAAGTTGTGTCCTCAAAATACCAAGTGATATCTATTGAATTTTCTTTTCTTTTTAAGATTTTATTTTATTTGAGAGAGAGAAAATGAGCAGGGGGGTGGGGCAGATGAAGGGAGAGAGAAGCAGAGTCGTCCATGCTGAGCAGGAAGCCTGATGCAGGCTTTCATCCCAGGACTCCGAGATCTTGACCTGAACTGAAGGCAGAGGCTTAACTAACTGAGCCACCCAGGAACCTCTCTATTGAATTTTCTTTAGCATGACATGTTTCTCATTTACTATTCATATTCCTTATGTTAAACTCTGCTGTCTTATTATTTTAGACATTTTAGACATTTAGACATTATCAAAATTTTAACTATGCAACTTTTCTAATGGCTACCATGATTTAGTATTCTCATTTCTTAAAATTCAAACACCCATAATTTTTTCCTGACAGCTTTTTTTTTTTTCCTGACAGCTTCTTAAAGGTTGTCATCACATAGTCACATGCACTTCAGTTGTATTTTAGTTTTCATAATACCACTGTATAATCCATGCTATTCCTTGTAATTCTTATGTAATGTTTATGTAGATAACTACTGTCATCTCTAATCTTTGTTTCAAATTTTTCATTTAAATATTTAATACTCTGACTAATTCAATAAGTCATCCAAAGGATTATAGACTCCAGGCATTGTTTGGGAGGGTTTTTGGTGTTTTGTTTTGTTTTTTTAAGTAAGCTCTACACCAAATGTGGGGCTTGAACTTAGCACCTGAGGTCAAGAGTTGCTTGCTCTACCAACTGAGCCAGCTAGGCTCCCCTGGAGTTTTTTTAGCTTACCATCTGAGGAAATAATGACTAAATCAATTAAATTTTAGCAAATGCTGTATTATTCAAAAGTGCCTTTTATAATAGTTTAATTTTTATCACTTTAAGCTTGATGATTTCTAGTATGTGAGCAATGCTGTGCTAGGGCTTTAGAGATAAATTATAGTTTTGCAGGCATAAGGATAACATTTGTAAACTCCCTGCTCTGCATACACTTCCCCCTTTCTTAATCTGACCTGGTAGGTTTTTTCTTAATTTTTTAAGTAGTAGCACATAAATATGAGACTTACTACTTAGGTTGTAGACCACCCTTGGGGTTCACATGGAGTAGCTGATGTCTTGGTATCACTCACCATTGTATAGATTAGGAGCCAATGCTCTGCCACAATTCTTAGCTTTCCAGGATTACCTGACGAGTTCAGGGCAAGGAACAGGGTGAGCCCAGAGAAATCTCCCAGGAGCTAAAATCGTGCCAGGTAGCCCATGGGAAGCCTGAAGTAACCTTGAAAACCCACAGAACCACCAGAGAAAGGGCTTGAGTAGAATCTTTTACAACGTTTGCTTCCCTCTTGAGGGACACTAGGATTTAACTCAGTGGGTCCCAGGAGACTAAAGGAGACCTTTAATTTTTTAATCTAATTGGTTCCTGGAGGAAAGTTGAAAGCTGAGACTACTGTCTTGTTGACACATTATTATAAATTAGGGTACTATTTCTGGAAATTACAGATCTTCCTTGACTTACAATGGGGTTGTCCTGATAAACCCATTGTAAGTTGAAAATATCTTATGTGAAAAAAGCATCTACCCCTCCTAACCTTAGCCTAGCCTGCCTTCAATGTGCCCAGAACACTAAACATTATCTACAGTTGGGCAAAATCATCTAACACAAAGCCTATTTTAATATAAAGTGTTGACTATGTTCTATAATTTATTGGATTCTGTACTGAAAGTGAGAACAGAATGGTTGTATGGGTATAGAATGGTCATAAGTGTTTGGTTGTTTACCCTCTCCATCATGTGGCTGGTTGGAAGCTGTAGTTTGCTGCAGCTGCCCAGCATCATGAGAGAGTTTCCTGCCATATTGCTGGCCTAGATCAAAATTCAAAGTAAGACTTCTACTGAATACATACCACTTTCACACCATTGTCAAGTCAAAAAAATCATAAGTTGATCAGGGATTGCCTATAATTTTATATAATAAACGTTCCACAAAAACTGAAATAAGTGTTCCAAAATGTATTATTAAAATATACATTGCATATGTTATTTTTACAATCATATGTTAAAATATGTCATAGCAATATTTCTAGCTGCAATGAAAGAAAGCAGGTACGGGGCTGTTAAGGACCTAGATTCTGAAGACACACTGTAGATTCAAATTCCAATTTTGCCTCTTGCTAACTGGGTGATCTTGGGCAAGTACTTCTCTATGCTTCAGTTAATCTATAAAACGGTGGTAACAGCTCTCACCTCTTAGAGGTGTTCTGAGGATTAAATGAGTTAATGTGTAGAAAGTACTTAGAACGTGTAATTCCTGACAGTGTTAGGAAGTGTTGGCTGTTATTTTATGTGTTGTACATGGTCATTCAGGGAAATTTTTCTGAATGGTCTTAACATACCAGCTCAGTAACGTGGGCTTTTAAGGGTGTTTCTTTTCCTCTTAAGCCTTCCTAAAGCTAGAAATAGACATTATTCATCATACCCTTCAAGGCTATTCATGATCTGACTTCAGTTCTTTCTTTTCCATACTTTATACAAATTCTCTACATAAGGTGTGTTTTCTTTCTCCTGGTTCTGCTCAATGCCCACCTTTTTTTTTTTTTTTTTTTTAATTTCAGTATAGTTGACATGCACTGTTATATTACTTTCATGTGTACAACATAGTGGTTCAGTCTCTCTATGCTCTGCTCACCACAGGTGTGGCTACCATCTGTTATACAATGCTATTACAGTATCATTGACTGTATTCGCTATTGAGCCTTTTATTCCTGTGACTTATTCCATAACTGGAAACTTGTATCTCCCACGCGCCTTCACCCATTTTGCCCATCTCCTACCCACCTTCCCTCTGACAACCATCAATTTGTTCTTTGTATTTATAGGTCTGACTCTGCTTTTTGTTTATTTCAATGCCTACCACTTTTGCAAAATTTTAACACTGCTATCTGAACAACTTTGGAGTTTATCGAATGCTATAGTGTTATATTGCTTTTAAAGTCATTTCTGAATCATAAACCCTTTGTGGCCAAGAGCTATGTGCAGTACAACTCTGTATTCCTTGTCATCTAATACAGTGTAGTAAGTACTTAAGTGTGTTGTTTAATCGGATTGCACAACCAATTGAATTTTTTGTGTGTGTGTATTTGTACACATATTCAACCTATGTAGCAGGTTAACACTTTTGAAATTTAACTGTCTTTTGCAAACTTGGAGCACTTAGGAGAAATTTGAAAGTTACTACAAATAAGTGAAAACACTTGCAGATTAGATTACTTTGAACTGCATAATAACCAAAACAGCACACTTTTTATGTTGTAATTTAGGCCTACATCAACTACTGGATAATTACAACATTTTTCCTTTGAAACTAATACTGCAGAGAAATAGGCAGAGAAAAACTTCATAGCTCTGAATGTCCACAGCACAGAATTAGAGTTGTGAGAACAAGGAACTAGATAAGAAAGGGACAAGGAGGAAAGGGGAGAAACATACAATTGCATTTGCATCTTTCTCTAATATTTAATAATAATAAAGCAGTTAGCTAAAAATATATGACACAAGACTTTTCAACCTTTTGGTTATTGGTGAAATTTTGTGTGTGAAAACTGTTGCACTTGACATCCAAAAATTGAAATATTTATAGAATTATAAATTATACCTGAATCTAAGACATTTTAATTGAAGTTTACATAAAAATAATTATATGCTATAATTTTAACCATCTTTGTCTTGACTGAAATTTGGAATTATTTATCCTCTCTTTACCCTGTATAACTCATGAATTAAGAGTTTACTATATTTTAATTGCCTAATTTTTATTCCTCTTTCACTCTTTGTCAGTGAATATACTTGAATGTGGATTGTGACATTAGGTATTTTAGGTATAAAAGGTTGAGTTCTTATCAAGATTAAATTAGAGACTCATTTCTTTTTTTTTTTTAATACCAGATACTCTAGATGAATATTTTGAATATGATGCAGAGGAGTTCTTGGTCTCTTTGGCCTTGTTAATAACAGAAGGTCGGACACCTGAATGTTCTGTAAAAGGTCGCACAGAAAGTTTCCATTGCCCTCCAGCACAGTCGTGTTACCCAGTAACTAGCAAACATGAGTGCAGTGACAAGCTGGCTCAGGTGAGAATTGTGTGTTGAGTACTTTTTATTTATATTTATACAAAGTAGTTTAAATTTTGTCATCGTCTGGTGTTACATGGTAACTACAGGGTTCACATTTAAATATAAAATCGGTTAAAAAAAACTATAATGCAAAAAAAAAAATCCTAATCTTGGACCGTAGCTAATAACCTTGACTCTAAATGCTCTTGAAAGCCCTTAGGTACCTTTGCAAATCAGCATACATGTTGACAGCCAGTTTCATACCTTTCTTCTCACACACCAGATTTAAGATTATTATTACTATTGACTTTATTTAGTGAAATTATCTTCATAATTATTTTTTTCTCAGTCAGTGTCCCTCTGATACTTTGCCCCTCCCCCATGGGAGGATACATTTTGCTATCATATTAATGTTTAAAAATATGTAGTTTGGTAGGTAGTGTATAATTTGCTACAAGGACTTTTCTCAACAGTTCCTGTCTTAGTCTAAATTTATACTATTAAAATCTTGTCTTTTTTGAGCATTTAATGAAAATGAATTTTTAATATTTTGGTTTTCACTTAGAATGAATTTTTCTTCTGTAACGATACAATTAGCAACTGCGCTGGGCCACCTCAAGGCCTGTCAGATACTGTGTTATGGCAGTTATTTTTCCACAAAATAGAACAAAAATAACCCCCAAGTAAATTTACATTATACATGTTTAATACTAATCCTCGCACTCTAGAACTCAATAGTATTAATCCATTACTTAATGATGAACTCTTAAATAGACAAGCCTAAGCAAAGCTCTACTATTGATGAGTCTTTTCTCATATAGATGTCTTTTTACAATTTCAATTTTAAAATTTAAACATTAAAATTCCTTGAGACATTATCGTTATGGAGACATTTTGCATATATTCATTTTCCCTTAAGTGTCGCCAAGCCAGAAGAACTAGGTCTGAGGTCTCGTTGTTGTGGAAGAATAACCTTCCAATCATGGTGGAAGTGATGCTACTACCAGACTGCTGCTACAGTGATGATGGGCCGACCACAGAAGGAATTGACCTTCATGATCCTGCAATTAAGCAAGATGCATTATTATTAGAAAGATGGATATTGGAACCAGTTCCTCGACAGTAAGTTGCTGTACTATTGAAGTTGTTATTGGTAAATTAGGTTTTCCATTGCTTTCTATAAATTATTTTAGTAATGTCATGTCTTTGAATTATTCTATTTATGTAGTAAAATTTAGACATTTAGTACTTATGTCACTTGAAGTGACACTAGTTAATGCATGTCTAGACTCTTGAAAACACACATCCTGAATGTTTATTTTAGCTTCTTTCTACAATTCAGTCATTTCGTACTTGCTGACACTTAAATGATACTTTTTTCTTCCCTTAGGAGTGGAGATCGATTTATTGAAGAGAAGACTCTTCTATTGGCTGTCCGCTCATTTGTGTTTTTTTCTCAATTAAGTGCTTGGCTGAGTGTTTCTCATGGTGCTATTCCACGAAATATTCTTTACAGGTATGTCTTGGGCAAAATAAGAATAGTGCGTAGTCGATTATGTTAGCTACTGAATGATAGTTTACCTTTTAAACAGCTAATTTCTGGGGTGCCTGGGTGGCTCAGTAGGTTAAAGCCTCTGCCTTTGGCTAAGGTCATGATCTCAGGGTCCTGGGATTGAGCCCCACATCGGGCTCTGCTCAGCCGGGAGCCTGCTTCCCCCTCTCTTTCTGCCTGCCTCTGCCTACTTGTTATCTCTCTCTCTCTGTCAAATAAAATAAATAAAAATCTTAAAAGAAAAATTAAAACAACAACAAAAAAGATCTGTCTAAAAAAAAAACAGTTAATTTCCTTCATTTCTAAATGTATGTAGATAAAATTTACTGAAGTTGTTCTCAAAACAAGTTAGAGGAATTTAAATGGGAATCAGTCCAAACTTGCTTTTTGGGTTAAATTTGACATAGAATAGTTTTCAGAGCATTTTTTAGCTTTCAAGAACCAACAGTGGACTTACTGCTGCCATTATAAATGCAGTAGAAAAACTTTCTGGGCTGCTGAATTTCCATAATGGTAGGCTTACTTAATTTTTGTATTGTGAAAACTTGAATTTATAGGATGCTGAATAGCTCTTTAATTGACTCTGTAGGCAGGTAGCCATGAGATCGCTAGTATCTCTCATCACCTTGTACAACAGAATTAGCTGAATCCATTTATTTAGTAATAAATAACAAAATCAGTTTTTTCCTATTTTGACAAGTAATTCTAACTTATAATATTCTTTTTTTTTTAAAGATTTTATTTATTTATTTATTTGACAGCGAGGGATCACAAGTAGGCAGAGAGACAGGGAGGAAGCAGGCCCCGCCGAGCAGAGAGCCCGATGTGGGGCTCAATCCCTGGACCCTGAGATCATGACCTGAGTGAGCCCAAGGCAGAGCCTTTAACCCACTGAGCTGCCCCTAACTTATAATATTCTTGAGCTTTAATGCTTAAGTAGTCTAGTGTTCTTAAAAAGATCATCCCTCTTCTGAGCATAAACTATTTTACTTCTTTTATTGGTTTTATCAGAATGACATGCCTGGTAAAGTAGCTGAAAGTAAAGCCTTTTTACTTCCTTTTAACAGTAATTAATATAAACAAAGATAAGTATATGATGATTTGAATTTTTAAGTTTTTTTTATAATATACAGTGTTACAAATTTTATAATCCATTAATTCCCTATTTTTCCTGTACGATTCTAGAATCAGTGCTGCTGATGTAGACCTGCAGTGGAATTTTTCACAGACTCCGATTGAACATGTGTTTCCTGTTCCCAATGTTTCTCACAATGTGGCCTTGAAAGTCAGCGTTCAGTCCCTGCCCAGACAATCTAATTACCCAATGTTGACCTGTAGTATTCATGCTAATATTGGCCTTTATGAGAAAAGAATTCAAGAACATGAACTTAAAGCCCATCAGCACCGCAATTCTAATGAAACAGAACAAAGTAATACAAGTAGTTCACAGCGTCTGTGTAGCAAACAATCTTGGACCATGGCACCGGAAAGCATATTACATGGAAAACATGGCACTGCTCCAGAATACACTGCAGCTGTCAAAAATATCAAACTATATCCAGGCACTGGCAGTAAATCTGACTGTGGAACATGTCAAGCCAATATTCTGGGGTTCAGTGGTAGAGGAGATAAAAAGTCACATGAAACACCAGTAAGAACTTTAAAATCATTTTCGATGATTGATTCCAGTGTCTCTAGCCGACAGAGTTCCTGGCAGTCAGTTGGTGAGACTAATCCTTTAATAGGCTCTTTAATTCAGGAGCGACAAGAAGTTATTGCAAGAATTGCTCAGCATCTGATTCATTGTGATCCAAGCACTTCACATGTCTCTGGACATCCATTTAATATGCAGCAGTGTAGTTCACTTAATTCAAAACTTTTCCGCGTTTCACAGGAAAATGAAAATGTGAGAAAATGTAAAGAAACATTCTCTGTTGCTTTTGGTAGTTCAGAGCTTACCTCCTCAGAAGACACCTGTGAGGGAAAAATTCAAGTAAAACCAGAAACTCCTCGAAGTGCAACTGGCATTTCTGATGGTCTTTATTCTCGTCAGTCTGTTGGTGAGACTAATCCTTTGATAGGCTCTTTACTCCAGGAGCGGCAAGATGTTATCGCAAGAATTGCTCAGCACTTGGAGCATATTGATCCAACAGCATCACATATATCCCGGCAGTCATTAAACGTGCATGACTCTAATTTGGTTCCTTCTAAAGTGTTTAGAAGTTTGTATGAAGACAAAAATTTGTTGAAGAAAAACACGGATGACCACTCCGTTTCCATTTCTAATACGAAATTTTCCTTATTAGAAGACAGCAGTGAAGGGGAAAACTTAATACCCAATAAATCATTGAGTTCTTTTAAATGCAATAGTAAAGTCAAGTCCTCTTTGAAACCTCACATAAGAAGAAATCTGTATCAGGATAATCCTAGTGAAATGATTCAAAGTACATTTCAAGAGACACAGAACAAAGCTACTGGTGTTTTGACTCCCTCAAATATGTCTCACTGCAAAAAAAATAACTTAGATTTGGCAGTTAGATTGGAAAATGCACTTTCTGAGTGTCAATTTAAGGAGCAAGAAATTAACAATGAAGTTGATAAACAGTATTCAAATTGCAACAGTATTGACAAACAGATTTGCACAAATAAGTATAAGGAAAAAGTAATAAAAAATGAAAATTGTAATCCAGAATCTTTTAACAATCACCAATTGGAGAATTCCAAGAAAAATGACTCAAAAATAAAAACTATGTTGGAAATGTCTGGATATTTGAACATACATGAAAATAAGTGTTCAAATAAAGACTCAAAAAGGCCCAAGACATGTGAGCAAAATACTCAACTTAATAGTGTAGAAAATTATCTCAACGATAAGGAAGTTTTCAAATGCAAAAAGCCAGGCCCATTGAAAAATGAACAGAATAAGAAAGAAGAAACAATTGATGAAAAGTTGCAGAACTGTTCTCAGAAAAAGAATATAGAAAACTGTTTGTCTACATGTGAACGACTGAAAAGTACAGAGTTATTGGTAGGTAATGTCTAATATTTCAAATACATTTCTCAAACATTTATTATGGTTTGAATTTTGTTTGCAGGAACTGTAGTTATAAAGACCCAGGGTACCTATTAATTATAGTACACAGTCTGTTAGAATAAACCTGCAATAAAAGTAGTATTAACATCCTTTGAAAATAACCCACTTAAAAGCAAATGTTAGATAAATTCTTCCTCTTGCCCTTTGTTGGTTATTTCAATATTATGGACAAGTGCTGGAGAGTAAATAGAAATGAAACTCATTAGCTTATCATATTGTCTGTTAGCAGCTTTGGCCTAATACAGTGTGCCATTGTGTTATGTCACCACTCAGCTAAGGATTTTAGGAATATCTATATTGAAATCACTAGGCTCTTGGTCAGAATACCTGGGTTCCAGTCCTGACTTCACAATTTGGTCCTTGAGTCACACTGAGTAAGTCATGTAACTTTTCAAACCTCAGTCTCCTCAGTTTTAAAATATATAATCTTTCAATATAGTCTTGTTTTAAATAAAAAAATAAAGCATATACTAAGTGCCCAGGTTTTTTTCTCAATATTTTACACATGTTGGCATACCTAATCCTTCCACTGAACTGTGAGGTCCGGTGTTAGTTCCAATTTACAAATGAGGATTCTTATCTCAGAGAGATTAAGTATTTGCCCAAGGTCACATATGGCAGAGCCAGGACCCAAATTAGTCTTTTCTGATTTTCATGTGTTTTTATGAATTTCTGGTGTTTGGGTTTAAACTTGCTTAATTCTGAAAAGTTAGCCTATTTCCTGTATCACTTCAAAAACGTGGTACTATAACTTCATTATATATATTTGTAAATTTACATTTATTGTATTTCTGTATCATGCTCCACCAAATTATATACTCTGAGAATGGCTCTTAATATTAACACAGTTTTATATTTTAGAATATTCTGTTTTTTCTAACCTGTGAGTAGTTTTTTTTCAGAAATTAAAAATATCAAATGTTAACTTAGCAGATGTTAGACTCTGAGTATTTATAAATATGACCATATGGTGGTAAGGCAATTATATTTGTACATAGTTCCTTTTTTTTTTTTTTAAGATTTTATTTATTTGTCAGAGAGAGAGAGCACAAGCGCACAAGCAGGCAGAGTGGCAGGCAGAGGGAGAAGCAGGCTCCCTGCTGAGCAAGGAGCTCGATGTGGGACTCGATCCCAGGATCCTGGGATCATGACCCGAGCTGAAGGCAGCTGCTTAACTAACTGAGCTACCCAGATGCCCCTATTTTCATTCTTAAATGTGAATATACTTCAGAACTGAGAACAACTTAGACATTGTTTTCTGATTAAAATGTGTGTCTATGTGTGTGTGTGTGTGTGTGTGTGTGTATCAAGGATGTAATACTTCAGTATGTATTAGGAATAAGACTAAAACAAAAATTGCTTAAATATTACCATTACAATCTGATTATTTTCCTAGCAGAAGACTATACCAGTGAAACATTCAAGTGTCTGGCGGAAACATAATTTTCATTCCTTAGATGGAACTTCCACCAGAGCCTTTCATCCTCGAACTGGATTGCCTCTTCTTTCAAGTCCTGTAAGATTTTTTTCCCTCTTATTTCATATTTAAAGTTGGAAGCATCTAAAATGTTTACAAATCATTTTATCCAAATTGTAATTGAAAAAAATTTAAATACCTTTAACAGAAATTTCCAATAAGAAAACATTTTACTTTTTGATACACTTAGTAACTGTATGTTAATATAGGGAAAGGCTAAAAGCATGAATAAAAGTATTAGGATTATAAAATTTCTCTGAAATTCTTTTGTCTAATATTTTAATTGTTACTAAATATCAAGAAAATATTTAGTGTCAAGTGAGTTTGTATAAATAAATTTGGATCTTAGCACTGAAGCTGGTTGACACCGTTAGGTGGATCATTTGGGAATCAAATTTGTGGTTATCTTTGACCTGGAAGCCATGCCACATCGTATTTTGAGACATAGAAATTTCCCCACTCTACGTTTACAAATAGATCTGTAGATCTGAGTGCAGTGGTTAGGAATGTTCCTTTGGAGTCACACTGACTTCACCCTAACTGTGTGACATTTGTGACATTAGTTCTGTAATATAATCTGAGCCTCAGTTCCTTCATCATTAAAAAAGGGGTGATACAGTCTTTTTTAGTATTGTGAGGATGATTAGTAAGCAATCAGTAATTAGTTGCTATACCTGCCATTTCAGTTAAGTCTGAGGCAATTAATATCATAGCAGAAGTAAAAACATGTATGTTTTGCTACTGACATAAGATAATTTCTGTTGCTTTATCTGTGTTAAATAAACTGAAAGGGTACATTGTCTGCGCTATGTTCAAAAAATAATTATTGAATAAGAAATCTAGAATTTAAATTTATAACTTGGACCATAGATGTTTATTTTAGAGAAATTAAATTCCAAACAATTTAAAATAACCCGAAATATTTGACCTACCTATGGGGTGCTTTCAAAAGGCCTGAGTAATCAGGAAAAAAAAATTGGTGAGCATTCTACCGATATAAAAGGCACTGTAGACTTCTGCTTAGTATAGTAGACTGGGTTGATAAAGGCAGACCCTTCCTCTTCAAACGCAGAAATCCTGATAGGATATAATCTTTAATACAAAATAATATATGATATAACCCTTAAATACATAATATAATGTAAAAGTAAGAAAGATAAATCTCCAAATTTGGGACAAATTATGGCCCTCTAGGATGTATGAACCTAATATAATGCTAGGGTTTAATGCCTCTGGTGGGACAGGTACAGACAAGGGGTTGAAATATAAGAACATGTGTACTTCAAAAATAACTAAATCGAAATTGTAAATATGAAAAGTATTTTAACTGATATGTACACACACGTGTGCATAAAAATGCCAATGGATTAACAGTAGACTGCAATCAGCTGAATTGCAATTGAGTGAATGGAGAGATAGATATTAAGAAAGCACCTCAAATAAAGTACAGAAAGGAAGAGAGATGGTAAAATGTGAAAGAGCCAAGAGGATAAAATGAGATGTTCAGTGTAAGTCTAGTGCAAATTCCAAAAAGTAGGACTAGGTGGAGCAAGGAAAATGCGGTATCAGAAGAAGTGAAAGAACTTTTCAGAATTGAAGACATGAGAGTTTAGATGGAAAACATCACATTAAGTTCTGACTACAAAAAATTGCATGGTATACTTGTACAACTCAAAAATATTGAGACTATTTAGACTTTCAGTATCATATTTAATAAATATATGTATTTAATATTCTAGAAAAAGTCTTTCTAATTTGTATGTTATATGTTATTTTACCTTTATTTTACATCTGGATCTTTCATTTTTAGAATATTTTTAGCTAGCTGGTTTGATTGGTGTCTTAAATTTAATGTGGTACACAATGGTAATTAAACATGCAGAGTAGCATTTTTCAATTCTATTCTCTGCACAGCTCCAGGGTTCTTGGAAACATACAATGGAGTGGGGATGGACTAAGGAGCAGTAGAGCTGACAGGACCCCAGGCTCCCGTCACTATTTTAATTTTTGTTGCTGTTGTTTGTTTTTATTTTAAAGCTATCAATCTTTTATTACTCCCACAAAATACAGAAGTACAGTTGGCCCTTGAACAGCATGGGTTTGGTCTGCCTGGGTCCATTTATATGTGGGGTTTTTGGTTTTGTTTTATTATAAACGTATTTTCTCTTCCTTATGATTTTCTTAGTAACATGTTTTTTAGCTTTGTTTTAAGAATGTAATACAGTATATAACCCATGTAACATACAAAATATGTGTTAATTTGCTGTTTATGTTGATAGTAAGGCTTCCAGTCAACAACAGGCTCTTATTAGTTAAGTTTTAGGGGAACCAAAACTTACCTGCGAATTTTCAACTGCAGAGAGTTGGGGGTGGTCAGTGCCCCCATAATCACCTGTGTTGTTCAAGGATCAACTAAGTAAAGTAAAAAAGTAAAAGTCTTTTTCTTTTTTTTTTTTTTAAGTCATTTTCTATATTAGGATTCCATGTAAAATTTAGTTTTACAAAAAAAACAAATTCTGCTTCTTAAAAACTCAAAGCCTAGTAAAAGTGCTTTTATTAATTTTCTGTTTTTTCCTACCGGTAAATAAAATGAGAACATAAGAACAATAAGTAATAAAGAGCATGATTATAAGTAAGCTGTTTTGGGAGAAGTTTTATTATTTGCCAGATATGGTCAGCTTTTGTTTGAAAAGTAGTCTGTCAATTCAAGAAAAAAATTACAGCGTTTTTAAATATCACAAAAGATTATTTTTTTCTTAGGTTCCTCAAAGAAAGACACAATCAGGTTGCTTTGATTTGGATTCTTCATTACTGCATCTGAAAAGCTTATCATCTCGAAGGTATTTAAAATTTGTTTGTACTTGTCGCTTGGATATGTCAGAAATGTCAGCAATGATGTTCTGTGTTTTGCAGAGAGAAAAATGCTGTATACTTTCCAGATTCTCTCTGGAAATCTTCTTGTAACTCACAAAATATTAAACTATGATTCCTGAAATTACAGGACAAACCAAACCAAAAGACATGTATCAGAGGTGGTGGAGGAGGTCATTATAGTTAATCAGTAACCCACTATTGGAAATCAGGAGTAATCTTAACAATTAATGTAATAAACACATTTAGCCTATGTAAAAAAAGTAAATAAAATTTGTTTGTATATGTGAAATAATATTACACTAATATCTAGTCTTGTACAATAAATGTTTACTCTAAAATTACAATTTTAACAGGAGTATTTTCTAGTTATTTTAAATATCATTTCACACAGTTATTAATGATGAAGAAGGGAAAAAGTAAGAAAATGAGTAGCTTGAGTAGCTACTATATATCCATCATCGTAATAAACACATTGGTTTTAACACTTACGTAGGTTTGATTATTTCTGGTCATATGCCTCCTCCTTTGCCTTACATTCTGTGCAAAAAAGCCTTGTAAATGTGTTCCATGTTGACAAGTAATACTCTTTATTATTTTCTTTAGTCTCATAATTTTACCTTTGTATTCTCATTTTTAACTGAAAGTGAAGATTGATAAAGAAGGCTGAATTATATATTTCTAGTGGATGCCACTACGTGATATATTATGAATTCTTTCTTGAAACTTTCTAGGATACTACTTATATTTTTTTGTCAAATATTATAACAAAGACCATAAAATCAAACCAAGATTTTAAACTAGATATTTCATTGTACTGCATCTGCTTCTTTGGGGTAAACACCGAGTAGTGCAATTGCAGGGTCGTAGGGTAGCTGTATATTTAATTTCCTGAGGAATCTCCATACTGTTTTCCAAAGTGGCTGCACCAACTTGCATCCCCACCAAT
>CM052797.1:35519001-35536087 GCA_028533885.1 Nasua narica | reverse complement strand
ACCGTAGAGTTGTGGGTCCATCTCTGGGCTCTCTATTCTGTTCCACTGGTCTATGTGTCTGTTTTTGTGCCAGTACCATGCTGTCTTGGTGATTACAGCTTTGTAGTAAAGTTCGAAATCAGGCAATGTGATGCCCCCTGCTTTTTCTTTTTCAACATTTCCTTAGCAATTCGGGGTCTTTTCTGGTTCCATAAACTAGATATTTCATATCTTAAAATTTGATAGGATTAATTTTTTTTATCTTACAGTTTAAGTAAAATTAAAATTGATCAAATTCTCCTACTTATATTTTTTACAAAAAGTAAATGAGAAAATATTGTGCTTGATGTGTTATTTGCTGATTTTCTTTTTAATAGTCCTCGACCATGTTCAAACATTGAAGATGATCCAGATATTCATGAAAAACCATTTCTGAGTTCTAGTGCTCCACCGATAACAAGTCTTAGTCTCTTAGGAAATTTTGAGGTAATGTTTTTCAAAATTATTTTAAGAGTTGGCATTTCTTAACCTTACATCTAGGGTGTTATTTATGTCATGTGTTTGTGAAAGGGAAATAAATAAATGAATTGTATTTTTCAAATCCTTGAAATTACCTTCTTTCCTTTGCTTTTTCCTTTTCCCCTTTTTGTAAGAAGTGAAGTTATAATTGTTGGTAGTGACATCCTAGAACTAGGTACTTTGTAGGAAAGATAGAGAACTTAGGTAAAGTGGAGTGAGGTGTCCATTAATCTAGCAAGAAAAGGGACTTAACCACACTTTAAATGGTAGTACTGGCTCTGAGACCGAGGAAGGAGGTGGTGGGCTGATAGTAGCCCCTTCACGATCAAGAAGGTTGACTTTCAAAATCAAATGGTTCTTTGAACTATATTTGTAACTTTGTTATAAATCTAAATCTATTATAAAATAAGATTATTTTTTAAAAATTGAATGGGTACAGGTTTCCAATAATGTATTATTTTATTTAATAAGAATATTTGTACTTTGGATCAAGCGTATTATGGGATTAGTTATCCTTAATTAGAAAACAACCTTAAACATTGAAACTAATGTAATATTGTATGCCGACTGCACATCAGTAAAAAAAAGAGAAAGAAGAACAACTTTAAACATGAACCTGTAAGTGGGATTTTAAGGGTGATTTTAATTGGTGAGTTTTTTATGGGAAAATAATTTAAAATTTGTAGTTTTAATTTAAATAGCTTCATTGGAATTGTGGTTTAATATATTAACAGTATGCTTTCTTTAAATTTTAATTTTTAGGCTATCTTTCAAAGTTTTAAAATGAAAAGATTTACGGTGAATTGATTTCTTTTCCATGTCACTTTCAAGGTATCACTTAAGAGATGTTGAACTCTGTATTGTCTGTTATTACTTTAAAATTGCATAAGGCTATTGTGAGTGTCAGATGTTCTACAACCTTTGTATTACAAGAAAATTTGTGAGGGGAAAAAAGAGCATCTGATATGTGAAAACCTTAGGGAAGATGGCTAAAAGATCAGTCCACTGGAATGTACTTGTGCAAATATGCATACATTTTCACTAGACTTCAGTAGAAAAGGTTCTGAGGCTGTTCAGCTCATAGGTCCTTTTTAATTTATGGAAGTCCTGTGTTTCAAGAGTTCATTCCTTTTTATTGCCACAATATGGATATAGCACAATTTGTTTATTCATTCACATCACTCTAGACCTTTGGGTTGTTTCCTGTTTTGGCCTATTACAAATTAAAACTGCTGTGAGGGGTACCTGGGTGGCTCAGTTGGTTAAGCATCTGACTCTTGATTTCAGCTCAGATCATGATCTCAGGGTCCTGAGACTGAGCCCTGCATGGATCCTGCTTAAGATTCTCTCTCTCTCCCTTTCCCTCTGCCCCTCTCCACTTCTCCCTCCCTCACCCCCGCTCCACACATTGATGTACTCTCTCTTAAAAAAAAAATTAAAATTAAAAATAAAGCTGCTGTGAATATCATGACCTGAGCCAAAGGCAGATACTTAACTGAGTGAGCCACCAAGGCAGCTCGATTATGTCCAATTTAATATTTTCTTTAATGAATCTTGATTTTGATGTTATATCTGAAAAATCTTTTCCTACCCCAGGTCTTCTCAACCTTGGCACTATTGATATGTAGGCTAGATAATTTTTTGTTATGTGATATGTTTCATGCATTGTAGGATATTTAGCAGAATCTTTGGCCTCTAACCATTACAGTCCAGTACCAATGTGTGCTCCTCCCTCCATTTGTAGCAGTAAAATAAAGTCTCTGAACACTGACATATGTCCCTTGTTGAAAATACTTACCTAACTCAAAGTCACAAAATTTTTTTCTAGACGTTTTATTGTTTCAGCTTTTGCATTTAATTCTCTGATCCATTTTGAGTTAACATTTATATATGATACGAAGTATAATCAAGTGTTTGATTTTTATGAACATGAACGTCCTATTATTCTAGTCTTGACATGAATTAGAGTTGTCTCACATGTTATTCTTTCTCAAAATTGCTTTAACCATTCTAGTTCCTTTCCCCTTCTTCATGTAAATTCTAGAGTTAACTTATCTGTTTCTACAAAACAGAATGCTGAGATTTTGTTTGGATTGCATTGATATATATCGATATATAGAAAATCGACATCTTAAAAATATTAAATCTTTTAATTTTTTAAATTTTTTTATTTTTTTAAAGATTGTATTTATTTATTTGACAGAGACACAGCGAGAGGGAACACAAACAGGGTGTGTGGGAGAGGGAGAAGCAGAAGCAGGGAGCAGAGCAGTGGCAGAAGCAGAGCAGGGAGCCCGGTGTGAGGCGCCCAGGGATCCCAGGACCCTGGGATCATGACCTGAGCCAAAGGCAAAAGCTTAATGACTAAGCCATCCGGGCGCCCCTAAAACTGTACTTTTAAAGTAACCTCTACACCCAATGTGGGGCTCAAACTTACAACCCTGAGGTCAAGAGTTGCATGTTCTACCAACTAAGCCAGCCAGGTGCCCCAGAATATTAAATCTTTTCATATCTGAATATAGTATATCTTCACATTCATTTAGCTATTGTTTGATTTTTTTTATCGATGTTTTGTAGTTTTCAGCATGCGTATCTTAAACATACTTTTGTGGATTTATATCTAATCCATGTTTTTAGGTGATATTATAAATTATACTTAAAAGGTTTTTAATTTTCAGGGTTCCTGGGTGGTGCAGTCAGTCATTTGTCCATCTCTTGATTTTGGCTCGGGCTGCAGTCTTGAGGGCCATGGGATCGAGACCCTTGTTGGGCTCTACACTCAGTGCATAGCCTGCTTAAGAGTCTCTTCTCCCTCTGCCATCTTCCTCCCCTCTGGTGCATGCTCTCTTTCCCTCTTTAAAAACAATTTTTTTTAAAGATTTTATTTATTTATTTGAGAGACAGAGAAAGTGAGAGAGAGCATGAGAGGAGAGAAGGTTAGAGGCAGAAGCAGACTCTCCGTGGAGCTGGGAGCCCGATGCGGGACTCGATCCTGGAACTCAAGGATCATGACCTGAGCCGGAGGCAGTTGCTCAACGAACTGAGCCACCCAGGCACCCTAAAAACAATTTTTTAAAGAAAGGTTTTTTAATTTTCAGACCTTCATTGCTGAATATTAAAATACAAGTGATTGTGTGTGTGTCTATGTAATTGCCTATGACCTTGCTCAGTTTACTTTATTGATTTTGGTGGTGTTCTTTGGGGTTTTTTACGTAGATACTCATATCTTCTACAACAATTGGGTCAATTTTATTTCTTATTTTGTAATCCATACCTTTATTTCCTTTTCTTGTTTTGCACTGAGGGTCTAGCATGCATGCTAATATGTTAAATTCATAAAAAGCTGAATAAAGTCAGAAACTAATATAGGTCATTGGCCTTATCCATAATAATTTTATGTGTTCTTCCTATGAAAATGTTACCCATCTTTAGATTTATCTTATTTAGGAAACATTTTTGAGTACCTACCATATGTTGTACTATATGCTAGGAGTACAAAGCTAGATGAGAAAGATATCATAGCCTTACAGATATTACAGTCAACTGAATATGTAAGTAATTTATAAACTTAGGTAATTATCATTGTAAAAGAAATTAACTCAGTCCTCCCACATCCACTCTGTGTTAAGGGAACTGAGGAAAGCTTTACTGAGGAACCGCACTTGAGCTTAGTTACAAAAGATAAGTAGGTATTTGTCAAGTAAATTTGTGTGAGGAGTGGGAAGGGATTCTAGACAGGGAACTACATTTGCGAAAGTAGTAACAGAATATGATGATATTGGAAAGCATCAGCTAGACTTGGAGCATAAGACTGTGCAAGTGGGGAGAGATGAGTCAAGAAACATAGAGTGAGACTTATATGCCATGCTAGGAAGATTTGACTTGATCTAATAGACAGCAGGAAGCATGAAGTTTTGTCTTTTTTTTTTTTTTTTTAAGTTTTGTCTTTTTAAGAAAAACAACTCTGTTGGTAATATAAAGGATACACTGCAGTTTGAAGAACTTAATTAGAAGATGTACTTGTTCAGGGGAGAGGTTGTGAGATTCTGAGCTAGGTTAGTGGTGGTGAGGGAGAGAGCTGCAGCCATGAAACTGGGTGGGCAAATCACAGAATATGCATTGGATTGATTGCAGGGCAGAAGGGAGATTAGAAGCTTGGTTATAACATAGGTCTTTTGTCCTTAGCTTTTTGATTGGGAATTTCAGAATTGCTAATGTCACAGTTTGAACTTTATAGTATACAGACTATCAGGCTCGTGATGGCTTCCAGTGTTCCTTTTTTTCCAGACAACTACTGAATCAAAGAAATGGTACTCACACTTCATGATATATGTATAAATGTATGATATATGTATATAAAAGAGAGCTTGTGAAAAGTATAAAATGTTTTCCATACCTAGCAAGATAGCACTAAATTGTTAAAAGTGATTTTCAGCAAGTGAACTTGAAAGAAATGGAAAAAAAAAAGAAACTTCTCTACTATTTGTATTTCTGTGATTCAAAAAAAAATTATTTATGAGTGAGAGAGCATGAGCGGAGGGATAGAAAATGTCAAGCCGACTTGATAGTGGGGCTCCATCTCACAAACATGAAATCATAACCTGGCTAGAACTAAGAGTTGGAAGCTTAACCAACTGTACCACCATGACACCCCTTTATTTCTGTGCTTTTAAGTTTTTCTCCAATGTTAAAATATAAAACATAGGTCACATATAACATTATTTCTTAAAGAAGGAATTATTTTTTAGTTCAAGTTTTGGGTGGCTTGGCTTTCTCTTTATATGACCTGTTAAGATTTAAAGTGCTTCTCTGTGGCCACTACCTTGTGGGTAGGCTCTCTGAAGAGTAAGAAAATTTCTGATATTATACCTTTTCTGATAGAACATATTTTTATTTACAGAGATTAAGAATAAAATATTAAACAACTAGGCTTAACTAATGGTGAAGTTTAAGGATAGTTAAGTGTGAGTTGGAATAGTGAGAGGAGGCTGAACTTCACACAATGGTAGAAGATTTGATGGGGGACAAGTTGATGGCAGGTCAGATAAACATATAAAATGAGGACATGGAAATGTTAGCAACCTTTTTTATTTATTCGTTTTAGGTTTGACCTGTCATTATTTCTTTTTTTTTTAAGTAGGTTTCAGGGGCACCTTGGGGGCTCAGTTGATGAAATGGTTGCCTTCAGCTCAGGTCATGATCTCAGCGTCCTGGAACGAAACTCCACATTGAGCTTCCTGCTCAGCAGGGAGTCACTTCTCTCTCTGCCCCTCCCCCTGCTCTTGAGTTCTCTCTCTGTCTCTCTCTCAAATAAATAAAAATAAAATCCTTTTTTAAAAAATAAAATAAAGTAAGTTTCATGCTCAGCATGGAGCCCTGTGCAGGGCTTGAACTCATGACCCTGAGATCGAGACCTGAGCTGAGCTCAAGAGTGGGATATTTAATGGACTGAGCCACTCAGGGCCTCATATTAAATTTGATTTTAATTCTAGTGTAATGAACAATGTAATTCCAATGTAATATTATGTTTTCTAATTGCTGTGACTAGGACTTCCAGTACTATGTTGAATGAAAGTGGTGAAGGTGGACATCCTTTTCTTTCTTCTGACCTTGGGGGATTTCCCCTTTAAGTATAATGCTCACTGTGGGGTTTTCATAGATAGCCTTATTATGTTGAGGTATGATCCCTCTAATCCTACTTTGTTGAGGGCTTTTTATCATGAATGGATGTTTTTCTGTGTCTACTGAAATGATCATATAGTTTTTATCTTTCTCTTATTGAAGTCATACATCACATTAATTAATTAATGCAAGTATTAAAACCACCCTTGCATCCCTAGAATAAAGCCACTTGATTGTAGTGAATGATATTTTTTAATGTATTGTTGGATTCTGTTTGAGTAACAACCATTTTTATTAGTGCCAGAAAGCGTCATAACGTATTTCTTTAAATGAAAAACAAATAAAAAAAGGAATGAGTGTCAAGTTCTAAAATTTTTTCTTAAAAATTTTGTCTTCCAGGAATCTGTCTTAAACTATCGGTTAGACCCTCTTGGCATTGTTGATGGTTTCACTGCCGAGGTAGGGGCAAGCGGTGTTTTCTGCCCCACACATTTGACTCTTCCAGTTGAAGTGTCATTCTACAGTGTTTCAGATGATAATGCTCCCTCTCCTTATATGGCAAGTATTTTAAAAATTGTCTTTGCTAAAATCAAGCAATTTAATGACAAATGTCTTTTTTTTTTTTTTTTTTTAAGATTTTATTTATTTGTCATAGAGAGAGAGAGCCCACAAGCAGGCTGAGTGTCAGGCAGTGGCAGAGAGAAAAGCAGGCTCCCCACTAAACAAGGAGTCTGATGCGGGACTTGAGCCGAGGACCCTGGGATCATGACCTGAGCCGAAGGCAGTCCCTTAACCGACTGAGGAATCCAGGCATCCTGACAAATGTCTTTAAAGAGATTTAAGACTGCTTTGTGGCAAAGCATTTCCTAAGAGAAAACTTAAGCCTAAATGAGACTAAAATACCAACATGTTACCTCATAATCATTGAACACTCCATCAAAAACTAATGATCTATTATATGTTGGCTAACTGAACATAACTTAAAAAATGTTACCTCACAACTTCTTTTTCAGCTAGCTCTAACAACAAATTTCCTCTTTTGCAATTTGAGGATCTGCTGAAAATTTACTTGTTTTTATGTGATTTGAAAACATGAAAAACTTTTATTAGTGACACTATAATTTCATATCTCACTGAGTTCACACAAATTCTCAAATGCTTACCATGCACCCTGGTCCCACAAGTGTTACCTTCCCATGTGATCCTCATCTCAGGAAGTTTTAGTTAACAATTTGGTGAATTAAGTCTTCTGTGAGACTGTTTCACCCCCTTTCTCCTATTTGTTTTGAGATCATTTTTTTCTAATCCTAGAGTTGATTACTAATCCTAGCTATTTCTGTTTCCATATGTATGTTCTAATTGGGAGAGTATGATAGCCAAGGGTAATTTAGAGCAGTTTTGAGCCTTAATGTCCTATGATTTCATCTTTCCTGTTTTTGTTTTTTTTTTATTTTGATAACTTGATAAAACAAGACTTAACTGCAAAAATGATACAGGGTCCTAGTGTATGTTTAGTTTCAGCACTTTACAAAAGACGAAGATGGAAACGAGACTAACTTCAAGTCTATAAGAAGTTTACAATGGTACTATCAAATAGGGAGTCATATCTGTGTTTTCATGTTAGGTCTTACTTTGAGAAGTACAAATTGCTATAGTTTATATATTTACAGAATATTTGTATATTTATATTTTTATATTTACATATTTAATATTACAATATTAATATATAATATTACAATATTTATATATTTACAGAAATATACAGCTCTGGCCTTGTTACTTGAATGTTACCCTAGCTTACCACATGACCCTATTGATACCTCTCCTAATATCTCTCTCCCCAACCTTCTATATTGTCAAGTACTAAAAGTTGTAAAAAGGGAATCCTATGCAATTGAGAAACAACAGAGGAAAGGAAATTATAACATTTTGGGGGACGTAAATATAGCCTATTCATTATCGGCCCAGTTTGCTCAAGGAAAGTTATTTTAGCCTTACTGCATTCTAAGGGTGAAATATTTTTTCAACATTTTACTTATTTGAGAGAGAGCAAGTGAAAGAGAGCATGAACAGGGGGAGGGGCAGAAGGAGAGAGAGAAGCAGATTCTACACTGAGCAGGGAGTCGGACGCTGAGCTCAATCCCAGGACCCTGGGACAGCGACTTGAGCTGAAGACAGGTGCTCAACTTAGTGAGCCACCCAGGTGTCCCTGAAAATTTTATTTAAGAGCATGACCAGTGTTTCATACTTTGATTTAAAAACAACATTGTAGTGTCTGTTCATTTATTCAAGTTTTCTTTCCCCAATAACATTTATACTTATGGATCATAGTCATAAAGATGCACAACAGTAACTATTATCTAAAACAAAGACCCATTCTTTCACAGACCTGCCCAGTTATCAAAAAAATCACCTGTTATTCATTTTCCTGGGGAGGATGTTTCTACTTTTCCAGTATAATTTTGAAAAAATAACAGCTAATATTGGATAACTATTAACTTGGAAAGTACAACTGATAGAAGTTCAGTATCAGAATAAATGTATCATTCTGGAGTGCTTACAATATTAAAATAGAACTATAAAAAGTACCCATTTTGCTTTACCAGGACATAAACAAGTCTCATCAGTTTCACATATTCTATTGGCCTTAGTAATTACAGAATGGAAATGTAAGGTTTACAATATTGTAATCTGCCATAATGTACAAAGTCCCCAGTGACTATTAGGATGACTTAGAAACAAGATAAAAGAGCAAATGGCTGGAAGTCAACTGAAGTAAATATCATTGAGTGAAATTTACAAGCAAGAGAGAATTTAAACTACGCTTTTAAAAAGCAGACCAGCATTAATCTTTGATTTTGGCTAACACCTAAAATATATAGGATTAAGAGATATAAGGTTTTGTCACTTTGTCTCCAGAAAGTACACACAAATGATTATAGCTTTTGATATTGAAAAGGGTATGAATCAGGTTATTGAGTTGGCTTAGACTGTCCTTTAAGAATCCCTGACTTACTTTTCTCTGATAATATTCTTCAGTAAACTTCCCATTATGTAATTAAACTTTTTCTAGGTTATTTTATTCATTAGGAATGGGATCCTTTTATAAATGACCTAGTTCAAATCTTAGACCACAAATCTTTCCTACTAAATAAAATTAATCTTGTTTCTTCAGGGATTCTTATTTACATTTGGTAGTTTAGTGTATTTTCAAGAGATTGATCACATTTTAATAAGATAGTATGTATCACAGACCGGCAGAACTGAGACACCAAATTCCTCCTTGTCACCTTGGCATCTCTTATCACAAATAACACAGATGACTCATAAACATAAAATTTGGCACAAAGACTAAATATTCTGTCTTTGTGGTGTAGAAGTGGTATAGGATTTTTCATTAAATAGTCTCTTAAAGATTAGCTCAAAGCCACATAATCTCTCTCCAGTTTGGGCATCAGTGGTAAAAATATTATCCAACTGCCACGTAACAATATTTCACTGTTTAGAAACTATTGAATGGTGGAACCAGGTAAAATGTCCTAAGAAGTGTATGTCAATGGTAAACTCATGGTATGACTTCAATTATCATCATATTAACAGGACCATATATTATTTTTTTTATTTGTAATTCACCAAATTAAGATAAACTTCTTTAGTTTTACTTATTGCATAGTCTCTATAGCAGAGTAACTTGAGTTTTTGTGTGAGATTTTAACCCAACTTAGTTTACCTTACCCTTTCTATTCCATCCTAAAATGCCAGAAGAAAATGTATTTTTCTTCTTGATGTTAAACACAACGATTCTTTATAGGTAGATACATTAATATGCTGACCAACTAAATAATGACATTATTAAAATATAACAAATAATAAATTAGTAATAATAATGAAATTCCACATAATTGCCCAATTTGTATCTAAAATTCCTAATTTTCGAATGCCCCTATTGGTCTTACATTGCTTAGAAATAGTTGTAAAGTGTTGGCATAAACTATAAGTTTTTAAAAATATATGTATTGTCTTTATAAATTGACTTAGTTACTGTTACCATGTTCTGAAAGCTATTAAAATTGTATGTATTAAAGAAAATAAATACAGTCTTTATAGTAGTTTTTGCCCCACCAGTTTTCTTAAATGTATTTAGGGGAAGGTAGCAAGAAAAATTGTGATGTGTTGCCTATAGCAATATGATTATAAAGGTAGCTATTACTTGGTTATATTTTACTTTCTTTTTCTGGAACTAGGAAGAAGAGGGGCGATATATACCATAGCTTTTTTTCATGTAAACCAGATTGTAAGAGAGAAATTGTTTAAGCTTCATTACTGCTTTGGTTAGGAATGCAGTTTTTGATACGCTTTTTTCCCCCACACTTTAAATGACCATGTGGTAAATCAGATTAGACAAGAACAATCTATGTCCTTTCAGTGACCATTTCCAAGAATGTTTCCTAATATTAATGGGTTAATAGTCTGAGGATGGCACTTGACTCACATAGCAGAGTCTGGCCCTCCCTTTTACCTTTGAGTGCTTTTTTCACCCTCTAACCCTGGTCTGTCTTACAAATAACAGAGATGTTTGATGGGACAATCTTGTTTTATATTTACTTCTACTGAAGGTCATCATGTTTTGGCATGTACAATATAAAATGTTGGGATGTGAAATGTAGAGCATGCAATTATTCTACTTAACTACTTGAAACTGTTACCCCAGTTAAATGAATCAGCCTTGCTTTCTGAAAGCTATCTAAGAATTAAATATCACAATTAACACCTATAGTTATTTGGTCTTCTTGCTTATCTAGAAACTTTCACATATTCAATTCCAGCTTTACTTGTTTTAATTTATGCTTGTTTGCCGTCGTTTGGGCTTCTGTAGTGACTAGAACATGCTTCTCAGAAAACTATATAGGATGGTAGTACTTCTCAAACCTTAATGTATATATGATATCATCTGGGGGATCTTAAAATACAGCTTTGATTTGGTAGGTCTAGGGAGAACCATAAATTGTACCTATCTATGAAGTTCACAGGTGAGTCTGATGATACTGGTCTGTCTGTAGTCAGAAATCCATATATTAATTTAACTCACTGACTGAAGACTTAACTTCACTGTTGGCTAAGACTTAGACCCTTCTGCATTCCTGACTTATATGTCCAAAGAACAGTAAATTCGTTGCTTCTTCATTTCCCTCCTCCCGTGTGCTAACAAGGGAATAATCCTATTTTCTCCCTTTATTTCCTTTTCAGTCAAGGAACTTCTTACTTCTTAATTTTATATCTTAATATAAATTTCAAGCAGTGTAATGTTATATATTATTCATTGCAACATCTCCAGGAAGAACAGTAAATTGTTTCCTTTTCAGACCCTCACTGTTCCACTACTCAGAATGTATCTATTGATGGTAATATTTTTGCATATAAGTAAAATTCTAAAATCTTAGTAATTACATGGTTTATTATTTTTAGTCTTTTATATACATGTTCATCAGTTTGTACTCAATTTGTCTTCTTTTATTTCAAGGGTGTGATTACTTTAGAGTCCCTTGGTAAAAGGGGTTATCGAGTACCTCCTTCAGGAACAATACAAGTGGTATGTGTTTTATAGCCTACAATTGCAATAATCATTCTCTCACATACATATAGAACTTAGCCCTTTCTCCTGCTACTGCTGCTGCAACAACTTTGGTAAGTAACAGTGGGGCTGCAGCTTTCTTTGGAGTTTCCCTGCTCTGCCCCAGGAATGGCCATGTGGGGACCTTCATAAAAGGAAAGCATAAATAATCTAATGAAGGTGAATGCTTTAGAAAAATAGTATATGACAGTTTACATAACTTAAATAGAGCTATTTTCAGTGTAATTAGAACTTAACATTACTAGGGCCTTCTATTTAATTAGATTGAGATTGACCTATTTAAAAGGAGACCTCAAATATTAGTATTGATTTGGCAGGAAAACTTGGAAAACAAAATTATATTATCCCTAGTGTAATAATTTCTAAGTTAATATACTAAGATGGGTACACTAAGTAGAAATGTAGCCTGACAGATATGAGCACAGAGAAAGCATCCTTTTCTTTTGGTCTAGGTGTTGATCTAGTTTTGGCTCAGGAAACTTCCTCTAGCCCAGAGCAATCATTCATCATTGGTCTTAACGTTCTCAGAAGACTAATTTAGTACCAAGGTCAATTTGCAATTGAGTTCATCTCCAGGTCAGACCCAGGATAATCCTGCAGGCCCAGAAGTCTGTTTTACAAAGCTGGGTCTTGCAGACTAAAAAGAATCTAATTGATATTTGTTGGTTATAACTCAATAGAGCTGAAATTTAAAAAAGAAAAAAATCTAGCTAAGTTCCTTATACTCAGGATCTGATCTAATCCAGTAAGTCTTCTTATTTATGCCTTTTGGCCTCAATGTGATCAGTGTTTCACCAGACCACTTTTATTCATCACCATTGTTCAAATACAGCAAGAAGTCTGTACATTTATTTCCTATCTCACAGGGATGAAGGATAGTACTATGCAATACGTATGTGTGCATATAATGCAGTATATACACGTATATAAATTTTACCAAGGAAGAATCGTTGCATATTAAAGTAACACTTTTATGTTAAATGCATTTCTTGAACTAAAATGAGTGATAATCTTTTCATTCTCTTGCCTCTGGCAATGTAGTTCGTGTGACAGAGTAGGCCACTGGAAAACTAGCTATCAATTGTCATAATGGGCGTAAACCCAGAGGCAGCATATTCATACCTATTGTTTGAGAACTGCAAACTTTTAAAATTATTAATTTTAAATCTGAAATTTAGGTATGTCTTTCATTCCTTATATAGTTCAATTATGTATAAACATGGTTTGAACTCCTGGCTTGCTAGTTGTTGTGGTTGTTGAATGTATTAGCCTTAATCTTAAGACTCACTAGATTTCAAAAGTTGGATCATAATATTGATATATTTCTCATTTTGATTCAGTGAGTGATGTCCAGTGCCACGGATGAGCTTCTGAAAGCATGGGCACCAAGTTACCTATTGATGTGTTGGTAATTTGGTTAAAGTCAGATCAGCAGCTTGGGATCTTGTTTAAAAATTAGTACTTTAAAAAAATAATATTCCTTCAATTATTAATAGCCAAGTATCAGTTGAATTTAATTCAGTCTTCACCTAAGGATACATATTTTGATCTATTATGGTGTTGGTGATTTTTTTAAAGTTTAGTGTCACTACAGTTTTTGCAATAAATCCAACTGTAAGAACATGAGGTATTATTTATCCTACTTTTAACTAATATAATGAACTTTATTTTCTAAACTTGGAAAAATTTCCAAATAAGGAAATTTCTCTCTTTTGAGAACACATTTTTAATTTTACATAACTATATATACCTAATATATCAAAAAGTCTTGTTTTACTCAGCTATTTTTAAGATTTTCTATTTAGTCATTATTAAAATGTAAGGAAAATTTATATTCTGAGTATTTCACAGTTGACACACTTTAATAAAGCTAATGTTTGAAATAAGTCAACTGGAATGTTTTAATCCAGTAAGGGTGTATTTTGCTTACTTTAGTAGGAGCATTTCTTAAAATCGGAACAAAGAGTAAAAGCCTATGTATTGTCTAATATGAAATTTGTGACTAAAAATTTTGATTTGTTACAGGATTTTATATTATTGGGATATAAAAAATTGAACTATTTTTTAAAAAAAATACTGAATATCACTTCATAAACTTTTAAAATGTTATTAACTTTAGTTCCCAAAACTGAATTATATCCACTGGGATTACTTAAAAAAACCTATTTTATTATTGGCACAATCATTTTGCATCAAATCAATAAACCACTTTTTAAAGAATAATTTTTATGTTGTTTCTTCAGACCTTATTTAATCCTAATAAGACTGTGGTGAAGATGTTTGTTGTGATATATGACTTACGAGATATGCCAGCCAATCATCAGACATTCCTACGACAAAGAACTTTTTCTGTACCTGTTAAACAAGAAATGAAGAGAAGTGTTAATAAAGAGAACATCCGACATACAGAAGAACGGTTATTACGCTACCTCATACATCTGAGGTAATGTTTCAGATAAATATGAAAACACGTTACTAAAGAAAAACTTCAAAATTTTAGTTTAACACCTGTCACTCTAACTAGACCAGTGTCCTTTGAAATTTGCTTAATTTGGAAGCTTTTCATATGCCAAGATACAGAAAACACATGGCATATCTTCCTGCAGTCATTGTTACTTGTTGAATTAGGAGAGTTTTCATTTATAGTGATATAATGTAAAATATTTTATATCAAAACAAATGCTCACCTATCTGGGGCAGTGAAACACATTTTTGAAACCGATAGAATTATAATATGAACTGCATATGTGGCTCTGTATTTTCCAGTAACCACATTAAAAAAAGTGATAAGAAAGAGGCAAGATTAATATATTTTCATTAACTCAACATACCCAAAGTTATAATTTGAATATATAATCAACATAAAAATTATGAATGAGGTATTTTACATCCTTTTATCATACTAAGTATTAGAAATCAAATATAGATTTATAGGAGCTGCACAACTCAATGTGAACTAGGCATATTTCAAGTGCTCAATAGCCACATGTGGCTAGTGGCTACTGTATTGGACAGGGAAGTTTTTAACTTTCATTCATCCATTTAACAAGTATGTGTCAGGTATGCTTCTGGGCACTCGGGAAACAGCAGTGTGAAAATCTTTGTTTTCAGAGAATTTATATTCTAGTAATTACATCAGAAATATCTTTTCCTCTAACTTTTGCTACCCAGGTCACAGCGCTAGGTTGTGAGAAGCTGTTTGCCCTTAGGGTCCAAGTTGCCAGTATTCTGGGACTAGGTTTTCTGCCCTTAAATCCTAGTGTAAGCTCTCAGGCAATGAGCAAATCTATTGGTTACTAGAGAGCTGAATAGCCTTCCCCCTGCCCCCAGGATTTATTTGTTTGACCAAGAGCACAAGCAGGGGGAGCAGGAAGCAGAGGGAGAGGGAGAAGCTCTCTTAGCAGAAAGCCCAACGTGGGGCTGGATCCCAGGACTCTGGGATCATGACCTGAGCCAAAGGCAGATGCTTAACTGACTGAGCCACCTAGGCACCTCTGAATAACCTTTTGTTTATAACTCTGTTCTTAGTAATTTTCTGATGCTGTTCATAGTAAGTTCTCAGTCACATCAGTGAGAGTAATTCATTTTAGCCTAACTCTTTATTCCAAAAGTTGGTATTCTTGAGAGGGAGGCACCTCCCATCCAGGGCCCAGGCCGAAGACCTCTTTAATCTGCTGCTGATGGGGACCACCAGCTATCTTTCAATAGATTTGCATTGTGGTGGTCTGGAATGAATAAAGAGTAAGCTGTCTACTTAAGTCTCATACTTGAAAAAGTCTAGTACTGCTTAACTGGTACTCTTGCCTTGGGGTCTTCTGCCTGGTGTTCTGAATCCTAGGGACATGTTGAACTGGCTCAATGTTTTTAAACCCAACTCTACACTACCTGTTATGAGCCTGATGGGAAATGTTATAAAGATTGTGGAATAAAAATCTGAAAACATACTTGGAAGACTTTTAAAAAGAGAAATGGTATGAAATAGCAGACTGTAAGAATAGCTCTCAGCCCAATCTAAGATGAGATTCAACTCTCTACACTTTGATTTGATACCATTCCTCTTGAAGTTTCACCACCATAGCCATATGTAACCAACATTGACTAAAGAAAACATAAACTATCCCAGCCTTTTTAATCCCCACATAGTGATTAGATACTTTAAATGCTGTAAAGAAACATCTTTGGGAAGTATACCACATATGTATGAGTATGTTATTCTGGCTAATGGTCTCAGTTTTCTCCTTCAGATTAAGAAGGTAAAAAAACAAACAAACAAAAAACTTCAGACAGAATGGAAGAGTGAGCTGACATTCAGCTCACATACAACTGACCACCAGATTTTTCAGCTAATTTAGGAATAAAATTCATATACCCAAAGAGTATTTCTGGTATGCAAAGGGAAAACCAGAGAGATTAGCACTAAAGAGTATGTTTGTATGTTTGACTATCTTCCAGATAAGTTTATATGACAAAAGGCTCCAGCCCCCTGTATTATGTCATAGATATTAGCAGGATATAGACAACAGTTCCATAAACAGTTCTGATACCATTTTCATTTCACTACAAACTTTTGTCTTTTTAATGATGGGCAGGCTTTATTTAGCTAGCCATTACTGATGATAGCAATAATTCCTCAATACTTCATTATTTTCTGTGGTGAGTTTTCAGGTTTGGAATCCATTTTAATGTACTCAAAATTGGGAGAGGGCAAGTTATGTGAAATGGATGTAACTAGAAGATGCTAGGACTACAAAGCCCAAATGTAGTATGATTGTCTAATGTGAACTGAAACTTGAAACTATAGGCGAGGGAGGATCCATGTGTTATGGTGTCACGGATGAAAAGTAGGATGGTATGTGAAACAAGCTTTACAGAAAGAAACATCTTTGATATTTTAAGAAGGAAAAAGGAGTATGGATTGTTTAGGGAATAAAAAGGGAGAAGCACTTAACTAGCAGCACATACATTGGCAATAGAAGACTAAACAAATATCTTGTTGAAGAGTCATTCTTAATATTGCAGCAAGACTAATTCTTCTTGCTTTCAAATTTTAAATACTCAAGTTTGTTTGTTTTAAAAACTCAGTCCCTGAAATGTTGCATCTTTCTGTTTGCTTGTTTGTATAGGTTCCAGAGTTCTAAATCTGGAAAGATCTACCTCCATAGAGATGTACGGCTCCTGTTCTCAAGAAAGTCTATGGAAGTTGATAGCGGTGCTGCATATGAACTCAAATCTTACACTGAATCGCCAACAAACCCTCAGTTTTCACCAAGATGTTGATAAGGAGTGACAACTTAAAGTATTCACTCAGTACCCAAGTTTGAAAGTAAAAACTAG
>CM052797.1:35461300-35518901 GCA_028533885.1 Nasua narica | reverse complement strand
TTTAATATTTAATGTTTTCCTTAATACTCAAGTGATGTTTGTCTCTAGTGTTCTAATGTAGCACAAATCCTATGTAAAATCATACTATGTATTTTTGACGTTAATGTTGAAATCCAAAATATATGCACAAGTCTTTAATTTTGTGTGATGTGTTTTAAGTACTATTCATTTAATTTATTGAAAATGAGAATGAAATGTTGAGCTTCTTTAAGATTAACGCACTATGCAAGCATGTGTACTTTTTATATCTCCCAGCTTTAGTTTTTACTGCATCCAGGTTGCTGTCTCACATACTAGTCCTTTAACATGCTTTTTTGGCAGTGCAATGTGGACTAAGCTGCTTCATATTCCCTTTGCAAGTTCAAATCATTATGCCCATTCATACTCCTTCTAGAACTCCTTATCCCTAAAACAGTTCTATTTTTCCTTAATTACTACTACAGAGGCTTTACATTAAATTGCTGTCCCATGCTAGATAACTTTTGCAAATTGTTAAAAAGAATATGTACTTTGAAAACAAATTAGTATTTATATTGTAAATATATGCAAAAAAACAAAGAAATGTGTATTTGGCTTTTATTTTTAGATGAGACATTCATGTGATTGAGTGATTTCTAGTAGTCGTCAGACAGTTTCCATTCTAGCATTATAGCAGACAAGAGGAGAGGGAAGTTGTCTTGAGCCTCTTCCCCAAGGAAATTTATCACTTTTTTAAAAGATTTTATTTATTTTGGAGAGAGAGAACGAGCAGGGAGGAGGTCGGGAGAAGGGAGAGAGGCAGACTCCCTGCTGAGCAGGAAGCCCAAAATTGCTCAGTCCCAGGACCTGGAGATTCATGACCTGAGGCAAAGGCAGATGGTTAACCAACTGAGCCACACAGGCGCCCCAAAATTTATCACTTTCTTGCTCAGGGTCACAATGGAAGGAAGGCATTTGGCAGCTAGGAAAACCCTTAAGCAAGGGAACTTGGCTGAATGCATCAAAAGCCCTCCCTCCATCCCCCTTAGAAGAGTGGTTTTAGATGTTTGTGCAGGGACAGGGAACAACAGGAGATCAGACAATAAGGCACAGATAAAATACCAGGAGGGCATCTGGGTGGCTCAGTCAGTTAGGCATCTGCCTATTAGTTACGACTCTGTTCATGATTTCCTGCAGCTCAGGTCATGATCTCATGGATGGTGAGATTGAGCCCCTCGTTGGGATCCGTGCTAAGCAAGGAGTCTGCTTAAAGATTCTCTCCCTCTGCCTCTCCCCCCACTTGCACACACATGCTCGCTCATTCTCAAATCTTTAAAATAAAATACCACCTAAGAGAGAAAAGGTTATTGGTATTCCATAAAGCTAAAAAAAAAAAAAAAGTTGTCATTGGCACAAATTTATTAAGATTTATTTTTCATTTTCAGACCATGGAAACAACATGGATTTAGGACCCATAACATTTGGATTATAGTCCCAGCTCTAATATTATCTAATAGGACTGACTCCAGGAATTCTCTAAACTTTCTGAGTCTGTGTGATTGAGGAAATGAGGTGAGAGTATTGATAATATGTCTGCTTATGTTCTGTCACCTGATTCTTAGAATCAGTATTCCAATATAAGTATCTTGATTTCTTACACATTTGACCAAAGTAAGTATTGGTAATTCTATATAAAACCTGGAAAAAACACCAAGCATTTAAACCATCAAAATACCTTTTTTAAAATTAAAATTTTAAAATTATTGTTTCTTTGACCTCTCCAGTAATCCAAAAATTAGTGATGTATGTTCTCTGCAGGTGTCTTTTTATGTGGCTACCTCACTGTATCCTTTCTAGAATTATTTCTAATAATTCATGGAATTATTATTCCATGGAATTATACAGAACAGGAAAAATCCATGTTTCTGGGCATTTTTTTCTTTTGTAAGATTTATTTGTGAGAGAGAGATGCATGCATGCACACACGCGTGTGCAGGAGGGGAAGGACAGAGGGAGAGGGAGAAGCAGACTCCCTGCTGAGCAGGGAGCCCCATGTGGGGCTCAATCCCAGGACACTGAGATCATGACCCGAGCGGAAGGCAGACCATCTGAGTCACTCAGGTTCCCCTTCATGGGCAATTTAAAGAAAATTTTAAGAAGATTGAAACATCTGGGTGCATCCTGTGCTCTTGCTGGCGAGTTTGTGCAAGAGAAACATGTATTGAAATTTTGTCCCTCTTCTTAGGGCCTGTTATGCCCACATTGTTCTTTCCAATTGAGATATGGTCACCCAGCACCTGTCTGCTCTTACTTGCCCTGGCACTATCTCTAATATAATAGTTTTTTTCCTACCCTTCTTCTGTCACAAGCCAAGACTTGACCACACTTCCCCTGTCACAGACCTTGTCACTAGATTGCGTGTGGGCATGCAGGTAAAGCTACCAGCAGACACTAGTTCACCTGTGCTAGATAATAGAGAGCTCTTCACTTACTGCAGGATCACTGGGCAGATTTGCAGACTAACAAAATGAATCATTCTGATAACTTGCTTTACAAAGAAACTCCGGGAGCGCCTGGGCGGCTCAGTGGGTTAAGTGCCAACTCCTGATTTTGGCTCAGATCATGATTTAGGATCATGGGATAGAGCCCCTTTGAAGCCCATGTCAGGCTCCACACTCAGCAGATAGTCTGCTTAAGATTCTCTCCCTCTCTCTCTGCCCCTCCCTCGTCAAGATAAATAAATCTTTTTTTTTTAAGATATTTATTTGAGAGAGCGCACAAGGCGCGGGTAGGGGGACAGGAAAAAGCAGAATCCCTGCTGAGCAGAATGAAAGAGAGGAAAATCCTTCTCTTTCAAGGCTTCATTCTAAGGATTCCCACCCACTCTTCGCTCATTAGTTCTGTGAATGAAGCAGTGACTCTTTTTCAAGCTTTAAAGATTCATGCAATACATGTTCATTATCAGATTTTTGCACACTACTTAATTATGTATAGTAAATACAAAAGTCCCTTTCAGCTATCACTTTATAGAGATGGTCACTGTGAAATTTTGGTATTTGACACTCCTTATGGCCTACTAGACCTAGGAATACAGTGTCAGTCTAGATGGGAGGAAGGCTTTTCCTCATGGTAGGAATTCGTTCTCAATTCCTAAAATTATGTATGCATTGAAATCAGCCCATCCTACTCCATCATGGATCATCTATGAGAAAGATGTCCTCTCTAAAAATTTTTATTGTGGAATTACAGTTTGTGAGGTCTGTATTTTAAACTTGGACACTGGGAAGAGAACATAGGAATGCCTACTATGAATGTGCCAGGCAGTGTAAACAATTTATATTTAGTACTTAAAGCCATACTGCAGAGAGTATAGATCTATTATTCTATAGTGAAAGAAAAGGAAGCTTGAAGAGCTTGCCCAAGGTCCCACTGTCAGAAGACTCAGGATTCAAATCTGAGTTAAAGTTTAGGTCTTTTCCACTGTACTACACTGGAATTTTGCCTCTTTTTTCATTCTTTTTCCACTAGTAATTATGGTCCGGCTTAAAATATACTTTTATCAATATTCTGGCAATAAAGTTTATAAGTTGTGTATGATAAGTGAGATAAGACAATGCCTATTAATCATTAGGGGAAAAAAAGACTTAAAAAAAAAAAAAGACTTTAGGAAGAGATGTCCTAAAGCTACTCAGAGGCCATTCATCTTAGTATACAGTCAGAAGGCATGCAAATAAAGTTGAGGGAAATTTTAAAAACACATTGTGGTAAATTAGAGATTTTACTTTTGAGAGAGCAGGTTGGGGGGTTGGAGGAGTAGAGGGAGAGAGAGAATCTCAGTCTCCATGCCGAGTGAGCAGTGGAGAGCCCAATGTGGGGCTCAATCCCACAACCCCAAAATCAAGAGTTAGATGCCCAACCAAGCCACCCTGGCACCTCATTTTTAAGAAATTTTAAAGGTTTAAAATTTATGGAGTCTCTTCCAGATCCCCCTGTTCATCATTCTTTTTAACTCATTCAAAATTTTCCTGTTTGTACTTTCAATTCATATAAAGATCTGTCATCTTACTAAGTCCTTAGAGAAGTAACATCCATCAATTTCTAGGTTCCATTTCTGACACTGAAGTTTTTGAAACTACTCTTTTTTTACAGTTAACCGACCTTACTCAGATAATGTTTGTTCCCTGGCCTTAGCTCACAGAAGTCACCATTTATATTCAGGGTCTTTGGAATTCTTTATCTCACTTGGCTTCCTGAGTTGATCTTCCAGGCTCTTCCTATATCTTCCTTGCATAAATGTATTCTATTCTTGGGGTGCCTGGCTGGCTCAGTCGGTGGAGCATGCAACTCTTGATATTGTGATTTGAGCCTCACATTGGGTATAGAGATTACTTAAAAATACAATCTTTTTTTTAAAAGATTTTATTTATTTATTTGATAGAGATCACAAGTAGGCAGAGAGGCAGGCAGAGAGACAGAGAGAGAGAGCGGAAGCAGGCTCCCTGCTGAGCAGAGAGCCCGATGCGGGGCTCAATCCCAGGACCCTGAGATTATGACCTGAGCTGAAGGCAGAGGCTTTAACCCACTGAGCCACCCAGGCGCCCCTTAAAAATAAAATCTTAAAAAAATGAGCTGGTGCCACTACCACTGCAACCAAGATGGCCAGGAGACTCAGCCTTCCTCAATGATGCTTGGACCAGGAAACCAGTGCTGGTTGTGTCCTTCACCATTGGGGGGCCACACTACTATTCTGCCCACCCTCAGCCCCTTCACCAAAAACACCACCATGATCAACCAGGCCACACCCTACAACTATCCAGTGCCCCCTCTAAGATGATGGGGACATGCCCGACATGCCCAGGTCTCCAGCTTGGAATGGCTGAAGAAATTGTGAGCACCTCTGGTGGCATGGAGGAGGTCCCCTCCCGTGTGGACAATACAAATGTGAAAAGCTACTCCAGGGAGAAAAATGTATTCTGTTCTTGATACTTGCTACAATATCAGCAATGATGCAGGTAGATAGCCTTTCTCAGCTGCTTTAGGAATGGATGGGGTGGGACATTATTTCCTTTACTTCTACAAACTCTTGAGCTAGGGTACTTGCACCTCTAAAAGACCGCTTTTATATACCTGCCAAGTTTCAAGCCTGAAAAATCTTGTGCATGTGTGGATCAGAATCACCAGGGGGAGCTTTGGTTAAACAGAAATACTTGAACCTAGGGCCCCTGGGTGGCGCAGTTGGTTGAGCGACTGCCTTCGGCTCAGGTCATGATCCCGGAGTCCCGGGATCGAGTCCCACGTTGGGCTCCCAGCTCCATGGGGAGTCCGCTTCTCACTCTGACCTGCTCTCTCTCTCTCTCTTTCCTAATAAATAAATAAATAAAATCTTTAAAAAAAAAAAAAAGAAATACTTGAACCTTGCCCCTAGACCTAATGAAAATCTGTTAATGGGTTTCTCAGTGATTCTAGTCCCTGTGGCTAATTTAATTAAAATCAAATTCAAAATTCATTTTCTCAGTTGCACTAATCACATCTCAAATACTTGATAGTCAAATTAGAGGCAATTGTTTTTTGTTTTTTGTTTTATTTTTTAGAGGTGAGGAGTGGCTGAGGGAGAGAGAGAATCTTAAGTAGGCATCATGACCTGAGCAAAAATCAAGAATTGAACATTTTGGGGCACGTGGGTGGCACAGTCAATTAAGCGTCTGCCTTCAACTCAGGTCTTTATCCCAGAGTCTGAGGATTGAGTATAGGGATTAAGTCCCGCCTTGGGCTCCCTGCACAGTGGAGAGTCTGCTTCTCCCTCTGCCCCTCGCCCTGCTTGTGCGTGTGCATGCTCTCTCTCAAGTAAATAAATAAAATCTAAAAAAAAAAAAAAAGAGAGAGATAGACAACTTAACCTCCTGAGCCACCCAGGTGCTCCTGTTTCTGTTTTTTGTTTTGTTTTTTGTTTTTAAATCTAGGCTCTATGCCCAGCATGGAGCCCAACACAGGACTTGAACTCACGACCCCAAGATCAAGACCTGAGCTGAAATCAAGAGTTGGAGGCTCAACCAACTGAGCCACCCAGGTGCTCCTGACTAGTGACAATTGTATTGGGTAGCACAGATATAGATTATTTCCATCATCATCATAGAAAGTTCTTTTGGACAGCACTTGTCTGGAATATATAGATGGCACTTAAAGCAATGAAGTAGAAGTGATCTGTAGAGTGTAAAACTTGAAAAAAGAAAGGGATCCAAGGACAGAATTGTTAGAATCCTCCCATTTAGAGGAAGGTAAAGACTCAACAAAAGAGATAAAAAGGAATGGCCAGAGAAGCAAAAGAATAGAATCCTAGAGGTTAAGAAAAGTTTTGAAAAACAGGATGTTGTTGATCTGCATGTAATTTTAAACATTAAGGTACATGATTAAGGATGCTGAGGAGTGTTACCTGGGGAAGGATGGCTTCTCAGGTCTCCACAACGTGGCACTGACCTTTGTAAATTTCCCATTGACCAAAGTCTGCCTCCCAGAAATTCAAGAAATTCAAACTTGCCCTCATGTGAGTGTCACTATCTTTCAGAAACAGAATCTCTTTATCCAAGATTACACATACTGATTTTTTATATATGTGGTCTCAGATTTTAACTCAGGCTCACAAATATATTGATACAAGATATACATCAGAACACTAATTTATTAATGAAAATACAACTGTTAGATGCTTCAGTTAGCCTAACTACTGCATTCTCCTTTCTTCCTATAGTTCTATACGTAGGGAAGGCAATTTTTCAGTAAGTTACTTTGCGATTATGGAATGAGAACAAATAATTGATCTTAAGTTTCTCAGTTGGCCCAGCTCAAAGCACTCTCAAAGGAAAGGATACTCTCCAAGAGCTGGCCTCTTGCACTCTTGTATTCTAAGTACTTACTAGCTTGACAAACCTCTTCCTTCTTTTCTCCGAAAGGAGTGTAGTTTAAGATTTTGTTTTTCGGTTGCAATCCCAGTGCAATTATTCCTGTCTGAGAGTCTTCCTGGGAAACTCTGGTTGAACGTTTTGATGGTTTCCAAACTCCCACAGAATTGCATTCATTATCTGTTGCTGTTTACTAGTTTAACTCTTAGATGGCAACTTGATTTCCAAGTTTCTGAGACAGACTTCTTTGGAAAGACCCTGTAAAGTATTGCTGGTAGCTATTCAGATGTCAATCAGATTGAGGATTACAGGTAAAGTCAACAGATACGGTAATTAAGAAAGTCATGGATGAGTTTGGTGCCAGGGTTTTCAGTAAAGTTGTGGGAGTGGACTCCCGGGAGTAGACAAATAAATGGAATTTTAATTCCTTCATTAGATATTTATTGAACATCTAGGACATGCTGAGCTCTGGGAGTGAAATATGAGCAAATATGGACGAGGTCCCTGCCCTGATGCGGCTTCTCTGAGCAAGAAAGGTGACGTTAATAGAGTAATCATAACAATTAATGTCTAATGACACAGTGTGTGTTGCTGGGGAGCTTTACAGAGATGTGACCTGACCTAGTGTTAGGGGCTCGAGAAAAGCCTGAGGCGATGACGCAGAAGGGGGGGGGATGTGAAAGATGCATATAGTTAAGTAGGCAAAGCGGAGCGGGGAGAGACTTGTGGAGCGAAGCACAGAGCTTTGGAGCGCCCAAAAGAAAATATGCATGGCTACAGTGCGGAGAGCAAGTAAGAGAATCAGACCAGGCGAGTCCGGGAAAGTAGAAATAATAAAGCTCCTGGAACAGGCAGAAAAGGGCGGGGAACGGGGCTCCAGTTATAAACTACAATTCCCAGGAAGCATCTGGCAGACGGATGTGAGGTGAGGCGCGAGCCGCGACCTTTGAAGGAAGAAAGGAAGTGCTTCGGCGTCGCAGAGCCAGAGAAGTGGGGAAAGGTAGGTAGGGGCGCGGTGCGGGAGGGGCGGCCGGGCCCCAGTGGGCCGCAGTCGCGGGCTGCCGAGCGCTGCGAGGCTCCGTGTCGTCATAAGGCGGCGGCCATTTTCGCGGGCGGAGGCGGCCCGAGCGGGCGCTCGGAGAGCGGGGGCGGGCGGGCCTGAGGCGGTGCGGCGGCCGGGCGGCCTCGGCCACCCGGTGATCGCATCTTCTCCCGGCGTCTTGTTGCAGAGGGAGCAGTATGTCCGCGGAAGTCCCTGAGGCAGCCTCCGCGGAGGAGCAGAAGGTGAGTGTGCACGGGGAGCGGCGCTTGCGGCTCGGAAGGCCCAGAGGCGAGGCTGCCGGGGACCGGGCCTGCCGGGCGGCCTGTTCCCGCCGCGTGCGGAGGGGCGCGTCCGGAGTGGGCTCAGGGCGCCTGGTGCGGAGAGCGGGAGGAGCCCCGCGCTCCTCGGCCCTCCCGGCCGAGCTCTCTCCCACATCTGCTGCTCGCTGAAACTGTGGTGCCTAGCGCCAGCGTGGTGGGAGTTTGAACATTGTCCACGTCCTCGCTGAGGCTTGCCTTTTCTAGGGCCTCGGTGTGTCGCGTTTTTCCTTACGCCCGACTATAGAGACGAGCAGTTTCTGTGCGTGGAACCTAAGTTTCTCCGTGAGCTTCACTTTGCGTAGGAAGTTTTATTTCTCCCTTGGAGAACCAACTCTCTTAACTACTGGTATTGTCCACAGGCTTTTCACTCCTAAGGCGGTATCTCGAGTTTGGGCGGTGAGTTAGACCCGGGTTGGCATTTCAGTTCCAATCTTTGTTTGCCGTGTAATCTCGACCAGTTGCTCAACTCCTTAGTTTTCAGTCTCATCATTGGTAAAATAATAATAGTACTTCATGTGGTTGTTGTGAGGCTAAAAGGAGGTAGGTAACTTAAAGATTTAGCGCCGTCTCTAGCAAAAATGTGAGCCCCTGGCGTCTGCATATGGCACTTGACTGAGAATTAAAAGCTTGGAATTTAAAAATTTTTTACCAACTTGGTTGGTCTGGATTTTCGTAGAAACAGGAATATTTTGTAAACCCACTTGTAATATTGAAGGAAAATATGCCACAAATCATTATAATTCAAATTATGAATATTAAGGCTTTCTCTTTTATCTATGCTAGTTCTTAACCCCTTCCACCATCATTATTTCTGTTGCCCTGCCATCCTAGGTGCTTGTAGCTGGCCTGCAAAGGCCCATGATCTCTTGTTTCTTAAATTGTGCACGGAAAGTTACCAGCACTTTTTCTTGAAAAATCAGAGGGCCATTATCATAAATAGATTTGGCTTAATGCTTGGACTTTGTAAGGCCTTCTGCTTAATGTTTACTCATGCTCCTAATCAGGTTGGAAATTTGATTAGTGTATTAGTGTTCTAAGTCCATGCCATATGTTCTTAACCATGTTAACTTTTCTTCAGTTGGATGGTTTTGTTATATTGTAAGTATTTTTTTTAAAAAAAAACCAATACCATAAATAATAGGCCAAGTTATATTATTCGGGAATATTCCAATGAAAATTATGTTGGATATTTTTTACACTCAACAAAAACAAAAATGGACTCTCCAGCAAAAAAATATATGTGTGTGTATATATATAGTTTAAAGATTGCAGTCTTAACTGTAACATGAAATGTTATTTATTAACTGAAAAATATTTATTGTGGTATTCATAACTGGTTGGGATTTCACAACTCAGAAAAAAAATACAAACTGTGTCTGTGCTGTCTTCTCCTAAACACTGAAATCAACCTCAGTTTTGACTTCACATGTACAGTAGTGTGCTATGTAATTTTCTTTTATGAGATTTGTTAGGGTGCTGCCAGAGTGTAAAGTGTTGATTTTTACAGTATAAATGCTTTTACTTGGAACAGCTTAATATTCTGTCTCTGAGAGTATTAAACATGTCTTGAATGTTTTCATGAATGTCAACATTACAAATTTAATTCAAGTCCTTTGGTTTTAGGGCTGCTGTCATTAATACCAAAGGGTGTGGGTAATATAAAGTCCCTTCTTGAATTAGGGATTGGCTGTAGATGTTAAGTGCCCGTAGCATGGATACCATCCCTAAACATGAGGAGAATGTGCAGAGTCACTTCTGTGTTCCTAAGGGCCAAATCACCTGTTTCTTCTATTTGGAAGAATAGTTAGATGACCTAAAAAATTGGATTATTCTCTGTGTACTCAGTTGATCTTTCAATTAAAGTCAAAGTATTCAGCTAAAATACTTTTTTAGTTTTATGGTATGTTAGCCTATTGCCTCTGAAAAATTAAGATAAAGAGATGAGCCTGCATGGAGTAAAAGCTAAGTCACTGTCTGAGTGCCCCTTGTTAAGGGAAGAAAACTGTATAGATCACTGTTTTTTACTGGGATATTAATTAAATATGTACAAGCATGAAAATAAATATAAACATCTATCTCTTTAATACTCCTTTAAAATTAAAGTGGGCACCTGGAAGGCCCAATTGGTGGAGGATGTAGCCTTTGATCTCGGGGTCGTGTTTGAGCCCCACACTGGACGTAGAAATTACTTTAAATTTTTTTAAATTAAAACAAATACAAACAAAATTTGTGTAAATTATTAATTAATTGTGGCATGGTATTTTACTGAAAGTAAATTTCCAATGTATTGAGAATGTGGTAGCAATTCTAAGTGCAGGAACTCTTTGAGTATGGCAAGTTAATGCTCCCCTGGTCGTATGATGACTCAGTTCTTTTTAAAAACTAACCTGTGTGATCATTTAACCCTCAGGTTAGAAAAACATCATTACATTTTGAATTCAGCTGTGTTCTTTTCTCATTATCTTGGACAGAGTACTGCTTAGTCTCTATCATCATAAATGAATGCTCAGATGGAACTCATGTAGCACTTAGATATGAGAAGGCAATTCAGATGTGCTAGTGTATGGTTATATTTTTTTCTTCTAGATTATCACTGAAGTGAACACAAAACATTAAAAAAATTTAGCGGAGACCTCTTGGATCTGTCACCTGTGAATTCCACTTTGAATAACACCTCAGTCAGACTGGTGTGTGCTCTTGTCCTCTTGTGAGAAGAGGCATCTGGAGACTTAAAACACGTAATTCTGTTTTCATTGTGAGCATCTTAAGCTCAGGGACTTTCCTTTATATATCTTTTCTCCTATAGCATCTGTATTAACTGATTCAATCCATTCATTTCATTTTTCAGAAAATGTTGATTGAATGAATTTTCCTCAAATTTTCAGTTGAAACCATTGTCAAAGTACTATTTCAGTACAGATGACAATGCTTGTACTGCAGTTTAAAAAGGGGGGGATAGACTATAGTCATATAAAAACCTTTGTTTAGACCCACTAAAGAAATCTGAATCAAAGTAGAGGAATGTGTATATATGCATTTTCTTACATACTATGGTTTTTAAGTTTTTTAAAAAAAGATCTCAATAGCAGGTTTTCTAGAGATTTTGTTACTAGAGCCGTCAAAATAGTAAGATTTCTTGGAGGAAGCTACTAGAGCTCTCAACTAAAATATTTTTGTCAGTTTATTTTTTTTTTAAGATTTTATTTATTTATTTGTCAGAGGGAGAGAGACAGCAAGAGAGGGAACACAAACAGGCATCCCGCTGAGCGGGGAGCCAAATGTGGGCTCGGATCCCAGGACTCTGGGATCATGATCAGAGCCTAAGGCGGAAGCTTAATGACTGAGCCACTCAGGTGGCTCTTTTTTTTTTTAATCAGTTTAAAAGATAATGCTGTGTTGGGACACCTGGGTGACTCAGTTAAGCGTCTACCTTTGGCTCAGGTCCTGATCCCAGGGTAATGGGATCAAGTCCCGCCTTGGCTCCTTGCTCAGCAGGGAGCCTGCTTCTCCCTTTTCTGTCACTCCTGCTTGTGCCGGCTTGCTCTCGCTTGTGCGCTCTCTCTCTCTCTCTCTCTCTCTCTGACAAATAAAATCTGTAAAAAAAATAAAGATAATGCTTGGTGCTTTTGCAAGTGGTAGAAAAGGAACAGAAATATTGCATAAATTACTTCCATATATCATCATTAAAGAGTAAATACAAATTGCTTTCCTATTTTCCCAGATTTTAAGGAATTGCCATTAATATTGGTCTTTTCTGGGTCTATCTTAACACTGCCTTTGGTAACTAAAAAGTGCAAGGGTGTTTTTAATTTTAACTTTTAGATCACAACCCTAGATTCTTAGCAATCTAGTAAACCTCAGAAAAGTTTTAAAACATTTCTCTGCTATCTTCGCAAGTGTACTATACAACAGTGTTTTAGGCTTGCCTCTGTTAGATTTTTATTCCCAAACCTGTGCTACTATAACATGAAACATTTCAAAGATAAGCTTATGGTGAAACTGTCAGGTGTTACAAAGTTTCTTAGCTTTATTGAGCCAAATGGAGTACACTGTGTTCATTCAGTAGGCTTTTATTGAACACCTGTTAAATGCCAGGCACTGTGTAAGTAGCAGGGACTTAATTGGACCACAGTATTTTTCCCTAGAGGTTGGTAACAGTACTGATACTTTCCTGGCAATATCCCAAAGGATTTGTTGGCTTTCATTCATCTTTTCTTTTTATTCATCAGTCAGTACATCAGTGAACATATTGCTGAGCAGATAGAGGAAAATTAGCTTAGAGTGATCAGATTTTTATTGCTGATGTTGCTGTGTAACTTCACTGCTGAAGGCTAAAAGTGGTATCAATCATTCAGATTTATTAGCAGTCCATAGCAGACTACATAATCCCTAACTGAATGTTCTTTTTTCTGCATGTTTTTATACTTTATGCCCCACTTGCTTCCGAAAAGGATATATATAATGTATTTCAGTAGACTATTTTACAAAAATTCAGGTGCCTAAAAATATTAGGTTGTGTGCTACATATAGAGTATACAATGAAGATAAACTTACATACTTGTCGAGGATAACCCTCATTTATAATACTGTTTTTAGGTATTTTTTTGGTACATGCTAAGCTTTGTTATGATAATCCTAGGTTTCTGGTTTCCCAGTTTGTAGCTAGAGTAAATGTTCCAGAAGTCTAATGGTCCTTCTACACTTCTCCCCACCAAAGGTATTATCAGCATAGAAACCATTCAGGTGAGTGAATCCACTCACATTCTAGCATCTATTCCACAAAATAGTAAAATTGTTGTATGACATAGAAGTTTCTTGGAGGATAAAACTTTGAAAAGATTTGAGTTTTTAAAAATATTTCTTGGGTAAGCCTATCATTCCCCTATTTTGTTGATCCTCTGTTTTATCTTTTTTTTTATTCCATAATTTCTGCTTTTTATTTTCTCCTATTCTGTTTGGGTTCCCTTCTTTGTTTTCTAAAGTTGGATACATAATAGCTCACTGAGTTTTCATTAAATATAAGCCCTTTTAGGGACCTTTGTTGTATCCTCCAAGTTTGGTTACTATATAGAATTTTTATTATCAGTGAGTTCCCTGTGGTTTTTTATTCCTGTTATTTTTTAACTATCAATTATTTCATTAATATACTTTTTTAACTTTATACACATTGCAGTTTTAATGAGTTAAGCTATTTTAGTAATGTATTTTAATTTCCGAATAGTAGGGCTGTGTAAATTTTTTTATTATTGACTTTCTTATGAATTATAGTCATAGATTGTGGTCTGGATGAAAATGGTTAAGACTTGCTTTATAGCCTAGTACTTCGTCAGTTTTTCCATTTGTGCTTGAGTCTTCTCACATATTTCCTAACTATTGGGTACAGAAATAAAATCTGGTATCTTGACTACTTTTTATTTTTCACCTGTCAGTTACTGAGGAAGGTGTTTTGAAATCTATGCTGATAGACTTGTCAGTTGTTACTATAATTGTCAATTTTTGCTTTATATATTTTGAGGCCTTTTTAAAAAGATTTTATTTTTAAGTAATCTCTGTACCCAACATGGGGCTTGAACCCACAGTCCTCAGATCAAGAGTCATATGCTCAAAAAAAAAAAGTCACATGCTCTACCAACTGAGCCAGCCAGGGTCCCCTTTTGTTTTGTTTTTAACCTCATATATTAAGACATTAAAATTTGAAAAGGTAATGTGTCAATTATATCTCAGCAAAGTTGAGGGGAAAGTTATTAAGTGACTTGTCAGTATACATTAATGTACATCAATTTCTTTGCTATTACTTTCTAAATCTCAAGCCTTTTTCAAGATTTATCTTCATTCTAGTCAAAATAAATACTTAGGAAGAACTCTGAAGGATGTCCAGAAACAGGGAATCACACCAAATTCTATGTGCCCTTTTGCATTTATTTTATTTTATCTTATTTTATTTTATTTTATAAGATTTTATTTATTTGACAGAGGCAGAGAGGGAATACAAGAAGGGGGAGCAGCAGAGGGAGAAGCAGGCTTCCTGCTGAGCAGGGAGCCCAATGTGGGGCTCGATCCCAGGACCCTGAGATCATGACCTGAGCTGAAGGCAGAGGCTTAATGACTGAGTCACTCAGGTGCCCCCCTTTTGCATTTTTTAACATGACCATAAGGATGAATTGCTTATTTTATGTGATATTATCAAAACCACTTCGGGTTTTTTAAACAGAAAGGGATGTGATTTAGGGAATTAGAATACAAATTATTAGAAAAAGGATGAAGGAATAAAGATGGAAGATGATGTTTCTGGAGGTGAGGAATTGCAGAAGGCTGTTGGCTCTGCACAAGTGAACACTATTCTGAGTTCAGCATCCTCTATGCATAGCTTCAGTAGCCCCTGATTATTGGCTTGATGTCCCTCTGCAGGAGCTCCTGGGCTACTGCTCATTGTCGCATTGTTGGTGACCCATCACCAGGAAGAATGGATTCTTTCTCCCGTGCCTTTTAATCAGTTTTAGGTGTCATTGGCAAACCTAATAGGAATTCATTCTGGGTAATGTAGCTTCAGGCTTCTAACTGGTGATTTAGGGGAGTGTTTTAAAGAAGAGTAAGTGTAGGGGCGCCTGGGTGGCTCACTGGCTTAAGCTTCTGCCTTCAGCTTAGATGGTGATCTCAGGGTCCTGGGATCCAGCCCCGCATCTGGCTCTCTGCTCAGCGGGGAGCCTGCTTCCTCCCCCCTCTCTCTCTGCCTGCCTCTCTGCCTTCTTGTGATCTCTGTCTCTCTGTCACATAAATAAATAAAATCTTTTAAAAAGAAAAAAAGGGTAAATGTGGGCTGAATGCCAGCGGACGTAGTCTGCCACCTGACATGTTATTTATACTTCATACTACAAAGCCCAAGCATTTCAACTTCTGTATCAGTAAGATCCTATAACTGTACATTTCCAAAAAGTTAAGAATGTTTCTGTGTGATCGATGAAAGGTGTCCTAGATGGCTTGATGGTATGTACTATGTTTTACAAATGTAGCTTTGGTCGTACTTTTCCCCCTTTTAGTGTTAAATGCAGCTGAAATTCTGAGACACTTGCTCTTGTGCTGTGTATTTGGCAAGACAAAGATTTATTGTTTATCTAGGACATATTATAAATCCATTCTAAACCTAAATGGTATTTTTTTCTGTAGATGCTGTTACCCAAAACATTTTTTATAATAAACTATTTTGATTTAATTGAACATGCTTAATATTATGTAAACATATACATGGATGTATTCCTTATTTAGAAAATAAGGGAATGCCAGGTACAGTGTTATATTGTGTACAACTTTCTTCCCCTCTATTATGAGGGAAACCTACAGAAACACTAGAAATTAGGGAAAGTTGCTACCCCTATATCAGAAGTTTTATGGAATTTCTTTTACAAATAGAGAGCTGATAATTCAACTCAAACAAAGGAAGTGGAGAGCCTTTATTTCCCAGGACCAAGAAAGCTGGATGGTTTTAGTGGAAATGTAGAGGACTCTCTGTTAACACCCTTTAATTTGAATGTGCGAGGACTCAAAGGCTGTAATCAAGTTACAGTCCTTTTCAACTAACATCCAAATTTAATGTTAACCAGTTTAAAAAGCAACTGTATAGGGGAACCCAAGAATAGGTTCCTTCTCCCAATTCCCTAAATAGCACCACTGTCATACAGCTGCACCTATAGGAAATGCCTACAGTGATGGCTGAGCCACCAAAGACAAACTCTAGCCCACCTTCCTACACTAAACTGGTAACCTTAAATTTATATTATTTCTTTAGCTTTTGTGATGAATACAGTATAGTCCTACCTTACGTAGGGGTTAGATTCTAAAGTTAGTAAGGCTAGAATCATGTATAACTAAAATCACCCTTGAAAAAGCCAGCGAAGTCATAGTGGAGACAGTTCCATTAGTTCTCAATAGGACCAGTAGTCACTTTTTTAATCTAGTGGTTGAACAGATGTCTGGGCTCATTCTTCAGTTGATTGACAGCTGAGGTGGTAGACTCGTATTGTAGGGGCTGAGTTTTTAAATAGTAGAATGATAAACAAAACATTGATACTCTTAAATTCTGAAAGAGACCCAGGATTGAGATCATCATGGGAATAGCAGGTTTGCATCACACACCTTACACTTGAGCTCTCTCTGGGGCATACTCTTCCTGAATGGAATGACTGGCAGAATCACTGATACTATTTAGAGTCTCTGTCTCTGGCAGAGCACACATAGTTGAATTTTGTGTATATCAAATGAGTGATGTGACCACTTAAAGAGACTGAAAATCTAAATAGATGCATGAAATTGTAGCATAAAAGGGAGGTAGAACACTTGGAGTCAAAGGGAGCATACATATAAAGGAAGCCCCATAGAAAAAATATGTTTGACAGCAGCAGTAGCTTTAATCTCAAAATACTACAAGACTAAAAATGAGAAGATGTACTAACACATGAGGAAGCTAGTCAAGATGAAGGAAATACTGACAATGTATAAGCTGAACAGAGCTGATTACAAAGCATGTATGAATATAATTTTGAAGAAAATGCATTCAAAAATCGTAAGTCATTTTAGGCATAAATGATTTGCTTGCTGTACAGGAACAGAAGGCTTAGCATTTATGGATATTCATTCATTTTTGACATTCATAGATAACCTGGAAGAATTGAGATAAGCCGAGATATGTGATTTTGCCATTGCCCCGCATTGCCTATCAGAGAAACTTTGTTTTTCTTGATTCATTCTTCTTCATTACTTGCCATAAAGTGATAAACACTGCTCCCCTATAAAAAATATGGCTCTTAGGAAGAAAGTAGATTGTATCAAAACTGGTGTTAAAAGTGAATAGACTTGAGTGGACTCTGCCGTTTGGTCCTGCTGCCCCAATCTGCAGGCGGGTACCAGATACATTTGGAAGGGGGAATGTAGAGTTTAGAAGAGGAGAGAGGATAAGGATAAGAGACAGGACCTTTTTCAACTTGACAGATAGTTTCTGTTGACCATAAAGGGATGGCTAGGACACTGCAGTCACTCCAGAGTCTGTAGATGGGATCTTGGGAAAACTGACAAAAGTCAGTGCAAGAAAAATGCACCTTCCTAAATGTCAGTGGAATGAGCAGTCATACTGTATAGAGACCTAATGTAGGAGGTATACCACCGTGTCCTGAAATGAGACATGACTTTTGAAAGGACTGACCTATTCCCAGGACTGAGACAGATTCAGTGGGTTATGGGATAATCTACCAACTCAGTTTTTGGACTGTGAAGCTTCTTAGGAAAGTTTCAGTTGGGGGAATGATGGGGTTTAGGACATGCTACCCAAAAATATGGCACCTTGGGATTTTGGATATTATAAGCTGAAGGAATTTGAGAACTGGCGTGTGCAGGAGGGACTTCTTGACCTTCCCCTGAAACAGGTCATAAGATCCTCAAATGAGAGGTGCTTTCTCTATAATCCGAGATAGAGGAACACTGAGAGAGCTGAACAAATAGGCCTTGCTGTTTTCCTCCATTTACCACTTTCATCTCATATTCCTTTTGTCCTATTGTATTTTTTTTTCATTTTCTCTCTGCTTTAATTAAGCCTCGTATAAAAATCAAGTTTAACCATAACTTCATCCTTATGAAGCCCCTTGTATGGCATAAAATTTGTATTAAGTAAATTTTTATGCTTAAAAAAAAAAGTGATAGGCTTAGGGGCACCTGGCTGGTTCAGTTGGAAGAGCATGCAACTCTTAATCTTGGAGTCATGAGTTTGAGCCCCATGTTGGTTGTAGAGCTTACTATTTAAAAAAGCATCTAAGCATCTGGGTGGCTCAGTTGGTTAAGCGCCTGACTTCGGCTCAGTTCATGATCTCAGGGTCCTAGGATTGAGTCCCATGTCTGGCTCTGTGCCCAGTGGGGAAGGGGAGTCTGCTTGTCCCTCTGCTCCTCTCCCCATTCCTGCTTCCTCTCTCTCAAATAAAATCTTTTAAAAGAAAAAAGTGAATAGTCTTAAAGTGCTGACAGTCATTTGGTTAGAAAACATTTTGATACATTAAAGAATGGGACCTTTGGCATAAGCAGTATTTGTCATTAAATATGGGGGGGAAATTTAGGGAGTAATAATACACTGATATGAAGGTTGACAAAGATGTTTTTCTTTCCTTTTTTTTTTTTAAAGATTTTATTTATCTGTCAGAGAGCACAAGCAGGCAGAGTGGCAGGCAGAGGCAGAGAGAAGCAGGCTCCCTGCTGAGCAAGGAGCTGGATGTGAGACTTGATCCCAGGACTCTGGGATCATGACCTGAGTTGAAGGCAGCCGCCCAACCCACTGAGCCACCCTGGAGTCCCGATAAAGATGTTTTTCTTTAAAAATACAAGGCTGAGGGCGCCTAGGTGGCTCAGTGGGTTAAAGCCTCTGCCTTCAACTCAGGTCATGATCTCAGGGTCCTGGGATCGAGCTCCGCATCAGGCTCTCTGCTCATTGGGGAGCCTGCCTATTTGTAATCTCTCTCTCTCTCTCAAAAAATAAAGTCTTAAAAAAAAATACAAGTCTAAGTGCCTGGCTCAGTTGGTGGAGCATGTGACTCTTAATCTCAGGGTTGTGAGCTTGAGCCCCATGTTAGGTGTAGAGATTACTTAAGAGAAATAAAATATTTAAAAAAAATAAAAGTACTGAGGTTTTCTATATTGAGTTAGGGAAAATCTGCTGGTAAGTAAGCTGTTGTTAATTCCTATTTAAAGAATCTCAGAACTTCCAGTCATACATGAATTTGGATTAACAGGAGATCAGATTTTTTTTTTTTTTTTTTTTTTGTATTTTAACAGTACTAAGATGGTTCTCTAAATATAGGCAAAGAGCTGATGAGCTCCATGGAAGGTGACTAACTATAAATGTATTATACATGACTGGAAAGTAATGGCAAGCAAGACTTCAGAGCTGAGTTATCTTGATATTTTTATCCAGTGTGTGGGGTGTACACATGCATCACAGCTATAATAGAGCTATCACATGGATCATTTGAAAAACAAGACAGAGATGTTTTAAAAGCTTCTGTGCCTGATTTCTTAGTCAGATGCTGCATTATTTGGCACTGACAACTAAAGCCAGGATCTAGATATTAAAAGGTGAATTATTTTAAATAAGTGAATTTAATAGACAAGTAATTTATTTTAAATTATTTCAGGAAATGGAAGATAAAGTGACTAGTCCAGAGAAAGCTGAAGAAGCAAAATTAAAAGCGAGGTATCCTCATCTGGGACAAAAGCCTGGAGGTTCAGATTTCTTAAGGAAACGATTACAGAAAGGGGTAAGTTCTCATATGTAATCTTCAAATGCTTAAAGCCTATGAACTCAGTGCGATTGCAATTATGAAATGGATGTCTGTGTATATATAACTCTATACCTTACCAGATACAGCTATATATAGAGATATATATAATTTTTCCAATATTTTATACTGTTTATTGTATAGATATGTGTAAGAATGAACAACTCATCACTTTAAACTGTTCCAAGCATGCAAAAAGTATAGATAATAATATAGCAGAACCCATGTACCCACCACCTAGATTTAATGTTAATATTTTGCCATATTTACTTGTTTTATCTTTGGAAGAAAGAAAATGTTGTAGCTAATAGTTGAAACCTTTCCACATATGTGTATATATATCCTTTCTCCCTTTCCAAAAGCAGTGACTTTCCAGAAGCTGGCATATATCCTTCTGTCCATACTTTTTTTTAAACTTTTACCTGTTTTAAAGATGATTTCCATGCAAAGACTGAAAATATTTTTTATTTGGATGAAAATGGTCACTTATAAAAGCAGAGCTTATTATCTCCTTTACAGAATACGTTTTACCGAGTTACTCTAATGCAATTTATACATGGTAATTTTAATAGTTCATATTACTGAAAACATTTTTTCAAAATCTTACCAATTCTTTATGAGGTAGAAACCATTATTGCTTAATAATGAGATCTGAATTGAGATATTGCTACTTGTTCATTCCTTGGGTTTTCTTTTCTAACTACTTTGTAAAAAATTGAAGAACTCCATCTTCGGTTTAAGTACATTTAAATGATTTACCACACACGGGATGCCTGGGTGGCTCAGACGGTTAACCGTCTGCCTTCAGCTCACGTCATAATCTCGGGGTCCTGGGGTTGAGCCCCACATTGGGGCTTCTGGCTAGCTCAGTGGGGAGGTAGCTCCCTCTCCCTCTGCCTCTCCCCCTGCTTGTGTGCTCTCTCTGTCTCTCTCGCTCTCAAATGAATAAATAAAATCTTTAAAAATAATAATAATAATAAATAAATAAATGCCTTACCACACAGGGAAGAGGAAAAGATGATGGAATTTATTAATTGAATCAGGTGCCAAATCATGTTTTTCCTTTAATAAATACCTTGAACTTACTGGTATCTGCTATTTGGTTAAAAACAAACACATTCCATATGTCCATGTACATTTGTGTGTATAGGTATTGGCTATAGTTAGTTATATATGGATTATTTTCTCAAATTGCAAGAGGATATTTTTCTAGATTTATTGAGATACTATTGACATAAAACATTGTGTAAGTTTAAGGTGTACACTGTGATGATTTGATAGACATACAAATTATGAAAATGCTTACCAGTAAGGTTAGTTAACACATCGCTTACCTCACATAATTACCATTTTGTTGTTATGGTGAAAACATTAAAGCTTTACTCTTCATAGCAACTGTCATGTATACAATTCAGTATTGTTAACTTACTGTACATTAGATCCCTGGAACTTATTCATCTTATAATTGAAAGTTTGTGCCTTCTAACCAGTATCTCCCTATTTCGCCCACCCCCTCAGCCCCTGGAATCCACATTCTGCCATTTCTATGAGTTTAATGTTTTTAGATTCCACATGTAAGTGAAATCATATACTCTTTTTCTTTATACCAAGAGAGTATGGTAATGTGGCACCTGGCTGGCTCAGTCATTAGAACATGACTCTTGATCTCCAGGTCTTGAGTTCCAGCCCCATGTTGGTAGAGGTTACTGAATGAATGAATGAATGAATGAATGAATGAAGCTCACCTAATAAAAGTTCTAGCAGAATTAAAAACAAATAAAAACTTGTTTTTAAAAGTGGTAAAATACAGAATTGTTTTATATGAAAGAATAGTGTTCACATCTCTGAAATACTAGGGTGGCAGGTAGGAATTATATGAAATATATAAAGACATAAAACAAGGGACACCTCGGTGGTTCAGAAGCAGCTGCCTTCTGGCTCAGGTCATGGTCCTGGGATCCTGGGATTGAGCCCCGCATCAGCCTTCCTGCTCAGTGGGAACCTGCTTTTCCCTTTGTTCCCTGCTCATGTGCTCTCTCACTCTCTCTGTTGCTGTCTCTCTCTCAAATAAAATCTTTAAAAAATAAAAGCATTATTACAAAGATAGTGTAATGTAGGGAATAAAGAGAAAAGCAGAATGAGAAACATGTTCATTATGAATATAGCTATATGAAATGTATTTATATCAAGTCTAATTTTGAAATGGTCCACTGGTGTGGTTTTAGTTAGGAAATAAATTATGTAATCATCTCTAGCTATTAAATTATTACTTAGATTTGATTACTAAGTGTTTAGGGAACTTTTTTCCTTTGCTGATCTCCAGCATAATTTATGCTAACAAGCTTTTTGCTAACATTTGGGCTGTTGTCTTTATAATTTTCCTCTTGTTTCACCTGTTTATGGCTTTTTAAGAATCTTCAAGTCAGAATTTATAAACATTGTATCTTTTAGTTGGTATTGTAAATAGTTGGGAAAGAGAAAATACTGCTTGAATTAAGAAATAATTATATAAAATTTGAGAAGGGAACTTTTGAATGATTTATACCAAAATGTCAATGAATAAGCACTTTTATATTAGGAAATGAAGTCTTACATTCAGCTGTATCATTTCTTACTATTTTAAAAGGGGTTTATTTTGTTTTGGTTTAGATATTGGGTCACAGGGTCTTGGGTTTTAGTTTTTAAGTTACCCTAGTATCTTTAAACAGTTTCTTGTTCATTTGGGAGGGTTGATTACTGTCCTTGTTAATGTTATTACAACTATTTTAGGCTTTTTACTGTGTGGGTTGTATATTGTTACATATAGGCTGTTAAAGCTGGGAGGGATGTCAAGCAACCATATTTTTTTCATATTTGTGGAGTTTGTGAAGCCCTGGAAAAACTTATGATTCAGTTTTTGTTGTTGTTTAAGATTCATTCATTCATTCATTCATTCATTCATTCATTCATTCAAAAGAGCACGCATGGGGGGCAGAGGGAGAAGGACAGGCAGACTCTGCACTGAGCACAGAGCCTGACATGGCGCTCCATCTCACGACCCTAGATCATGACTTGAGCCGAAATCAAGAGTCAGATGCCGAACCCACTGAGCTACTCAGGCACCCCAATGATTCCGTTTTAAGAAACATGGTTTTAAAAGTTAATTTGTCGCTTTAAGGGATCACTTAGTGTCAGTGCATTATAAATACTTATGTTAAGTGTGGCTTCTAAATTTGGATGGGAGGAGGCTTTAATAATTTTGTCATCCAGATGATCCAGAATGTTTTGTTAATTTTTAAAGATTTTCACATAAAATGCAAAACTTTAAAATTGTTAAAGACAACTATTATTGCCTTGTCAGACTATGTCTATCCTGTTGTGAAAGATGCTGATTTAGTTCTCTAGATGAGGTTTTAGTTCTTTCTTTCTAGAGCAGTTAAAATAGTTAAGCGCTGATTTTAGTTTTGTCTCTGGCCACATTAAATAAATTTAATTCCTTTTCCCTAAGCAGAATAGCCTAACAAGTAAGTGAGAACCCCTTGTGAGGAACTTTTGCTTATTATAAAATAGGTATCATTAGCAACTAACTTTATTACTTTTGGGGAAAATATTCCTAAATTTTGTGCTGTGTGTTATATTTCTCATTTTGTGCTTTTAACTAAGTAAAGAATTTGGCAGTCTGCTTTGTTCTCCTCTAGAAGCTACTGAATTTCAGAAGTAACTCTCAAATAACGACATTCAGAATTCTGAGATTTCTGACATTCTGAGATTTTTTTTCACTATACTCACTTTAAACATGGAGAAATAGGGACACTGGGGTGGCTCAGTCAGTTAAGCGTCAGCTTTCAGCTCGGGTTGTTATCCTGAGGTCCTGGGATGAGTCCTGCATCAGGCTTCTTGCTCAGCAGGGAGTCTGCTTCTTCCTCTCCCTTTGCCTGCAGCTTCCCTGCTTATGCATGCGTGCTCACGCTCATTCTCTCTCTCTGACAAGTAAATCTTTAAAAAAAAATGCAGAAATAAAGCTGCAGCAAGCCTTAAAAGGACCTGATGCAAGTTCCCTTGTTACTGGTCAGTGTGTTACATGTATAGTGACACATAAAAAGTAGTTTTCTAGCTTTAGGCCCTCTGCCTTTAGGCCTGATCTGGCTTATCAAAGAATAGTCCCTTGAGGGAAGCCGCCACTGAGACCTTTTCCCAGGACACTCAACAATCGTAGACTAAGCTGTGAATTCTCATCTACTTTATTTACCACAAGAGCTATCCCTGAAGTCTCAAAAGAGAATTTTTTTTTTCTCCCTTAACCTTTTGTCTGTGAGGCACTCGTCTCATTTCTGGATTATTCCCTCTTGCATACCCTAGAAAGGTTAGTTTGCCCTCCTTTGAGCACTCACAGCACCTTATGTACTAAAAACAGTATAATTTGGAATCTTTGACTGTCGTGCATCTTTGTATCTCTTTCTAGGACTCACACAGTGCCTTAACAGGCACTCAGTGAAGGTAGGTTAAAAATGATAGATGGAAGGGGTGCCTGGGTGGCTCAGTGGGTTAAAGCCTCTGCCTTCAGCTCAGGTCATGATCTCAGGGTCCTGGGATCGAGCCCCACATCTGGGCTCTCTGTTCAGCGGGAAGCCTGCTTCCCCCCGCTCTCTGCCTGCCTCTCTGCCTACTTGTGATCTCTCTCTCTCTCTGTCAAATAAATAAATATTTAAAAAAAAAAAAGATAGATGGAAGTCAGAAACCAGCCAAATTTGTCTGTTTTTACTCTGAAACAGATAACTCATACAGATTAGCTGTATTAAGTTTGATCTTTAGCTCTCCTTGCAATTTCTGTTTTAGTGATAAAGGGTAGCATTATTACCTTATTCATCCCGCTACCTAAAAGGAGTGATAGTTGTACTTAGGCAGTGTCTTAAGTGAAAAACAGAGGTGTAGGAGAGGGATGTACATTTTAAGTGAAAAACAGAGGTGTAGGATAGAGATGTACATTTTAAATGATAATTTCTTATGAGTTTATTTCTTCTGTTATTTATATGAACTGCTCTAATTCAAATAAATGATTTTAAATACTTGCAGAAATGTTCATCCTAGATATCAGGAACTCTAAAATAATGGTTTTAGTAATACAAGGTTAACTGAAAGTGTGTGGCACATCCTAAATGCAAGTTGGTGATTATGTGTTTTTATTTTCAAAATAATTTAAGCAAGAATTTCAGTCTGGTTTTTCTATTAGAAAGCTTGACTCTTTCATCTATATATTATTGTTCAAATTTTTTTAGATTAACTTATTTTATCTACATGTTAAATCAGTGTGGTTGCATATGAAAGTTTTTAATCCAGTCTCAATTTTTTTTTTCTTGTAGCAAAAATATTTTGATTCTGGGGATTACAACATGGCTAAAGCAAAAATGAAGAACAAGCAGCTTCCTACTGCAGCTCCGGATAAGACAGAGGTCACTGGTGACCACATTCCCACTCCACAGGACCTTCCTCAACGGAAACCATCCCTTGTTGCTAGCAAGCTGGCTGGCTGATTAAAAGAGCTGAACTGCATGAATCCTTTAATTCCCATTATTTCTCCTTAATATGTTACTTCTCTGCTTTTTATTTCCTTTCATTCACTAAGTCATTTGAGAATGACAGCTTTGCAGGTAGCGGTAGTGTGTGCTGCTATTATAAGGGAATATACGTGTGTAGAGTTTTGATTAGTTTTAACAGTGCACTGATAAAGAGAACATGTTAGAGCAACATAAAGTAATCTACTTGAAAATTATTGTATATATTACCTAACTTCTAGTATAGGACTGATTCAACAAGTAACAAGTTTTACAATTGTAATGTTTTGGCTTTCTTTAATTCATCTTAATTATAGCTCTGTATGTTACTCTTATTTAATATAACCTCTGTTGTATTGATTTCTTCTGTATTCCTTTTGGATTTTGTAAAACAGAAGTTTAAGACCACAAGTTGGAAAGAAGGTCACATTCTTCAAACAAAAGTAGATGGGGTCCTAAAAGATTTGTTTCTCTGTGCTTGAACTTGAATGGCCTTAAACCTGTTTCAGCTTTAACAATAGAATTTTACTTGGGCAATATTTGCCCATTCTGGTGTAACTTATGTGACTCTAGTACTTAACAGCTGTCATTGAAGCTAGTATTCTTATTCAGTTCTATAGTGTTAGAATATCTTTTGTTGAAGATGTGAATGAAGTGTGCATGTGCATCGACTGTTGAATTCACTTTTGTGCCATTTTTGTAAATACAATAGTTTTGCACAACCTCTCACAAATGTCTGTATTAATTTCACATATTAAAAAGTAGATGATGTGCCAACCAGAAGCACAAGAGTTCCTACACAAAACTGTATGTCATTAGAGCTTTTGTATAGTAAGAGTAGTTTACAATCTTGGGCTTACAGAATACCAAACAAATCTTTGCTTAGTCTGTCGTAGACTTAAGCTTTTTCATTTGTTATTAATATCCATGACATTCAGTGGCCTTGTGCAGATATGATATGTTGCTTAGGCATATCTTTTGTCCTATGCAGAACATTTCACTTTGACTTTTATGAAAATTGCAATTCATGTAATTTATATAAACTTTTTTAATGTAGAAACTTTTTACTTCCACAGTCAATTTGGGGGACATAGAATAAAAGGCTTCGATACTCTGCCTCCTATGGCCCCTCCCTCCTTTTTTTCTTGCTTCTTTGACTCAAATCGTGTTCGGCTGTGCTGTTTAATCTGTTCAGAAGCATAGGTGTATATCCTCACTCTTGAAATTTGCTCTGCTGAATGCTATATTTTATAACAGAATGATGTTTTTCTTAAAATTTCTCAGTTGTTTATTAACCACTCTTAATCCTGTATTATTACTAATATTTGACACTTGTTTAAATAAAAGGAACTTTATACTGAAACAAATACTTGAGAAGACTGGCCCAGGAACTCGTGTCAGGATGAGCAGAATTCTGGTAAATAATTTTAAGTAAGCTAAGTGAATTATACTTGTGACACTTAGAGTCATTTATATGGTAGGTGGAACATACTCATATCAAAATATTTAGATATTTTACTTCTATAGATGTCGCACTAATAAAATAATCAATTTAATTTTACTTGTGGTTTATCTAGTTAGTAAGAATCTTAATTAACAGACTTTACTGGGATACATTTATTGCTCTTTTAAGAGCCCTTCCCATAGGTGATATAATGCTATAGCATGACAATGAAGATCGGTAGCCTGAGATGATAGTATTTTTTCCTTTGTCTTTGACGTGCATAGGGCCTCCCCTCTTTTTGGATCCAGGCATCTTTTCTAGATCTTGGCTCCATCTGTATACTTGATTTCCTGTGACCCCAAATCATTGTAAATGGTGCCTTGAGCATAGCACCTGCACTTAAAGGCTGCCTAGCGCTCTGAGGAAGGCTTGTTGATTATCTTCCTGTTCCACCCACCCCAAAAGGCAGAAATAAAATCATTAATGTTCTAGTGTGTAATTTTAAGGATCAGTTATTTATAAATATATTTGTGATGGGAGCAAGTAGATTATTCCACAATGTGTGTAATCATTGTAGGATCCATTTAAGAATTAGAAAATACCCCAAAGTAGAATTTCTGTAATGTCTAGTCTTTTTTTTTTTGGTGAATATTTGCAAGCTGTCAACATTAAATTTACACATCAGAGACGATTAATCTGAAAGATCACAGAGAGACCATGTTATTCTTGACCATGCTAGGATTCCTGCTGTAGTTTACAACAAGTGATAGAACCTCTAAGTTTTATTTGTAAAATACAATGCTGATATTTAACCTACCTCAAAACTTGTTGAGGATCTGTGAAATACTGAGTAAGTGCCCAAAATAAATATTGTTGATTGTCTTTTTATTAAAAGTAAGTTTCCTCATTAAACCAACCTGCCTTCTATAAAGTCACAGTGCTTAAAATCTCAGGATTTTCCATTAGGGAAAGACCTGTCTATAAGAATTTTTAGGTATAATTGCTTAGCCTCCATTATTGGTGCTTGGGATACAGGTTTTTAATTTTTCCATTTTTGTTCTGCCTCAAGTCTCAGTTTATTAAAGACATATTTGCAGACTGTTTCACCATTGCTTGAATGAAGATGTTGACTAGATGAGTTTAATTCTTCCATTTCTCTAATTTGAGAGTTGTGGTTTGAAAAATGGCTAATTTTAATTGTTGTCTTGTTTATTATAAGTGATGTTGGAGTGAACTGAAGTTCAGGGTAACAGATATTTCATGAAAATTGGCTAAAGTCTGAAATAAATGACCTGTTTCATGTCCAGTAGCTCCTACTTTGATAGAGCATTTGAGAAACATTTCATTTTTGAAGGCTACATCTCACTAAAACAATTACAGTTATTGGCATATTGGGATAGTAAGGATTGTTGGATTATTTTGATGAACTGGCAGCAGGATGTTTGGAGTCTATTTACAAGTTAATTCAATACTCATGTGCTGCTGACCTAAAAATAAGTCTTAACTATTCATCAAGGCAGGCCGGGTAAGGCCTCTCTATTTGTTCTTACTTCCAAAGTTGGAATTAGTTGCTCTTTTTACTTGATGTAACAAAACCATACCTCTAAATATTTATTAATACTTTTTACTAAATCAGCTGTGTATTTTTTCTCAATCCAAAGCAGTGCCGTTTTAGCAAAGCCAAAATGTAATCTGCTTAAATTGTGCTGTAAATTTGGTGTTTGGTGATCCAGGGGCAGGTAGCCTATAGGACGAGTACACCTGAGTGGCAACAAAAAGTAAGTTTTTCTGGTGGCCTTTTCACACTCCCCAGCATTCAAACACATTTCTTGTACTTTTCATTTTCCTTTTTCACCTCATTTTACTTCACCCCCCCATCCTTGCTTACTTCTTAAGCCTCCAGATGGCATTCATTAAATGATGTTTAGAGCTGATGAATGATCAACCTTGAATATCCTTCTCAATATGCCACATTTAGGACACATTTTTAATTTTCTAAAACACTATCCTAGTCTAGATGACTAAATTGAGCCACTGTCCCAACTCTGCAACTCAGCATCCACTGCCAATATTCCCCCCTCCCCACCCGCTGCTGCCCCAATATCCTTTCTTCCCCTGACTCCCCACCACACCTTATAAAATTGGGATCAAAGAAAGCTCATTTTGGTTGTTAATCTAAGGATTTAAAAACACCAACTTTAATACTGTTTTACTAGTTTTGGCCTTTAAAGTAGGTAGACTTACGGGTTTTATTTTGCAAATTGCTGGTGGTCATGAAACCATTCATGTATGTTTGTATTGTTATCAACCAAATAGCGTTCGGAAAAAACACCTAATTTCTTTAATAAACCCTCAGATCTGTTACTGCATCTCTCATTTGTGATGCAATAGAACACTTTGCCTGTATTAAAAGGGCCAAGAGTAAATGCCTTTTTGTTGCACATGTCTATAGGTTTGGCAGTTAATGCTGAAATTTGTCAAATAGCCCTTCCAATATTATACTTGTGAAATATACAAAAAATAAATTGATCTACTTAATTTCTATTCATTTAATTTGCAGTTTTTGTCTTATTTAAATGTTAATGGTTTTCAGAATATTTTCTGAAGTTGATACCTTTAGGTTTCAGTTATTATATGCAAAAAGAATTTTGTTTAGTCTTTTTTGTTTTAATTTAAATGTATGCTAATGAGATCCTAGCAATCATATTTGTAAAGGCTTTATGATTAAGGTAACATTAAATGCGTATTTTGAGTCTTCATCTCATGTATAAAGCACTCTAGTACAGCATGTCAGAAAAAGATGGATGAGACAAGGAGCTTACATTCTGAGAAATTATATAATACTTAATGCGAGGTAGAAGGTGTTAAATTCCTTACGAGAGAGAGAGACAGTAAGTCTAGAGGAATGAGTTACTCAATTTAGGGGATAAGTGGGATGAGTGGTAGAGGAGGAACTTTTGAGAGGTGGGTTGCTGTAGGCATGGGTGGGAGGCAAGGGAGAAGAGTGTTTTAGTGGAAGGATTGTTATTTTCAAATAGGCAAGGACTTGGGAAAATGTGGACTGATAAAGGAAGTTTTGTTGGAGAGTAGAGCATGTAAAGGAAGGAACTCTTGATTTTTTTCTCCTTAACATTGTCCTTTCTTCCCAGCCTTCAATTCAGTAAATGATACACCACCATGCATATATCCACTCAGGTACTCAAACCAACCTCGGGATTCCTACTTGATTCCTTAAAAGCAATGACCAACTGCCACCAAAATATACAGAATTACTGATCCCTCACCATTGCTGGCCCCATTCCTCAAGCCGCTAATATTTCTTAGCTGGACACTTGGCTGTGGTTCCTAACACATCACTTTCCACTCCTGTTACCTGTCCATGTTGTGCTCCCATCCATCTCCCTGCCTCACCCTGCTTCCATTCTTATAACCATTTAAAAATGTTCTAAACTTAATTCTGCCTGTATTTGATATATTTCTTTTTCATTAGACATGTCTCCTGATTCATAACTTGGTTGACTCTTAACTCATTCTAATCTTGGCTCAACTTTTAACTTCCTTATAGGGAAATCTAGTTCATTACTGTATCCTTAGCAGTTTATACATACTCAAATGCTTATTGAATGAATAACATGAAATGGAATATTGGGTTGGACATGTAATTGGGAAACCAGATTAAGGACATAGATGCAGGGAAAATGCAGTCTCAGCTGTGCCTAGCCTTTTCTTCATTGAGATAGGTCTTTATACTTCATTCTCTGAATGAGAAAGCGTCAAAGAACTTGCTGTCGTAAACCCTCACATCACTGAAATTGGTATACTTGATTTTCCATAGCAAGGATGGGTTAGGTGTTCACTGCTTCTCTGCTCTTGCTTGTGATCATAACCTTGCAAGCATTCTCCATGTGCTATCCAAGGCTCTTGACTGCCCTATTACCAATAGCAGGCTGATTAGTGTATTGTAGACTTATTACTGTAAACTCACATACAAGCTAATGTTTCTAATGAAACATCTTTCTCTACAGATGTAAAATTGGCCTTTGAATAACACAGGGGTTAAGGCGCCCGACCCCCTGCACAGTAGAAAAGCCACAAATTTAAACTTTTGACTCCAAAATATAACTGCTAATTAACTGTACTTTTTTTTTTTTTTTTTTTTTTTTTTTTTAAGATTTATTTATGGGATGCCTGGGTGGTTCAGTTGGTTAAGTGCCTTCGGCTCAGGTCATGATCCCGGGGTCCTGGGATCCAACCCCACATCAGGTTCCCTGCTCAGTAGGGAGTGTGTCCACCCCCCCCACTCATGCTCTTTTGCTCTCTCAAATAAATAAAATCTTTTAAAACTTTATAAGAGATTTATTTGACAGAGGGAGCAGGAGGGGCAGAGGGAGAGAGTCCTGAAGCCGACTCCCCACTGAGCGCGAAGCCCCCTGTAGAGCTCCATCTCAGGACCCTGAGACCATGACCTGAGCCAAGCCAAAATCAAGAGCTGGCTGCTTAATTGACAGAGCCACCCAGATGCCCCAAATTAAACCTACTTTTGACTAGAAACCTTACTGATAACAGTTGATAAACATGTTGTATGTTATGTGTACTACATACATTATTTTTAAAGTGAGAAGAAATTGTCTTTAAAATCATAAGGAACATACATTTTTTTTTTAAGATTTTATTTATTTATTTGAGAGACAGAGAAAGTGAGAGAGCATGAGAGGAGAGAAGGTTAGAGGGAGACTCCCCCTGGAGCCAGGAGCCCGATGTGGGACTCCATCCCGGAACTCAAGGATCATGGCCTGAGCCGAAGGCAGTTGCTCAACCAACTGAGCCACCCAGGCGCCCAGGAACATACATTTATAGTACTGTGTTGAAGAGGTTCACATATATAGAAGTGGACCCGTGCAGTTCAAACCTGTGTTCAAGGGTAAGGGTTACCGCAGAAATGATCACTGTAGAGCCTTCATATTTTAAGGATAAATGTTAGAGGAAGACACATCAGTGGGCAGCTTTCTGCCAGACTATGTTAAGTTACAGAACACAAGGGGCACCTGGGTGGCTCTGTCAGCTAAGCATCTAACTTTGGCTCAGATCGTGACCTCAGGTCCTGGAGTTGAAACCCCACCCCACCCCACCCCCTGCCCAGGCTCTACACTGGGCATAGAGCCTGCTTGAGATTCTCTTTCCCCCCTGCTCCAACCTCTACTCTCTCTCTCTCAAGTAAAATCTTTAAAAAGCACAACTTTCATATTTTCAGTTATTCTCAATCACTTTAATATCAATAAGAACCCCCAATTACTATGAAGGTACTTGCTAAAAGAAGACTAAAAATAATAGCTTTTTTTTTTTTTAGTCGGAAGACAATTACTACATCTGTCTGTAAAACATCTGTCTTGAATACCTATATGTATGTTAGGTCTCTGGCTCAAGTTTTTTCCAGTTGGGGTAATTTAAGATGGTTATATATAGTATTCCTGCCAAGTATATTTTCTCATATGTAGGTTTATATAAACTTTAAAGAACTATTCATTGTACTTGTTTCATGTCTTGTAACTTCTCTATATTTTGTTACAACATTGCCAGCTGATTGCAGTATTTCACAATCCCATGGAAGATCTCTAAGTGTCAGAAGCAAAGAGGAAAAAGTTTCAATAAAAGGAGGATGAAGTGTGGAGTATAGCAGAGCAGTGTGAAGAGTGGGACCTGAGGAAAGGCCGATAAAGAACTTTGTATACCTGGTCACTTAACAGTGTCATTAGAGAAGGTATGTATCCACATGGGGCTGAGGAATAGAAGAGCATTGAGTTAGTGCTAAGGGTATGGTTCTTTTGAGACGGTGAGGCACGTGAAAGAAGGTACAGTTTTTGGATTTGCTTTTTAACTGGTGGAAAGATACAAGTTTGGTTACAGGCAAAACAAAAAATAGAGAAGAAAAACCAGGCGGAGAAAGGGACACTAGAGGAGTTGGCTCATCAAATGACCTTAGTCCCATTCATGAGAGGTGGTGAGGTCTTTTTTCTGGGGGGGTATGAGAGAAGAGGATGGAAGTTTGAGACCCAGAAGGGTCTATACAACTTCATAAAAGCATATATGTACATTACTACAGATCTAGAAAGGATGTAGAAATTTAAAAGTAGTTTCATTGGGGGGCGCCTGGGTGGCTCAGTTGGTTAAGCAACTGCCTTCGGCTCAGGTCATGATCCCGGAGTCCCGAGATCGAGTCCCACGTTGGGCTCCCAGCTCCATGGGGAGTCTGCTTCTCATTCTGACCTTCTCCCTTCTCATGCTCTCTCTCACTCTCTCTCTTTCCTAAATAAATAAATAAATAAATAAATAATAAATAAAATCTTTAAAAAAAAAGTGGTTTCATTGGGATCATTGCTTAAATTTGTAACTTCTTTAAGAGAACCAAATGGAGGAAATGCTTTTAAGCAGGGCATCAGTCAGGATAAAAATATGGAAAAGAACGTTAGAAGGAAAACTTGGTTCTAAATTGTTACTAGATTTCTTTCTGTTCCTTTTTAAAATTTTTTAAATTTATATATTTTTTAATTTTTATTTATTTTTTAGTTCATGTCTTTTATTAACCCATATACAATTATTTGTCTTCCGGTTTGTTGAAGCAATAGTTTGGACAACATTTGCCACAGTAACGTCCATCCAAGTGGCTAGCCATAAGAACTCCAGCACCACATTCATCTGAAGGGCACTCCCGATGAAGGCAACCAATTTTGCCATTCCCATCCTCCTGATAGTATTTCAGGACAGCCAGTTTAACCTTCTTTCTTTTATGTTTATTCTTCTTAGGAGTAGTAGAAGACTTCTTCCTTTTCTTAGCACCACCACGAAGTCTCAACACAAGGTGAAGAGTGTACCACTTCTAAATGTTATATATCGTCAGATAAAGTACGTCCATCTTCCAGTCGTTTGCCAGCAAAGATCAGTCTCTGCTGATAAAGAGGAATTCTTCCTTATCCTGAATCTTCACCTTTACATTTTCTACTGTATCTGAGGGTTCAGTCTCGATAGCGATGGTCTTCCCTGGTAAGGGTTTTCACGAAAATCTGCATCTTGGTGGCAGTTCCACCCTAGGTGGAGGGAAAGGAAGAGGAGGGTTAGACCTGGGGACACAGGAGAGAGTGTGGGGTAGGCTGGTGGCCAGAGAGAGGCCCAAGAGCAGACACTCCAGGTTTTTGGATTTTTTTTTTAAGATTTTATTTATTTGAGAGATCACAAGTAGACAGAGAGGCAGACAGAGAGGGGAGAAGCAGGCTCCTCGCCAAGCAGAGAGCCCGATGTGGGGCTTGATCCCAGGACCCTGAGACCATGACCTGAGCTGAAGGCTTTAACACACTGAGCCACCCAGGCGCCCCCAGGTTGTTTTTTGTTTTTTGGTTTTTTTGAATTAAAGTTATACTTGTATGTGATTCTGAAGTCAAGTAGTGTAGAAAAGACATCGTGAAAAGCTAAGAATCACAATATAGACCTCTACCATCAAGTTTAGCTCCCCAGAGGGAGAACTACTTGAAACACTCAGATTTGTGTTTTTTCTGGCAGTTGCCTCCATACCGCTCAATAGTATGTTCCTATCACTGTTTCTTGATCTAATTTTAGACATATATTAATGGTTTTCAAGACTGATGAGAATTTAGTTTATGCTTCCCACCCTCCTTTGAGGGTTATAATATCATTACTCTTGATTCCTTTATAGGCTCCCTTTATAATATCTAATAATATCCTTCCTTCCTTCCTTCCTTCCTTCCTTGCTCCCTCCCTCCCTCCCTCCTTCCCTCCCTTCCTTCTTTCATTCCTTCCTTTTTATTTATTTGACACAGAGAGAGGGTAGGGGGGAGCAGGAAAAGCAGGCTCCCTGCTTGGGGCTCAATCCCAGGATACTGGGATCATGACCTAAGCCAAAGGCAAACGCTTAACTGGCCGAGCCACCCAGGTGACCCAGCCTTTATTTCTTATATTAGCTGTCAACAGTAATTCTTGTCTCCTGTGGGTAAAATGACAATATTAGTGCCCCATCTTTCCTTTTGACTATCCCTCCACCCTCCATCTTTTGTCATCTGTGTTCTTACAGTTACATTGTCAAGTTGATTATATTTGCATTCTATTTTTATAACTATTATTAATACTTAGCTTTATTGATTGATAAAGTTCAATATAAAGATAGCTTTATCAATTGATAAAGTTCAAGATAAAGATAAACAGTTCAATGAAGATCACAGTTTATACTAGGATCTCATTTCCTTATATAGTATTTTGTTTTTCTTGGTGTATTTATTTATCTGTTTTTTAAGATTTTATTTTATTTGACAGAGAGAGATCACAAGTAGGCAGAGAGGCAGGCAGAGAGAGGGGGAAGCAGGCTCCCTGCTGAGAAGAGAGCCCAATATAGGGCTCGATCCCAGGACCCTGAGATCATGACCTGGGCTGAAGGCAGAGGCTTTAACCCACTGAGCCACCGAGGTGCCCCTTTCTTGGTGTTTTTAATTATTCTTTCCCCTTACGCTTTTGACCACTATCATAACCATAATTATCTTATTATCCTTCATCATATCAACTATTCTCTATATCTTCCTTTTGCTCCAGGAAATACTTCTTTGCTTCAGTCCGAACTTGTTGCTTTCTTATCCTTATACACAGCTGTCATCTTGGGACTTAGCTGCTCTCCTGAACTGAATCCATTATATTCTAGATTCCATATATGGCAACCATTGCTTCTTTTCCTTTGTCTTTGGTCAGGTTCCCTAGAAGAAATAGAAGTTCTTTATTTTTAAAAGATTTTATGGATAGTATATGGATAGTATAAATATCTTTCTCCAGTCTGTGGCTTATCTTAGCTGGTGATATCTATTGATACACTCCTAGCTGTATTTCAAAACGTAATTCAAACATACCTTTGTGAAAACTGAATGCTCACCCCCCTACACATCATGTTGATTGTTCTGTCCTCTGAGACACAATAACCATATCCACATAACACTGTTTTAGCTCTTAATCACAGTGCATTCTAATTGCCTTCAGTTATTCTCCTTTCCAGGAAAGGTATCTTAGTTTGCTTTAGTACTTACTTAGCCCAGCCTTAGTTAAGTGCCCAGTAAACACTTTCTGAAAGAAATTATACCCTTGAATTTTAACCATTCTCATTAACTTCTGCTATTCCAACCTATACTGGTCAGGGTTCTCAATGACACTTTCTTAACTGCCTCCTTTAAGTAAAAAAGGAATTTATAAAAAAACATCCAATCACTTACAAAATTGTTGGAAAGAAAAAAAAATAGTTGGAAAGGCTAGAGAAAGTCTTGATGTAAATCTTGCAGAAACTCTGGAAACTTGCTTCAGCAGGGACCTGATAGGCCGAGTGCTGCCGCTGCTGCTGCTACCACCAGACGCTGAAAGCCAGGAGTCCAGCCTGGATGTAACCACTGTCGTCTCCAGGATTGGGCCACTTCTGCCGCTTCCTTCATTGGCAAATGGAAGTTCTGGGCAGAGCCTGTTTCCTCACATTTTCTCCCTCCCACATCCTAAGTCTTGTGTAGATGGATCTGATCTTTGTAGACAGGTCATATGACTACATCAGAGCTGCAAGAAAGGTGCAGATTTGTGTTCCGGTATCTCTCTCAGGAGGCAAGACTCAGGTAGAAATTTCCCCCAAATACAGAACAGATGACAGGCAAACAACCGGGACAGGTGCCAGTGCACCTTCCTAGATGCCTCTTCAATACAACACTGCAGGGTTGTCTACCTTTGCATGTGAGAACTTCGGGGAATTCCATATTCCTGTACTCATTTGGATTTGACATGCCTTACACTGAAAGAGCCTTAAACTGTGTAGCCAGGTGGGAGAGCCAAAGAAGTCAGTACATTTCTACAGTTCTAATCTTTGAGCTATTCCTCCTTTCTGGCGGATCCCTATTTTCATTTCTCTCTCCTGCCAGAATGCTGTTGTGAGAAGTCACTCAGTTGTTGATTGCACTTCCGTTGAACTGCACAACACAACAGGCCCCAGCAGTCCAAGGCATGGCGTGAATATGTGGGGGGAGAGAGGACTGAAAATTTTGATTAATGATCTCTTTTTAAAATTGTATAGCACAGTCCAGTTTCCAATATGCTTTCCCATTTATGTCATTTGAATCCTTCAATAATACACATATAAGGTGCTGATTAAAAGAAGACAGCCTCAGATTCCTCACTATTGAAGAGTTTATGGGTAAGCTAGGGGAGGAGGACAGAATGACTCATGTAATAACAGTTTACAGTTGGAGAGATCAGTATGAATTCACCCTCGGCTTCGCAAACATCGGTGGCAGCACATAGAAATGAGTCTAGATAGGTCTACATACACGGAACAGTATACACCACGGCCTTGCTCTGTGGTTCACAGGTCCTAGAAGCAACACTATCCCAGTAACAACGAGACCCAGATATTAGTTTCTTTTTTAAAAAAATTAATTATTTTTTTTAAAGATTTTATTTATTTATTTGTCAAAGAGAGAGAGAGAGAGAGAGAACACAAGCAGGCAGAGAGGCAGGCAGAGGCAGAGAGAGAAGCAGGCTCCCCGCCGAGCAAGGAGCCCGATGCGGGACTCGATCCCAGGACGCCGGGACCATGACCTGAGCCGAAGGCAGCTGCTCAACCAACTGAGCCACCCAGGCGTCCCAAAAATTAATTATTTTTTTTTAAATTAATTATTTATTTTTATTAAGATACGATGTTTTGTTTCAGGGGTACAGATTCATCAGTCTAACACAGTTCACATCAGTCACCATACCACATACCCTCCCTATTGTCCATCACCATCCACCCCATCACCCCCACCAGCCTCCCCTCCAGCAACCCTCAGTTTGTTTCCTGAGATAAAGAGTCTTTTATGGTTTGTTTCCCTCTCTGGTTTCATCTTGTTTCATTTTTCCCTCCCTTCCCCTATGATCCTCTGCCTTATTTCTCAAATTCCTCCTATCAGTGAGATCATATGATAATTGTCTTTCTCTAATTGACTTATTTTACTTAGGGTGATACCCTCTAGTTTCATCCATGTTGTTGCAAATGGCAGGATTTCATTTTTTATGGCTGCATAATATTCCTCTGTGTGTGTGTGTGTGTGTGTGTGTGTGTGTGTGTGTACATCTTTTTTATCCATTCATTTTGTTTTGTTTTTGTTTTTTTATCCATTCATCTGTTGGATTTTATCCATTCATCCTGTCCATCTGTTGATGGACATCTAGGTTCTTTCCATAGTTTGGCTATTATGGACATTGGTGCTATAAACAGTGGGGTGCATGTGCCCCTTCGGATCACTACATTTGTATCTTTTCTTTTTTTTTTTAAAGATTTTTATTTATTTATTAGAGAGCGAGAGACTGAGAATGAGAGGGGAGAAAGTCAGAGGGAGAAGCAGACTTCCCGCAGAGCCAGGAGTCCGATATGGGACTCGATCCCGGGACTCCGGGATCATGACCTGAGCCGAAGGCAGTTGCTCAACCAACTGAGCCACCCAGGCACCCACTACATTTGTATCTTTAGGGTAAATACATAGTAGTACAATTGCTGGGTTATAGAGTAGCTCTATTTTAAATTTTCGAGGAACCTCCATACAGTTTTCCAGAGTGGTTGTACCAGCTTGCATTCCCACCAACAGTGTAGGAGGGTTCCCCTTTCTCTGCATCCTTGCCAACATTGGTCGTTTCCTTACTTGCTGATTTTAGCCATTCTGACTGGTGTGAGGTGGTATCTCACTGTGGTTTTGATTTGTATTTCTCTGATGCCGAGTGATGTTGAGCATTTTTTTATGTGTCTGTTGGCCATTTGGATGTCCTCTTTGCAGAAATGTCTGTTCATATCTTCTGCCCATTTCTTGATTGGATTATTTGTTCTTTGAGTGTTGAGTTTGAGAAGTTCTTTATAGATTTTAGATACTAGCCCTTTATCTGATATGTCATTTGCAAATACCTTCTCCCATTCCGTCAGTTGTCTTTTGGTTTTGTTTACTGTTTCCTTTGCTGTGCAAAAGCTTTTGATCTTGATGAAGTCCCAATAGTTCATTTTTGCCTTTGCTTCCCTTGCCTTTGGCCATGTGTCTAGGAAGAAGTTGCTGCAGCTGAGGTCAAAGAGGTTGCTGCCTGTGTTCTCCTCAAGGAATTTGATGGATCCCTGTCTCACATTGAGCTCTTTCATCCATTTTCGAGTCTATTTTTGTGTGTGGTGTAAGGAAATGGTCCAGTTTCATTCTTCTGCATGTGGTTAGCCAATTTTCCCAAGACCATTTGTTGAAGAGACTGGCTTTTTTACATTGGATATTCTTATCTTAAGTTGACCATTGAGTTGAGGGTCCATTTCTGGGCTCTCTATTCTGTTCCACTGATCTATGTGTCTGTTTTCCTGTCAGTACCACACTGTCTTGATGATTACAGTTTTGTAATAGAGCTTGAAGTCCGGAATTGTGATACCACCAGCTTTGCTTTTCTTTTTCAATATTCCTCTGGCTATTTAGAGTCTCTTCTGGTTTCATACAAATTTCAAGATTATTTGTTCCATTTCTGTGAGAAAAGTTGATGGTATTTTGGAAGGGCATTAAATGTGTACATTGCTCTACGTAGCATAGACATTTTCACAATATTTGTTACTTCTACCCATGAGCATGGAATGTTTTTTCCATTCTCTGTGTTTCCTCAATTTCTTCCATGAGTATTCTATAGTTTTCTGAGTACAGATTCTTTACCTCTTTAGTTAAATTTATTCCTAGGTATCATGATTTTGGGTGCAATTGTAGATCGGATTGATTGACTCCTTAATTTCTCTTCCTTCTGTCTTGTTGGTGTATAGAAATGCAACTGATTTTTGTGCATTGATTTTATATCCTGCCAATTTACTGAATTCCTGTATGAGTTTTAACAGTTTTGGGGTGGAATCTTTTGGGTTTTCCACATAAAGTATCATATCATCTGCAAAGAGTGAGAGTTTGACTTCTGCCAATTTGGATGCCTTTTATTTCTTTTCATTGTCTGATTGATGAGGCTAGGACTTCTAGTACTATGTTGAATAGCAGTAGTGATATTGGACATCCCTACTTTGTTCCTGACCTTAGGGGAAAAGCTTTCAGTTTTTCCTCATTGAGTATGATATTCGCTGTGCGTTTTTCATAGATGGCTTTTATGATATTGAGGTATGTACCCTCTATCCCTACACTGTGAAGAGTTTTGATCAAGGAAGGATGCTGTACTTTGTCAAATGCTTTTTCTGCATCTATTGAGAATATCATATGGTTCTTGTTCTTTATCTTTTCTTAATGTAGTGTATCACAATGTCAATGCGAAACTCACAAACATGATTTGTGAATGTTGAACCAACCTTGCAGCCCAGGAATAAATCCCAGTTGGTCATGGTGAATAATCCTTTTAATGTACTGTTGGATCCTATTGGCTAGTATGTTGGTGAGAATTTCTGCATCCATGTTCATCAGGGATATTAGTCTGTAATTCTCCTTTTCGATCGGGTCTTTGTCTGGTTTGGGGATCAAGGTAATGCCTCATAAAATGAGTTTGGAAATTTTCCTTCCATTTCTACTTTTTGAAACAGATTCAGAAAAATAAGTATTAATTCTTTAAATCTTTGGTAGCATTTCCTTGGGAAGCTCTCTGGCCCTGGGCTCCTGTTTGTTGGGAGTGTTTGATTAGTGTTTCAGTTTCCTTGCTGTTTATGGATCTGTTCAGGTTTTCTATTTCTTCCTGGTTCAGTTTTGATAGTTTATACATCTCTAGGAATGCATCCATTTCTTCCAAATTGTCTAATTTGTTGGCATATAGTTGCTCATAATTTGTTCTTATGATGGTATTTCTTTGCTGTTGGCTGTGATCTCTCCTCTTTCATTCATGATTTTACTTATTTGGGTATTCTCTCTCTCTCTCTCTCTCACTCTCTCTTTTATAAATCTGGCCAGGGGGTTATCAATCTTATTAATTCTTTCAAAGAACCAGCTCCTAGTTGCATTGATAGCTGTTCTACTGTTCTTTTGGGAAAGTTCATTGATTTCTGCTCTGATCTTTATTATTTCTCTTCTGCTGCTGGGTTTAGACTTTATTTGCTGTTTTTTTCTCCAGCTCCTTTAGGTATAGGGTTAGGTTGTGTATTTGAGACCTTTCTTGTTTCTCAAGAAAAGCTTGCATTGTTATATACTTTCCTGTCAGGACCATCTTTGCTGTGTCCTAAGGGTTCTGAACTGTCGTGTTTTCATTTCATTTGCTTCTATGTATTTTTTTTTTCATTCTTCTTTAATTTCCTAGTAGGCAGAGAGGCAGGCAGAGAGAGAGGGGGAAGCAGGCTCCCTGCTGAGCAGAGAGCCCAAAGCGGTGCTCAATTCCAGGACCCCGAGATCATGACTCGAGCCGAAGGCAGAGGCTTTAACCCACTGAGCCACTCAGGTGCCCCTGACCCATTCATTCTTTAGTAGATGCTCTTTAGCCTCCATGCTTTTGAGTTCTTTCCAACTTTTCTCTTGTGATTGAGTTTGTGTTTCAAAGCCTTGTGGTCTGAAAACATGCAGGGAATTAATCCCAATCTTTTGGTACCAGTGGAGACCTGATTTGTGACCCAGGATGAGATCTATTCTGGAGAATGTTTCATGTGCACTAGAGAAGAAAGTGTATTCTGTTGCTTTGGGATGGAATGTTCTGAATATATCTGTGATGTCCATCTGGTCCAGTGTGTCATTTAGAGCCTTTATTTCTTTGTTGATCTTTTATTTAGATGATCTGTCCATTTCGGTGAGGGGAGTGTTAAAGTCTATTATTATTGTATTATTGTCTACATGTTTCTTTGATTTTTTTTATTAATTGGCTTATATAGTTGACTGCATAAATATTTATAATTGTTAGATCTTCTTGTTGCATAGACTCTTTAAGTATGATATAGTGTCCTTCCTCAGCTCTTATTAACTACAGTCTTTGGTTTAAAATTTGTCTGATATAAGGCTTGCCACCTAGCTTTCTTTCGATGTCCATTAGCATGATAAATGGTTTTCCACCCCCTCACTTCCCATTTGGAAGTGTCTTTAGGTCTAAAATGAGTCTCTTGCAGACAGTATATTGATGGGTCTTGCTTTTTTATCCAATCTGATACCCTTTGTCTTTTGATTGGGGAATTTTAGCCCATTGACATTCAGGGTGACTATTGAAAGATATGAATTTAGTGTCATTGTATTGCCTGTAAGGTGACTTATTGTATATTGTCTTTGTTTCTTTTTGGTCTGTGGTACTTTTGGGTTGTTACTTTGCTTAGAGGACTCCTTTCAATATTTTTTGTATGGGTGGTTTGGTGATTGCAAATTCTTTTAGTTTCTGTTTGTCCTGGAAGCTTTTTATCTCTCCTTCAATTTTCAGTGACAGCCTAGCTGGATAAAGTATTATTGGCTGCATATTTTGCTTGTTTAGTACCCTGAATATATCATGCCAGTCTTTCAGGCCTGCAAGGTCTCTGTCAATAGGTCTGCTGCCAGTTTAATGGTTCTACATTAATTTCTACATTAATCGAGCCCCGCATTGGGCTCTCTGCTCAGAAGGGAGCCTGCTTCCCCCTCTCTCTCGGCCTGCCTCTCTGCCTACTTGTGATCTCTTTCTCTCTCTCTCAAATAAATAAAATCTTTAAAAAAAAAAGATTTTGAAAAAGGAATTGATAAGAAGTTGGTTCAAAAAGAAAAGAAGAAATATTTTTTTAAAAAAGGAATAGAAAAAGAAAAAATAAAGAAAACTTTAGGGGCACCTGGGTGGCTCAGTCGTTGGGCGTCTGCCTTTGGCTTGGGTCGTGATCCCGGGGTCCTGGGATCGGGCCCCACGTCGGGCTCCCTGCTCCACGGGGAGCCTGCTTCTCCCTCTCTCCTTCCTCCTGCTTGTGTACCCTCACTCACTGTGTCTTTCTCTGTCGAATAAATAAATAAAAAAATCTTTAAAAAAAAAAGAAAACTTTAAAAATTAACTTCCCCTTCATGGGGAAGAAGCCATGAACTCTGTGTGCTGTATTCCGCTAGTGCTGGAGTTTTGCAGTTCTCATTGATCAGTAAACTGGATCTAGACTAGATGTTCTTGGTGGTCTTCTGAAGGAGGGGCATGTTGCAGTGATTCTCAAATGTCTTTTCCCGAGGTGGAATTGCACTGCCCTTGCCAGGGGCCAGGCTAAGCAATCTGCTCAGGTTTATTCTCGGTAGCTTTTGTTCCCTGAATGTTTTCCCTACAGATTTCAAGGATAAGAGTGAAAATGGCAGCCTCTCAATCTCTGGCCCCGGAGGAGCCGAGAGGTTGGGGCCCCCTCTTCAGGCAGCCCTCAGAGAAAAGCAGTCAATCACATATGTCTCCCTGGTCTCCGGCCCCTCTCCATGCTTAGCTGGCCTATGACCATGTGTTTCTATCTCTCGCACAGCCCCCTTTGGAGTCTCCAAACCCAGCAGATTCCTACAGCACACTCCACTCCTCCCTGGGGAGAAAGGGGAATGTCCCTGGATATGCCCTTTGTTGGGCCCCTGGCCTGACTGCACTGCAGATCCCAGTTTATGGCATCCCCAAGCTTGAGCCCACTCTTGGGCTCAGTCTTTGCAGCTGGCTTCCCTGCTCCAATATGTGGGAGCTTTGCCACACCCAGGCACCCCTGGTCTTTCTGTGACCCTGAGAGTCTTGAGACCATACTGTCCCAGTGAGGATTTCACCCCCCCCCCCCCAAGCTGCCTGAATGATGTCCCCTACTGGAGCCGACTTCTAGAAGTTATGATTTTGTGCTTCACTGCTCTATCACTTGCTGGTAGCCTTCTGACAGAGGCTCCCTTCCTCGCCTCCCCCCCTCATCTATCTTCCCATATATCGCCTGAGACTCACTTCTCACATCCTACCTTCCAGAAGTGGTCGCTTTTCTGTTCATAGAACTGCTGCTATTCTTTTCTTCAATCTCCTTTTGAGTTCATAGGTGTTCAGAATGGTTTGATAACTGTCTAGCTAAATTCCTGTGGCCAGACAAAATTTAGGTCTCCTACTACTCCATCATCTTGCTAGCCCTCCAGATAGTAGTTTCTAATACTATTCTCCAATGAAAGGAACCAGAGCTTCTCAGAAAAATGGCTAATTCTAGGACTGGAGAGGAACTATATAAGATGAATCGGTAGCATCTTGTAGTGCTAGGAAGTAAGGAAGTACTTTGAAAAACAAAGCAAAAATAACAACAACAACAAAACCCACACACAATTATGGAGGTGTGTGTCAAAAGGACACAGGAACCAACTGAAAGATCCCAGTTTCAAGCTTGAATAATTTAGAGGTATTAGATTATAACCCAGAGTATAAAGTAAGTATCCACGAGTCCATGCTGATATAAATGATTGAATGAATCAGTGGGGAAGGTGAGACAAATTGCCCATGCAAAAGAATTCCAAATTTATGGAAGTACTCTGTCCTCAAGAAGGTGCCGCATAACTCCCCACTCCTGAAGTATGGGCTCTATAGAGTGACTTTGTTCAACAGCATGGAAAAGGGTCTGTGTGTTAGTTTGCTAGGGCAGCCATAACAAAGTACCACAGACTGCATGGCCCAAACAACAGATATTTATTTTTTCACAGTTCTGGAGGTTTGAAGTCCAAGATCAAAGCATTGGCAAGTGTGGTTTCTTCTGAGACTGCTCTCCTTGTCCTCCAGCTGTGTGTCTCCTGTGTCTTCACATGGTCTTCTCTCTGCACATGTTTGTGCTCTAATCTCCTCTTCTAAAGACACCAGTCCTTGGATTAAGAACCAACTGACCACATTTTAATTACCTCTTAAAGACACTCTCAAGATATAGTTACATTCTGAGTTACTGAGCATTAGAGCTCAACATAAGGATTTTGAGGAGATACAATTCAGCCTAGAACAGGGAAAAGACTAACTTTACAATGAAAACACTCGGCAAATTCTACCTGAGCCAGATGATCTAAGTCAATAACAACGGGGATGTCATCTTGTTAGTATGGCCATCAATTTGATGTGATGAAAATGGCACTTTACCTCACCAAACCACCCAGTCTAATCAAGACAAATCCTAACTGAGGAATATTCTACAAAGTCCTAGAACTGCACCACTCAAAATTGTCATCAAAAACAAGGAAAGGGAAGAATTGCCAGCCAAGAAGATCTGAATGAGATAATTAAATGTGATACAGGATCCTCGAACAGAAAAGGAAATGAGATTAAAACTAAGGACATCTGGGGGCCACCTGAGTGGCTCAGGTGGTTGGGCGACTGCCTTTGGCTCAGGTCATGATTCCAGGGTCCTGGGATTGAGTCCCGCATCGGGCTCCCTGCTCGGCAGAGAACCTGCTTCTCTCTCTCACTCTGCCTGCCGCTCTGCTTACTTCTGCTCTCTCTCTCTTTCTGTCAAATAAATAAATAAAATCTTAAAAAAAATTTTTTTTAAACTAAGGACATCTGAAAAAAGTATGGACTTTAGTTAATGATAATATGTCAGTATTAGTTCATTGATTATAACAAAAATATATATACTAAGATGTTAGTAATAAGGCAAAATGGTTGCAGGGTGTCTTAACCTGTTCAGGCTTCTGTAACAAAATACCATAGACTGGATGGCTTATCAACAGAAATTTCTCACAATTCTGGAGTCTGAGAAACCCAAGTGCTGGCACATTTGGTGTCTGGTGAGAGCCTCCTTCCTCACAGGTGTTTGTCTTCTCACTGTATCTTCACAGGGTAGAAGGGGGAGGGATCTCCTTGGGGTCTCTTTCATAACGCACTAATGCCATTCGTGAGGGTTCCACCCTCATGACCTGATCACCTTCCAAAGACCCCACTTTTAATACTATAACCTTGGGGGTTAGGATTTCAACATATGACTTAGGCAGGGGTGGGGGAGTGGAACTGGGGATGGGAGGGTGGCAGGAGCATAAATATTCAGTCCACTGAGCAAGGGATGTGGGGATGCTGTATTATCTTTGCAATTTTTTCTATAAATCTCAAACTTAAAATTTTAAAAGTTTATTCAAAAAAATAATAAAATAGAAGAAGGCTCACTTGGGCTAGGTAGCTTAGTGCCGTTAGAACTAGGACCCGAATCAAGGTCCTTTGAATCTAAGTCTTTTTCACTACTGAAGACCTTCCACCAACCACCACATGGAAGTCAGGTATGTGTCTGGTTGTTGAAGGTGCAGGATGACAGTGGCTAGTGAGTGCCTAAACTCAAGTAATTCAGGTAAAGCAGGGCAATATAAAGCAGATGAGTGCTGAGGATATGAGCAGAAAGCACTTCATGATCCAGAACACCAACTGATGAGGGAATCAGGTACCAAAGAACCAGGCATAGAGCTGCAGAGACTGGTCAAATAGCTGGTGGTTGGGACACAGGCAGAACACTGGGAATGAAGGGCCCGAGATCACATAGATATTTTAGGACACACAAGATTAGAATCTAGATTAGAGTAATAGGTACTGGGAATAAAAATAATTGTGCCTTTTGAGTCAAGGACTATATTTTTAATCCTTCCCTGGGAGCCTTAAAGTGTGGCTAGGCCTAAACTCACTGGTGGGAGGGCGCGAGGTAAACTGGCTGGAGTTGGAGAAGCAAAAGGGTGGGGAGCCTGTAGTTCCTAATACCTGCCTTCCATTTTTCAAAAGTCTTTAAGGTCTTTAAGGGCAGTCTTACTCCTTTTTTTTTTTTTTTTTTAAGATTTATTTAATTGGGCGGGGGGGACTGAGGGAGAGGAAGAGAGAGACTCAGCACAGAGCCGGTTGTGAGGTCCACCTCACAAACCTGAGATCATGACCTGAGCCGAAACCAAGAGTCAGTCGCTTACCCCAGGTGCCCCAGTCTTACTCTATTCTTAACTTTGGCTTTTCTGTTTCCTAGCCTAGTTCCCTCATGCTGTTCCTTTATATATCCTTTGATAATAAATAGCCTCCCATACATAACATTATTTAGATCTTTCAGTGAACTATTTAGGGTTCTTCTCCACCCACTCAAATGTCACTCTTGCCCAGTATCTAATCCTCTGAAATACTAAATATTAGGACATGTAAATGCCAACCAATTAACCAAGAACAGTGCTTTGCCTCTGCCTCTAGAATTGGGCTAATCTTAAAGAATTAGAATCACAAATGACCATGCACCATGGACTGCTCCATCTCCTACTCCTGTAGCTTCTCATTACAGTGCTCTCGCAGGGCAAGGATCATATTTCATTCATTTCTATCTTTATTAAGTGCTAGCACAAATAGGCCCTCCATAAGGTTATTTTGTTCAATGTGAATAAAGCAATGACCACCCTGCTACAATTGCTGACATTCTGTCTTCCCTGTTTAGTTTTTCTCCATTGCCTACAGTTATGGGTTGAATTGTGTCCCCCCCTCCTTCATCCCCAAAAGATGCTTAAATCCATCCTACCCTCAGTACCTGTGAATGAAACCTTAACTGGAAATAAGGTCTTTGTAGATAACCATATTAGGATGAGGTCATTAGGGTAGGCCCTAATCCAACATGACTGTATCCTTTGAAAAGGGTGAAATCTGTGGGCTCCTGGGTGGCTCAGTCATTGGGTGTCTGCCTTCGGCTCAGGTCGTGATCATAGTGTCCTGGGATTGAGCCCCATGTTGGGCTCCCTGCTCAGTGGGGAGCCTGCTTCTCTCTCTCCAGCTTCCCCATGCTTGTGTTCTCTCTCTCGCTATCTCTCTGTCATAAATAAATAAGAGCTTTAAAAAATACACACACATACACACACACACACATATATAAAATAAAACGGTGAAATTTAGACACAGATATGCATGCACACAGGGAGAATGCCATGGGAAGATGAAGACTGAGACTGGGGCAGGCAACAGAATCCAATGAATGCCAAAGATTGTTAGCAAACAACTCAGATGTAGGAGAGAAGCCTGGAACAGAGTTTCCCTTCCAGCTTCCAGAAGGAACCAATACTGCCAACACTTTGATCTGAGACTGCTAGCTTCCAGATCATTCAGCACATTACAGTTTAAGCCATAGTGTGTGGCACCTTATTACGGCAGCCCCAGCAAATGAATACTTGTCATCTTTACCTTCTACCTTTATAATTGTCTCCCTGATTAGAATGTAAGCTCCATGAGGTCAGAGATTTTATCTGTGTTGTTCATTTATAAATCCTCAGCATGCAAAACAGTTTCTGGCACATCGTAAATCTCAATATTTGTTGCAAAAAGTAATACCTGTGAATGCTTTGGAGGAGAGGGATTTTTCACAATAAGTTGGACATCGTTTTTATTTGAAGACAACCTACATGAAAATGTTCCCAATTATAAAATGACAATTGAGAACTTTATTGATTTAAAATATACAATGATATCTGGCTACTCTTTGAGAGGGGGAAATCCTAAATCCTGGGGAGTTGTAATTATTGCTGGTTTCCATACTTCACTAATGACAAAGTGCTTGGGATTGTGAATATACATGGTTAAGGTAAGGGAGGCAGCCATCAGGGAGGGTCCCTTGTTGCTTTTTTAAATTTGTTTTTAAGTCAACTCTGTTTCTGAATGAGGTAAAGTCAAGTTAAGGGTAGAGAATCCTCTTCTTCCTCATCCCCACTACCTTTCTCCTACTGTGGCCCCCAAAATTTGAGTGGTTGAATGCATATGTTCAGGAATTAGAAGACAATAATTTTAGTTTCTTTTTCTTCCTGTCCAAAAAAAAAAAAAGACATTCATATCCATAAGTCCATAAGACTCTTTTTTTTTTTTTTTTTTTTTTAGCTTTTTGTCCATATAGGGGAAGAAAAAGTTTTCCTCAACCTTCTAAAGGTCCCTGGCTGGGTCTGAAAATTAAACTGACAAAGATAGATTAAAAGAAGTGACATATATATTTATTTTGTTTTATGTGACACAGGAGCATTCATAATGAAATGAAGACCCAGAGAAATGACAAAACCTGCTTGTTTTTACATTGGGTCAAACAAAGAGAGGCAATTGTGGAAAAGTGACTAAACTATGTGGGCAGGCGAAGGAAAGATAAGAATTATTTTAACAAATGTCTGTTGGTGCAGAATTCTTTTCGTCTCAGCTTCTCCTTGATGATAAGAATGTTACTTTCCTTTTGGTATTGGGAAGACATCTTTCATAAAGGAATTTCATTTCCTGCTTTTAAGAAAAAGAAGGAAAGTCTCAGAGTATTTTTCCTTGTATTTGCTGTTTTTCAAATCCTCCAAACTCTATGCCAAAGCAGCGTACCCTGGGGTGTATGCCCTGAACTCCTTCACCAGTATTTCCCAACAGTCCTGAGAGGTAAGTATTATCTGAGGGTGAGAAAGCAGTGGTTACCACCTTACACAAAGTATGAAGAAATTATAAGGGGTAGAATGCAAGCCTCCAAAATCTCAATCCAGTGTCCTTTTGTTGTATTGGTTATAGCTGCACATTTTCCCTTTTTATGTCTGGACGAAGAAAGAGTGGGACCCCAAAACATGAAAGAGATGTAATTTTAGAATTGGAAGGAACAGAGAGAACTCTTTGGGTCTTTGGACTCTGTAGTCCAGAGATGGACTCTGCATCTCTGGGGGGATTGTGGGCAGTGAGCAAGGGAAGAACAGGTTTGAATTTCAGGGAGTGAGGACTGGTGCCAAGTGTCCCCACCCCCCATGGCAATGGTTTTCCTTCACCTACACATGCAGGATACACACACAACCAAGGGGCCAGCACTGATAGAAACCATTCCAGATTGCCAAGAAGGGCACTTTAGAGTTCAAAGAAATAAGAAGCTAGGATGAAAAAAAAACATGGAGATTAGTTAACCAGGAGTGAAAGTATGGTGGGTGCAAAGCAGGTAGAAGGTGAAGACAGTATGGGGACAGGGGTGGAAAGACTACATTCCTGTCTTGATGTGCAAGGATAAGGGGTGAACAGAGTGAATGCCACTACTGAGACTCCTTTGACCTTTTTTTTTTTAAAAAGATCTTATTTATTAGAGAGAGAGAATATGAGGAGGGGGGAGAGTTATGAGGGGGGAAAAGAGGGAGAGGCAGACTCCCCACTAAGCATAGAGTCTACCCCTTGGCTGGATCCCAGGACCCTGAGATCAAGACCTGAGCCAAAGGCAATTGCTTAACCTACTGAGCCACCCAGGCGCCCCATCCTTTGACCTTTTGATACAGAATTCATTTACAGTATGGACTTTCCACAAAAGCCCTCTGTGATTATTGATTATCAGTTGGCTTCTGGATAGCTTCTGGTGGCACCATGGAATTGATAATCACTTGGAACAGGAGGAGGAAGAGGACTGGGGCAGAAGGGTAGTGGTATATGATTGCAAATATATAGGTCTAGGAGAGGTGGGCGCCTGGGTTCCCCCCGGGAGCATCTTGTTTCAAGAAACGATACCCAGGCAAATGCCCCGGTGTTTAGGGTGACCTTGGTGATCTTCTATCTCAGATTACTGATCCTCACTGCCCTCACTGATCATTCTCTAGGACCCCTTTCCAGCTCCCAGACCGCTGCTCCTAACAGGATTCTTCTGGAGTTCTAGGTTGTTCTATTGACTTCGAAGAAGCCTCCTCCCAAATCCTTCCCCTAGAAATGCTTGAAAGAATAGGAAAAGCAGCTGGAGACTCCCAGTGATTTACCTGGACTCACGCAGTGACACCAGCGTTCGCCGCCCCTCTCGGTGGCTGGGCCATTCTGCGCGGTCCAGGGTTCGCTTGGGGGAGAGGGGCGTCCGGGGTGTGACGCGCCGCCCGGGCAGGTGTGCCACGGAAGCGAGGTCGGGAGCGGGCTTCGGGGCCTCGGCGGTAGTCGCGCACGCTGCTAGGCGGAGGATGCTCGGAACCCGCAGCCGAGGGGAGGCAGCGTGAGCCAGCGAGCGGCCGGAGCAGCCGCGGTGGTAGCGCGGGAGCGCAGCCTCCTCCCGCTCCCACAATGCACAGGGCGGCGGCGGCGGCGGCAGCGGCGGCGGCGGCGGCGGCGGCGGCAGCAGCATCACCGGCCCGCGTGGGGGCTGCTGCGGCAGCGACCCCGAGGACCCCGGGCACGCAGAGCGCTCGCGCCTGCTCGCGGCGAGCCCGGGAGTGATGGCCAGGCCCCGGCGGGCAGCCCGCGCCTGAGGGGCCCCGCCTCGCCCCGCCCCGCCCCGCCCCGCCCGGCGCGGCCCGCCCCGCCCGGCCCTGCCCCGCTCCCTGCCGGCGGCTGCCTGGGCGCTTCCTAGTCGGCGCGGGCGGCCGCCCAGGCGAGGTGCGGCCTCCGCTCAGGCGGGGGGCGTCGGCGCCGCGGGGCCCCGCCATGGCCGCGTCCGAGCTCTACACAAAGGTAAGGCGGCCCGGGGCCGCGCAGTGGGGAGGGGGCTGCGCGGCCGGGCGCCGCCGGGTGTCAGGCTGCGGCGGGGCGGGGGCGCGGGGGCCCGGCGGCTGCACCACCTCCTTCCCCAGCATTTCAAAATCCCCAGCCCGGCCCGCCTGCCGCAGAGGCGCCTTCCTCTTTCGGGCGACGGCGGCGGAGGGAGGCCTGCCGCGGGGGGTCTCTGTGGCCCCTGCCACGCTCCCTGGGCTGGGTGCTCGGCGGGTTTCCGATTGGGAAGGGGGCCCTGTGTCAGGAATGCCCTGCCCGCCGGCTTGGTTTTGGAAAAATCCTGGCTGCGGGAGATGCTTGATCGGCTTGAGATCAGATGGTCCCTCCCGTGGGGACAGGCGCTTAAAATAACGTCTCTTGTTGGTATGCGGTGCCACTTCTACCACCAGCCAACCTTTCTGTGAGGTTATTTGGAATCCTGCAAACGGTCGCCAGTCGATTCTCACCTTCAGCTGCCGGGTTTCAGATGGTTTCCTTGAGGGTGGTGAGCCCCTGGGGAAGATGCAGCCGGATAAATGCGAGATGATTCACGGGCTGGGATGGTCGGTTCTCATTCGTCCCAGGGAGTTGCTACCTACGTGTAATCCCTTTGAGCCTCGTTATACTCCATGTCTTCACCGTCCGCTGGGGCGAGCCTTTTCCTTCACGGTTTAGTTTAGGCATCCTTTTCTCTCTTATACCGACATCCGTATTTTCTGGGTCTGCTAATCTTTGAATGGCATATTTTGGAGAACGGTCCCTTTGAAGACTTCTGAAAATTTGGCTGGGGCAATGTGTGGTGCTTTGTGAATGTGTGTCGTCATGGCATTTTATACTATAACTCTCCTGTACGTAGGTGTTTTGCCAACTATTAATTACCTTCAGTTCCAGTTAACAGAATGGGCTTAACTTTCCAAGTTCGTGTTGGCAGCAGAATCTCCATTTAGGATCTTAGAATCATTGTTTCCTAATGCAACCCAAGTAAGCCCAGGACCCAAGTTGCAGCTTGTTATTAGAAGTCTGGACCTGCCATCAAGAGACCTGGATTCTAGCCCAGGCCTTTTCACTTACTGTGTGACCTTGGGCAAGTCACTTAACTTCTTTTGTTCGGTTGTCTCCTATCTGTAAGTGGCGTTAATTATACCTGTTATGCATCTCTTTCAAGGCTGTCGTGAGGATCAAAACTAGGAATTAGATGGGAAAGCTTTTGTTACCCATGAATTTCTCAAGAAATAGGTATATGATTAATTCTACCATGAGATGAGGAGTTTACATAAAACATTCTCTAGGACCCCTTTCCAGCCACAGACTTGAAAGACTGCACAATTGGAACTTCTCTCTCAATGTGGTTATTTTCTTAGGCATTGTAGGTCTCTAATCTATGAATGAATGTAATTGGAAACTGATTCGGTTACTTTATTAATAAACATTGATACATTGCTCACTCTGTGCCAGGTACTACTCTAAGTGCTTTACAAATATTAACTCATTTAATCCTCATAATGAAGGTGTGAGGTAGGTACTGAGAAATGTTAGAGGCATTTTCCCATGAAGAGATACAGGACTGTAAACATTCCTTAGTTACTTTGTATAGCCCTCCATTCTTCACTGTGCACAGTGAGGAGTCCATCACTGAGCTGCTCAATTGTAGGCTGGTTAACTAGAGACTGATTGGATAATAAATTGCTCTTGGTCTTGGATCAGCTTTTTTTCTCCCAACGTAATTTTTGAGAAAAACATTTTTTTAAAATACAGTGATTTTTTTTAAGAGTTTATTTATTTAGTTGACAGAGAGAGAGATCACAAGTAGGCAGAGAGGCAGGCAGAGAAAGAGGGGGAAGCAGGCTCCCCGATGAGCAGAGAGCCTGATGCGGGGCTCGGTCCCAGAACCCTGGAGTCATGACCTGAGCTGAAGGCAGAGGCTTTAACCCACTGAGCCACCCAGGCGTCCCTAAATACGGTGATTTTTAAATCTCAAGGTTTTGACTTTTGGTCATAACTTCATTACACACACTTAAAATTTACCTTCTAGTCATTTTAAAGACAGGCTGGTTTAGACATCAAGAGTAAGTTGAGCTTAAATTGCCTTCTAAATACATTTATGCCTAAGTATATTTTAGTGTCTTGGCTATTTTTTGACTTGATTCTTTTTGTGAATGGGCCTTCACTTACTGGTGGGTCAAAATATTTCTTGAGCACCTCCTGGGTGCTAGGTACTCTATATTAAAAGATTCTAACAATGAACAGGACACAGTCCTTTCCCTGAAAGGACTCACAGTCTGTTTTTTATATTCTTGACCTACTTTGAATATCTGGGAGCATAAATAACCTGTTGTTACCTCCACAGCAGGCAGACACCTGGTATGGTATTTATAAGTAGAAATTAGGTAATGGGTCGGGACATGGGGAGGGTTGGAATGGTTCTGGAGATAAAAGCTTGAGTAGTGATTATTAGAGGAAGAGGGAAATCATTAGAAGTTAAATCAATGGATAAACACAAGGACTTTTTCCTCACAGAGGATTATAGGGAAGGAAGTTCTGGAGTAGATTACAAGGAAAGATGTAATAGTGACATGTCATAATTATGGTATTCAACATAGTGGTTAAATCTGAAAAGTGCCCTTTTAAAAAATGTCATTCAGAGCTTAAAGGCAGATTTTGATGCGTGATACAGATCAGCTCCCATTACGGTGAAAGGAAAGAGACCATTCAGTTTATTCTTTGTAGCTAAAATGATAATGGTTTTGTCACAGTAATTTATCAGGGCTTCCATTTTGTAAGTATTTCCAGCAGTATAAACATTTTAAGGGCAATAACTAAGTTCCTAGGATATAACATTTCTGGAAACTAACATTTTGGTTAAAATATGGTTTTCATTTTTTAATTTTTTATTATTTATTTATTTTTAAAGATTTTATTTTTTTATTTAACAGAGAGAGAGAGAGATCACAAGCAGGCAGAGAGGCGGCGGGGGCGGGGGGGGGGGCGGGAAGCAGGCTCCCCGCTGAGCAGAGAGCCCAATGTAGGGCTCGATTCCAGGACCCTGAGATCATGACCTGAGCCGAAGGCAGAGGCTTTAACCCACTGAGTCCCCCAGGCGCCCCTGTTTGTTGGTTTTTAAAGTAAAGGCTTTATTAAGATATAATTTACATACCATGCCATTCTCAATTTAAAGCTTACAGTTAAGTGGTTTTTGGAATATTCACAGAGATGGGTCATTTTGTTTTTAGATCCACCCGGCTTATTCCCAAAAGAATTGAAGGTGGCTAAAATATCTTGCTGCTTCTGACTTTGAAAATATTTGCTAGTCTTCACTTGCCAGCCAGTGGCTATCTGAATCATAAATGTCACCCATAGATGCTTTCAACAACTTCAAAGGATTTGGCATTTGTGGAGCAGAATTGGAATGATAGTCCTCCTCACATGAACTTCCCAAACATGGATAACACCATAAATGCTATAGAATGGCCAAGATTACCTGAAGTTGTTTAATTAGGAGTCCCATTGTATATCAGAATGCTGAATTTTGTAACAGTACAAAAACTTCTAAAACCCCTGCTCGAGAAGCCATGTAAACTTTCCTAGATGAGACAGCAATTTAAGCCAATAGATTGTATATCTATAATCTTCTTTCCTACTATATTTCTTCATACCTACTGAAGCCACATGTCCTCGATTTTTTCTGGGATAGTTCCTGTTTTATGTTCTGTGCCTCTTCCCCTTTACCATCAATCCTGGAAATTTTAACATTTTGGTTTTGAAATTATATTTTTCAGACTACTTTCAACATCTGAAAGCAGGACAGAAACCTCATCTCTGATCATGTGCCAGATTTGGGGTTTAGCAAGTACAGTTTATTTCCTCAAGTATCCTGTCATGCCTCTTCCATCTATATTTCCTCCTGATGTCCCTAACAGTCTGTCTCCTGTAAATAATGGTTTGAGATGACTTAGTCTCCTTGTAGGAATGAAGCAGGGTATAAAGAAGTGGCTCAACAAGTAAACACGTTTTCAGGCATGTTGAACAAGATGAGTAATAGGAGAGCTGGGAGCCAAGGGAAACCAAAGAAACTGTTGCAGGAAACAGCATAGGAAATGATGGTCTGGTAGACTGAGGCACAAGCAGATGGTGTGGGAAAGAAGGGGACAAACTTGGGAGACAGGTCTCTGTGATGGATTAGATAGATACAGGTTGGGAAAGAGAGGGAACAGTGTAAGTTAACACCAGTAGCTCCAGCTATGGAAACTGGAAGTTAATTCCCATTATCTCATGAATTTTTGCAGACTCTGTGGAACTTGTAAGCTACTCAGAAATACTTCAGACTGCTTGAGCAGAGCAGAAGGCTCGTGACTTCCTCTTGAAATTTGTTACTGTCTCTTGAAGTGTGAATGTCTGGTGTATTGCCCAGTGGCTAAAAGAGTACAAAGAGGTTTTAATTTTAATGAGAGTTGCTACTGCCAGATAAACATTTTAAATCTTCCTAGTGCTTTTAACTGTTCAAAGTAGGGGAACTCTGGAGGAGGGTCTATGAATGGGTTTTGTGGGATTTAACTACAACATCCAAAGGGTTGGGGCAGGGTGAGGTGGGGCACTATAGGAAAGTGTGGGAGAGGAAAGAAAAACCCTCTTACCTTACATTTTATCTGAGAAGGTAACTTAGCTTCTTTGTTTTTAACTTGGTAATGGATTTTGCCTCCATTGGGAGATTCTAGGGGCACATGGCCCACTGGAGGATAGACTTTATTTGTCTCCACTTTAGGAGACAAATTCCTAATGAGGTATAAGGTATTTGCAGAAGTAGAAACTCCTGGCTGATCTATGGAATAAGGCCTGGCCTGAGGTAAAACATCATGTGGGCAACCCCACTCCTCCCATTCCATCCCTAGATAGCATGTCCTTTTCCCACAGTGTCTTCCCAGACCTTTAGCATTTGTCTCCCTGGGGAGTTTGTCTTCTCCTTTCCTTCCAATTCTGTCTCTGTCTGTAATCAACTTAGTGAGGTAATAATTTCTATGTAATAAAATCCATTCATTTCAAGTATATGCTTCAGTGAGTTTTGACAAAAACTCATGTCATGTAACCACTACCACAGGCAAGATATAGAAGATTTTCATCATCCTCAGGAGTTGCTTGTGCTAAGCTTCTTCTCCTCCCCAATTTATTCTTTGTATAGCTAGAATGATAATTTTTAAAATAAAATCCAGTTGATTAGAGCTGTGCTTGCCCATTGGGACAGCAGGAAGAGTTATTTGTTTGTTTTCAAAATATATAGTGGTTTAAAAATATATATATATATATATATATATATATATATATATATATATATATATATAGTGGTTTCACCTTAGCCCAACCAGTGGAGATACTTAATATCAAGGACTGAGCTGGGGTGTCCTGTGGAGTTTCATTCACAGTAGGAGGGGAGAGTAGATGCCAGAGGAGTTTAGGTGGTTTATTTCATCTTTACTTCACATGCTTACCCCTTTGCCTTTATTGATGGTGTCTACCTTTGATGCCTTGGGTCTTAGGTCCTTAGTGTGCTAAAATGCCCTTTGGTCAATTTTGCCTTTTAACAGTTGTCCTGTTCCATCTACCTTGGTTGTAATGTCATTCTGGGTTAGTGGCGATAACACATTTTTAAACTGCAGAAACTTATCCCTGGCTTCTCCATTTCTCTTCGAAGCCCTCCTCAGCTGGAAGTTCCCTAAACCAGCAGCGATTAGCATTAAACATCTCCTTGTACAATAGAGACTTTTTACCAATTGTGGAGCTTAGGGATAATGTGATTATGTTTTGATTTCAAAATAATGGCTCCAAACTTGGTTGAAATCAAGGGAGAAGTACATCTATCTACATCCTTTGGCCCAATTTGCTGCTATGGCCAAAAACATGAGCACATTGCTGAACTGGAGGGAGGCCGGACACTAAATTAAAGACAAGTTTTTTCTCTCCTTAGTCACTCATAGAAACTTGCATTTTCCGGTGGACAACCTCTCCTTTGCTATCCTGCCTGCTGCTCCCTTTTTGCCGTGTAGTCAATGAACTATCTCCTTTAAAAACAAAACAAACAAAACAAAACAAAACAAACCTTGCATTTTCCTGGCCAGGAATCCTGTGTGGGTAGTTGGGGTTTCTACTTCTTGATAAAAACACATTGAAACTAGAGGAATTTCAGAATGGGAGAAATAAAATGATCATGGCAGTAAAGTTTAGATTAGATTAGATTAGATCAGATTAGTAAAGTTTAGGTAGATTAGAAAGGCAGAACTCTGTAATGTGTGAAGAGAAGTGAAGGTGGAAATTGGTGAAGTATTTAACTTCAAGAATAACAGAAGTTTGTAACATCAGATCTCAGTAGGGATCCTTGTTAGAGCTTGAAATAAATGTGTCATTTAAAATGAATTTCTTCTTGGGGCACCTGGGTGGCTCAGTGGGTTAAAGCCTCTGCCTTCAGCTCAGGTCATGATTCCAGAGTCCTGGGATCGAGCCCCACATCTGGCTCTCTGCTCAGCAGGGAGCCTGCTTCCCCCCTCTCTCTCTGCCTGCCTCTCTGCTTACTTGTGATCTCTCTCTCTGTCAAATAAATAAATAAAATAAAATAAAGAACATTTAAAATGAATTTCTTCTTTAAACAGTAAGTTTATATTTATGAAACTTATTAAGTTATGATGATAGCTAAGATGTAGTAGATTAAAAAAAAGGGTCTGTATCGGACTCCCGGCTCTGCGGGAAGTCTGCTTCTCCCTCTGACCTTCTCTCCTCTCATTCTCAGTCTCTCTCTCTAATAAATAAACAAATAAT
>CM052797.1:35437736-35447991 GCA_028533885.1 Nasua narica | reverse complement strand
CAAAGGCAGTTGCTTAATCAACTGAGCCACTCAGGTGCCCTAAGCAAATTTATTTTTATATTATAAGTATACTGGCTATAAATCTTTTAAAATCTATTATTAAAAATAGGGTTGAGGTACCTGGGTGACTCAGTCAGTTAGGTGTCTGCCTTTGGCTTGGGTCATGATCTCAGGGTCCTGGGATTGAGCCCCTTCTTGGGCTCCCTGCTCAACAGTGAGTCTGCTTCTCCCTCTTCCTCCACCCTTCCCCCTGCTTGTGTTCGTGTATGTGTTCTCCCTCTCTCCCTCTCTCTCAAATAAATACACAAAATCTTTAAAAAAAAAAATGTACTAACTGGGGCACCTGGTTGACTCAATCAGAAGAGCATGGGACTCTTGATCTCAGGATCATAAGTTTGAGCCCCACATTGGATGTAGAGATTACTTAAATAAATAAAAATCTTTAAAAAGAACAGAGTATAGGGGTACCTGGGTGGCTTAGTGGGTTAAAGCCACTGCCTTTGGCTCAGGTCATGATCTCAGGGTCCTGGGATCGAGCCCCGCATTGGGCTCTCTGCTCAGCAGGGAGCCTGCTTCCCCCTGTCTCTCTGCCTGCCTCTCTGTCTACTTGTGACCTCTCTCTGTCAAATAAATAAATAAAATCTTAAAAAAAAAAAAAGAACAGAGTATAACTCATTTTTTTATTTTGAAAATATGAAAGACCCTGGTGAAGAATTTAAAAGTAAATAAATAAACAACTGTTCTCCAAAGACAACAAACAGTTTCTTTTGGGTATAGTATAGTGCTATATTGCCCTGATCTGTCTTGTTACTGTAAGGTTGTTGGGAACTTCCTCAGCTTCAGAAAGCCATTTGCCTAAAGACATACTTGTTGTTAGAGCAGCCTGTGTCCAGTGATTAATTGATGCAGGGTATAAAGACCCAGCCTCATTGTGGCATTTCAGTTTTGTAGCTCTGTGTGAAATTGACTGAGGTCTTTGTAGTTCAGTTTCTCCTGTGCCCAGTCATGTTTTCTTCCTATCCTCCTATAGCTGTAGATCCCAAGAGCACTACCTGATAAACTGCCTGTGTAGTAATCTCCATCTCAGAGCATGCTTTCTGGAGAAATCAAACCGTGACAGTTCCTTTCTAGCTTTTTCCATTCATTTTTTAATATAGTCAAGATTATTTTATATATATGCATTTCTCATATATGTATCTGTGAAGTCCTTTTCACTATTTATGACATAAATATTTTTATGTCATATTTTTATTTTTATGTTGTATTTTTTCTTATTTAAAATTGTTCATTTTTCAGATTATAATATGGATTAGACATAGTTTATTTAACCTTTGCTTTATCACTGGACATTTAAGTTATTTCTACAGTTTGAGTATTATAAATAATGTTTTGAATATTTGTTCAATACATTTTTGTATGTGTATTGGACTATTTTCATAGAATCAATTCCTAAAGGTAAAATTACTGAATATTTTTAAGGTACTTAAATATATATATATAATGCTAAATTGCTTTCCAGAAAGGCTATACCAGTTTATACTCCCATCAGGAGTATATCAGCGTCCTTCCTCAAGTGTCCCATTAGTATAAGTATTATCTCTCCTTTCCAAAGAGATGATATTGAATATAACTTAAACTTTCATGAGTAATAGGTTGTAATAAATGTGACTAATAGTGCAAATAGTACTTTGATGTTTTCATAGTCTACTTAGGTTTGTAGGATATTTGCCCATCTGCCAATACATATTACCTCAACATTTTAGAGGGCCTGCAGTGTTCATTATGAGACTATAAAATCTTATTTTTTGCGACTATCTAGTTCCCAGAAAAAGCAGGAAAGCTTTGATGGGTTTAGTACAGAATCAGGGAGACCCTTCGCCCTTTCCTTGTTCTTTTGTAGGTTTTTACTATTTTTTTAAGTTTATTTATTTAAGTAATTTCTACACCCAGCATGGGGCTCAAGCTCATGACCCTGAGATCAAGAGTTGCATTTTTTTCCAGCTGAGCCAGCTGGGTGCCCCTTGTTCTGATCCCCAACCCAGAGATTTCATTTTAGGTTTTCTGTAGTACTAGCATTTGGATTATAGTGTAGATGGATTAATGAAAAGCCATTCCTACTAATATGGCATGTTTTATTGATGATGAATCAATGATGATGAGTAAAATGTCTTTTGTTCGGAAGCCAGGGATGGCACCACTTAGTGACGAATGCATGTTTTCGTCATATGAGAGAGGGAAGATATATGAGTCTGTACTGCTGATTCAGGCTGGTCCTCCCTGCTTCATTCTTTTCTGTCTGTTACAGGTTGAGCTGTCATATTCTGGGTGTTGGAGCGAGCGGCCGATCAGTGAAACTTGTTATGCTGGTAGTTCACCATTGGGCTTCTGGTTATTTTTTCCAGCCTTCTATAATGCAAGCTAAAACATAGTTTCATTAAATTGTGTTACAAATAATTTATTACCAAATACAGATTATTTGTAGTTTTAGTAGAAAGGATATATTTTTACCCATATTTCCCCTCACCTCTTGCATACCCCACCTAAGTAAACCAAAATTGAATGTCTGTGGAGCCTGTGTAACGTTAAGAATGCTCAGTATCTTGGGGCGCCTGGGTGGCTCAGTGGGTTAAAGCCTCTGCCTTCAGCTCGGGTCATGATCTCGGGGTCCTGAAATCGAGCCCCGCGTTGGGTGCTCGGCGGGGAGCCTGCTTCCTCCTCTCTCTCTGCCTGCCTCTCTACCTACTTGTGATCTCTTTCTCTCTGTCAAATAAATAAATAAAATATTAAAAAAAAAAATGCTCAGTATCTCAACTGTTGGCAAGATTTTAGTCACTCTGTGGAGCGTAATGTTTTCCAGAGCATAATATGTGAGTAAGTAGCATGTTTAAATGCTAAAGAACACATTTTTGAAATGGAAGAAACATTCTCCATTCTTTGCTAATGTGTTGTGGGAAAGAGTGTATACGTATTCACTTTATGGCTCAGTAATTAATGATGAAAAGTGTAAGAAATCTGATTTGCGAACTGTATAGATTAAGATCATTTGCCAGCCACTTAATCTGTGGCTACAATTAAATCACTCTTAAAATTTTGGTTCCATTGTATAGTTTGCCTTGAACAAAAAGCAACCCTTTTTGTCCATTTCTCCCAAAACATGTTAACCGACTCGAGTGTCAGGATTCAAAGCCTATTCACGTGTGACCTGGGATAACCTGTCTTCCCTGAGAGCTTAGTAGCAGCCTAAAGTTCTACAAGCTTCAGTTCTCATCCCGTCTCATTTTCTTGATTCAGAGCCTACGCATTGGTTATGAGTTTTCTTCTATGACTAAAAACAAATGCAGCTTTTTCTTATGGAAAAATCTAAAACATAAAGTAGGAAAAAGAGTACAGTTAAGTTCCCACATGTCCATCTTCCAGCTTCAACCATTCAGTTCATGGCCAATCTACCCATGCCCAGTTCTGCTCTCCTATATATTTTGAAGGAAATCCTGGTCAGTTTGTTATTTCATCCCATGTATTTCAGTGTGTATCTGTGCAGAGAAGAGTGATTGTATCAGGCCTGAGAACTGTCCTTTGGCAGGTTTGTTTAAAGTTTGGCCCTTGGCTGGCATCTAGGAACTTAGATTTCAGGAGGATTCTCTCACCAACTTAATTGTTAGCAGCTCATTGTGCCTAAGTTTTGTGTACAAACAATATGGTTCATGCTGAACAACTGCTTTCCTTCAGGGAGTCTGTAATCTTGGTACATGCTAGGCAGAGAGGGCTTGTGTAACCAGCCCCCAATAAAATGTTGGGCACTGAGACTCTAATGAGTGTCTCTGGTAGATGACATTTCAGAACTTTTTGTTGAGGAAACTAAGCACATCCTGTGTGACTCCACCAGGAGCTTACACCTGATTTCATCTAGACTTCACCCTATGTACTTTTCCCTTTGCTAATTTTGCTCTGTGTCCTTTTGCTGTAATAAATCCTAGCCATGAATACAGAATATATTGAGTTCTAAGAAACTTTTCTAGGAAATCACTGCACCTGGGAGTAGTCATGGAGATCTTTGAAACAATATCTCTAACACAAGCACTTAAAATATCCACAGTACCATTTTATACATAAAAATGTTCATAATTCCTTAATATCATCACACTCAAGTTAGTTTGCATTTTTAATTGTATCATAAATGTTATAATCGTTTTTACTTTGTTTGAATCAAGGTTCATATATCGCAGTTGGTTGGTGTTTCTCTAAATCTCAATCTATAGGCTCCCTCTCCATCGACAAAAATCCATGTATAAGTGAACCTTTGCAGTTCAAATCCGTTTTGTTCAAGGGTCAACCGTATAATCAATTCGTATTGTTTTAAGCCCCTGGTCTAGGATCAACAGCATAATTTATATTGGAAGTTGCTTTAGAGTTTTATAATTTTGCATATTTACTCTATGGCATTTCTTTGATCATATCTGCAGTTAATATGCTACCAAAGTCTCAGTAGCACTGGGCAATCAAGCAATACAAAGACTAAGAAGAAAACTCGAACTGTGGATAAGGCCTCTGATTATCTTTCAATTCAATGATCTTATGTTTCTGAATTCGCGACTTTCACATAGTACTTCCTCTATATCAAAAAATTCCCCACTTTACTGAACTTTATTAAATTCTCCAGTTTGAAAAAAAGTAAAGAGTTGAAAGAACAGTGGATCAGGTGGTTGGTCTTGTTACATAATATCCACTAGGACTAAAAACACTGAGGGAAAGAGTAAAAAAGAAGCAGCATATTTTGTTACCTTTCCTGTGAGCTCTCATTATAGCAGTTAATAAATATATGTAGCTGATATCTGTAAATAATGAGTTCTTGGAAACCACATTCTAACATGCAGAACTGTAAAAGCAGTTTTTCCAAAAGAGCAGTACTATAACCAAAGTCTGGGTTCCTGAGACTTTGGTAGCATATTTGCAGATATGATCAAAGAAATGCCATAGAGACCTCTTTGACCTTGATCAGGAAGAGAGACCTGACCCTGGCAAGGAATAGACTGTGATGTGGCCTCCTTTTTCCACTCCCTCCCTTACTCCCACCCCCAGTTTACCACAGAACCTTATTCACAGAGGGACTCAATGACTACATATAGAATTAAAATTTCATTTGAAAATGAATAGAAAAGGGATACCTGGGTGGCTCATTCGGTTAAGTGTCTGCCTTTGGCTTGGGTCGTGATCTTAGGGTCCTGGGATCGAGTTCTGCATCAGACTCCGTGCTCGGTGGGGAGCCTGCTTCTCTCTCTGCCTGCTCTGCCTTCTGCTCCCCCTGCTTGTGCTCTGTCTCTCTCTCTGACATTTATTTATTTTTTATATTTATATTATTTATAATATTAATATATATTATATATAATCAATATATAATATTTATATATTTAAATAGATCTTTATTTATTATTTTATAAATAAAATCTTAAAAAAAAAGAAAATGAAAAGCAATTTACCATACAAATATTGGTAGGACTATGTCCTCTTTTCTGTTTATTTTAAAAAACTTTTTTTTTTAAAGATTTTATTTATCTGAGAGAGGGAGAGAGAGAGAGAGAGAGAGAAAGCATGAGAGGGGAGAAGAAGGTCAGAGGGAGAAGCGGACTCCCCACGGAGCCGGGAGCCCGACATGGGACTCGATCCCGGATCTCCGGGATCATGACCCGAGCCGAAGGCAGCTGCCCAACCAACTGAGCCACCTTTAAAAACTGAGCCTTTAAAAACTGAGCCGCCCTTTAAAAAACTTTTTAATTTAATTTTTTTTTTTTTTAGATTTTTAAAATTTATTTGAGAGAGAGAGAGAGCATAAGCAGGGAGGAGAGGAGAGGGAGAAGCAGGGGCTCTATCCCGGAAGCCTAAGATCATGACCTGAGCTCAAGGAAGCCATTTCACTGACTGAGCCACTAAGGGGCCCCTCCTCTTGTCTGTTTATGATGACAGTTATCAATTTAAAATAATTTTATGTAGCTACTTAATGCCAGACTCTTGAAATCATTTCTGAGGTTCTGCTCAAAAGATTTTCCATAGTGTTTTCAAAAGAATAACATTCAGAGCTGACAAATAGATTTGCTTGTTGTTATGGAAAATATTTAAGAAATTTAAATATTATTATCATAATGCTAAAAAAAGGACAACAATCTTTATTCTTCTATGTTAAAGTTATGGGGCTTTTTCTACTAAGAATTTTTATAATTTTTTTATTTCACCATTCCACTTCCTGGCCATGGTGTATAAAATTCTACTCATATAGTAGAAATATGTATAGTAGAAACATGGAAGGGGTTACTCAATAAATCTAAAAAAGAGATAAAGTGTAAATGTTACGCTGATTTATTTTTTTCTTTTTATTTCATTTTAGTACATTGGTCAGTGCTACCTAGGGTAAGAATTTCTAAAAAGACACCTTGTTATTCAAGAATTCAGTATCTCGGGGCCCCTGGGTGGCGCAGTTGGTTGAGCGACTGCCTTCAGCTCAGGTCATGATCCCAGAGTCCCGGGATCGAGTCCCACATCGGGCTCCCCCCTCCATGGGGAGTCCGCTTCTCACTCTGACCTTCTCCCTTCTCATGCTCTCTCTCTCACTCTCTCTCTTTCCTAATAAATGAATAAATAAAATCTTTAAAAAAAAAAAAAAGAATTCAGTATCTCATGATCAGATCGGAGGTTTCATGTGGGCGGGGCTGAGGGAGAAGGAGAGAGAATCCCAACCAGGCTCCCTGCTCGGTGCAGAGCCTGATGCGGGGTTATATCTCATGACCGTGAGATCATGATCTGAGGCAAAATCAAGAGCTGGATGCTTAAGCCGCCAGCCCTTTAAAACTAATTTCTTTTAAACTAGCTACTTAACTCATGTGACAAAACTTGAAATCTCTAGGAGTTCCCTTATTTCCTATAGCATTTGAAAATGTGCTCTACATCAAAAACTAATGATGTACTATATGTTGGCTAACTGAACATAATAAAAAAAAGTGCTCTACTATATTCAGATTCCACACCCAAAACATTTTTTTGGCATTGAAATGATTCATCACCTGACAGTCTTTGTTCACATAGCCAACTCTATTTTATTCTTTTTTAAAACATCAGTGTTCTATTATTACAGATCATTAGTAGAGGAGGAGTAATTTAAAGTATTAGGAACTTCTGTGTCAGCTGAAGACTGATTAGAAATAAAGATCATTTTTAGCGATGGGTATTTCTTAGCTGAGAAGAGTTCTGTAATCATTCAACTCAGTCTCTTTATTATGATCACTCAAAAAGAACAGATAGTTTATTCAATTAAAAAAAGACTATTAAATCAGAAAGTATTGGGGGAAATAAGGATATAACTGCAATTTTTGGTTCTATCTACAAAGTTGTTTATTAATTTAGGAATATAAAAATACACTCTATTCTATGGCATCTCTTATAATGACCACTTTGGAATATTTAAATCTGCAAAAGCCTGAGAAAATTGAAACAATAGTCAGAGTTAAAGCTTACCTCCTGCCCATCTTTTTCTAGTAATAAAAAGAGGTGGGAGGGTACAATGCTTTTCTCCTGAATATTCATTCACCTCTTCCCTCCCAAGCTATGGAAACGGGGGCGTGTGTGAGTGTGTCTGTGTATGTGTGTATGTTCTACTGTAGCTACACAACTACCCAGGGCCTCTTGTGCTCCAGTTCTTTGAATTCTAATTCAACTATACTTTTGACAAAAATGTGTATAAAAAGGAGGCACACATATAAAATGTTCAATTTCTTGTAATTGTTGTAGAATACTTTTGATTCTGCTTGTATAGTTATTTAGTCATTTAGTGAATGAGTCTAATCAATTTAATTTTTTTTAAAATGCAGTGTCAAGGGTTAGCGACTTGTTCCCCTAGCTCACTTGTCTGTGTGTCAGAGCTCAACAGTCTCATTGTATACTAACAAATTGTTGAAGAGAGGTTTGAAAGTAGCCTCTCTAGTTCTGACTGATTTCCTAGGGCAGCTTCCAGAACTCTAGCATCCTCCATGCTTCTCCTGTTTGGGAGAGGGCTGCCTACAATTGCTTTCAAAAGGGATTAATACCACCAGAAGCAAGGCTTTTGGTCAGAACTGCTCTTTTCTAGAGTGTGACATTAGTCACTTTTCCAAATTACTATGTTGTGATGCTAAGTTGAAGAACCACAGATAAGGTTATGATGAGGATATGGACATGGCCATAAGCTGAGGAAAAGGTTCATCGGGTCTGGGAATGGGCCTTCAAATCCTTGCCACTGTCTTTTAAGGCTATTTGCTCAATTAAAGTGCCTTCAGAACCTAAGATATTGGGGGGGGGGGAGATGTTTTTCTAAGTTATGGGATTAGAGTAAGTGGGAAGAAATGTTGGGTGCTGAGAATGGACTTTTCAGGATCGTCTAGGTGTTTCTTGACTGCTAAAGGCCTCACACACATTACATTGCTTTTTATATTACTAAGTCTCTGATGCCACCCAGATGTCACTTTTTCCATTTCCTACTGCTAAGACTTCTGCCAGGGCATTGCCTTCATCAGTGTATCATAAATGAATTCACAGTGCTTGTTACCCACAGTTTCTTCAAAGGGTAACTTCAACCCTCCACCCCACCCCAGCACTCTGGACTCCTGCTGAGAACCACATGATCCAGCCCTTCTGGCCAAGCTGACTGGATCAGGAGAGGCCCTGACCCAAGGCTAGGTCACTCAGAGTCTGGCCAGGGTCTTATGATGTTGTCTAGTCTCAAAAGTTCAGTCTAAACAGAGGCAGTAGTATTTAACTAAGCCATTCAGATATTCTGTTTTGGGAATTGCAACTGAGAAGGATAGAAAAGATAAACCAGAGAAGAGTGGTATAGACACATCTACAATAACGAATGGATTGCAGTGGTCCGTCAGAAATGCTGCAGATCCCAGGGCCCCTGGGGGGCTCAGTTGGTTAAGCTCAGGTCATGATCTCAGGGTCCTGGGATCGAGCCCTGCATCAGGCTCCCTGCTTAGCGGTGAGTCTGCTTCTCCCTCTCACTCTCCCTCTGCCCCTTCACCCCTTCCATTGCTTGTGCTCTCTCTATCAAATAAATAAATAAATAAATAAATAAATAAATAAATAAAATTTTTAAAAAAATGCTGCAGATCTCTATTGTTGAGCTTCCTGGGCCTGCCTTGGAATCAGCTGTGTGTCAGTACCAGCCTCTGTGAAACTTTCTCTGGTTCCTTATTCTTTTGTTTCCACTGTATTCTTAATATATGCTCTTCCTATCCTTCACTTGAATGAACTTAAGTGACTCTCAACCTCTTGTAATTATTGCCCCATCAATGCCTGAAGAAGTAAAAAAATGGTGGGTGATTTAGGGGCATCATGGATCAGAGCCACAGCTCAGGAGTAGGGGATTAGCAACCTGGGACTCAGTCTCCCAGTTGTGAGCTGCTTCAACTTCTATACGAATAGACAAGTTTTGGGGGGTTTTTTTGGACAAACTTCATTAAAAAACAACACAAAAACCCAGATTTTATATTTTAGAGCAGTTTTAGCTTCACAGCAGACTTGAGTAGAAAGTACAGAGAATTCCCACATATCCTTGACCCCATACATACACAGCCTTTTTATTTAAAAAATATACTGTGAACAACAACAACAAAAAGATAAATTTCACCTTGTTGTTTCGGATGTTAGTGTACTGAAAGATTTTTATTATTCTGCCTCTCTTATTAACCTCACTGCTTCTATATTCTTATACTTATTGAAACGCTACCCTGACTTGGAGTTCCTGTGTGTTTCAGTATGGAATTGTTAGGGTATGGATCGTGTTGACTTCCTTTCCTCTGAGCTCTGGGTACCCTCTTCCTTTTTTAGCAATAGCGAAGGACTCAAGCCCACGCACAAAAAACAACCATTAGGAATATGAGTTCTACTCTTTCTCAGTTCAGTTTCCTCCATGTGATGCCATGAAGAAAGGCAGGAAGAGTCATAGATCCTTGGCTTATTTACGTTGGTTGTGTCTAGGCCAGTGGGAGAAAAAAGAGATGGTTGCTATATCCAAGAACCTCACAGATTCTGAGCATCCCCCTTTTATCTTTCTCCATATGATCTTTGCCTGTGTCTTCTGTGCAGACACACCCTGGATTTTCTCTCTCTTGTGGTCACAGGAATACCAAAACTGTCCAGCCACTTCCTCTTTATGATGCCTGCATCTCCAAGTGTCATGCTGAGTAAGCCATGTTTTCGCTGACTGTGTCATGTCCTTATAATTCTACTGATG
>CM052797.1:35399652-35430646 GCA_028533885.1 Nasua narica | reverse complement strand
GTTTTGCTACAGGGTTGTTTATCTTTCTCTTATTTAATTTGGAAGAGTTCTTTATACATTAAGGGGGTTTGTTTGTTACAGATTTTTTTTGGCCAGTTTGCATTTTGACTTTGTTTATGATGCATTGCCACCCAGAAGTTTTTAAATTTTCTGTAAACAGCTTTTGGGCCAGCCTTTCTTCCAAATATAGGGCCTAGGTCAACTTTTATAGCTGCTTTTTTCCAGCTAAAATTCAGCTAAAAGGATACTTAAAAAAAAAAAAAAAAAAGGAGGGGCTAATGGGATAAGGAGGCAGCCTGGAACTCCAGAATAAACACTTCAGAAGCAGGCCAATAGTGTTCTTTTCCTTAGGCGACTCAACCAGCCTGCAAGGGATCCTGCTCATTTGCCCTCTCAGAGTTGGCTCACGATAGGGTCCACCCACTCTTGCTCCCATCATTCATGAGGCAATACCAGCTGGACTGCCCTCCCAGCCCCTGCTGTTAGGGAAAACTGACTTCCAGGCCCTTCAAAGCAAGCCCCATTTGTCTAGTATGAATGACATTTTGGAAGCAGTTATGTATATACTAGATAAATCCTTCTACAGACAAAATGTGAATGATAGTAGTATATGCATAATTGGGGGAGGGGAGAAAACTAACCACAAGCAGAAGTAGTACAAGGTGTGCTTTAGATTATGTTTAAAGAACTGCCAATTAGAACTAGGCTATTAGAAACATTGGTCACTCATTACCCTGCTTAAAAACCTTTAATGAATTCCTATCTTCTGCAGTAGAAAGGTCAGACTGCCTCACATGGCATGTGAAGGCTTTCAGATCCTGATCCTAATCTGTTTTTTTTTTCAGCCAGCCAAACACTGTCATGAGCACTTTCATTCCTCACATACTTACTGAGTACCTAATACTTAATGGATAATTGTTCTAGATTGGGGAATCAGTGGTGGTTCCTGCTTCGATAGGGGTTTCAGGCTAGGCAGGGAAACAGATAATCCCAGATAGACAAAGTAGTTTATAGGGTGGCCGTGGAGGACTTTTCTGAGAAGGAGACATCTGAACTGAGACCTAAAGAGTGAGAAGGAACCAGCTTTAAGGAGAGTTGGGGGGTGAAGGAGAATGCTCTGGGCAGTGGGCTTGGTAACAGCCTTGAAGTCAGAAAGAGTTTTGGGTATTCCAGGCTGGCCTAGTGAGAGCTCAAAAGGGAGAAGACCACGGTGAAGTAATAATAAACCCTAGGGCATGGGCTAAAGCACACAGCACATTGTAGATAAAATAAAAAAATTCAGATTAAGCACAATAAGGTGCTTAAATCTGGAGGTGGGATGGGATGGGGTAGTGACAATACAATGTAATGGTCTTTAAATTTTATCTCATTTATCTGTATAACAACTCTCTGATGTACATATTATTTTTGTTGAAGTTTAGTTGAAACACAGTGTTACATTATTGGTTTCGGGTGTACAACATAGCCATTCCACAGGTCTACATGGTACTCCATGCTCACCACAACTGTAGCTACTATCTGTCACTATACAGCACAATTACAGTACCATTGACTGTTGACATATGTATTATTAATAACCAGTTTCATGAGTAAGGATCCTGAGAAAGGACGTTGGATGATTTTCCTCAAGGTAACCCCATTGGAAAGTGTTGGAGCCACTGGGTCTGTCTGACTCCAAAGCCCATGCTCTTAACCTTGACTCTGGATGCTATACTGTGTAATTGCTTGTTTTATAAGTGATAAAATTGAAATTCCAAGAAATTAAAAATAAGTTAGAATGAGTAAGAGAATGTGAAGCACTGTAAAAAAAAAAATTGGACCCTTCAATCTGGAAGGATAAAGAATGAACTTTTTGGGACGCCTGGTTGGCTCAGTTGGTTAAGCAGCTGCCTTCGGCTCAGGTCATGGTCCCAGGATCCTGAGATCAAGTCCCACATCGAGCTCTTGCTCAGTGGGGAGCCTGCTTCTCCCTCTCCTCTGCCTGCTACTCTGCCTGCTTGTGCTTTCTCTCTCTCTCTGACAAATAAATAAATAAAATCTTAAAAAAAAAAAAAGAATGAACTTTTTATCTGGTGGAAGCTCAGAAAGCTATGAAGCACATGAAGAGGGCAACATGGACTTATTCATTATATAAATAAGAACTCAGAGGCATCTTTTGAAGCTCAAAGGAGTAGTTACAGGTCAAATAAAAGGAAGCCCTTTTTACATCGTGGGCAGAAAGCAGAAGAAGCTGATTATTCTACATATGGATTGAATATAAAGTAAATTTAGGGGTGCCTGGGTGGCTCAGTGGGTTAAAGCCTCTGCCTTCGGCTCAGGTCATGATCTCAGGGTCCTGGGATTGAGCCCTGCATCGGGCTGTCTGCTCAGCAGGGAGCCTGCTTCCCCCTCTCTCTCTGCCTGCCTCCCTGCCTACTTGTGGTCTCTCTGTCAAATAAGTAAATAAAAATTTAAAAAAAAAGAAAGTAAATTTAGAGTAGCTTTTATGAAGGTTTTACAATGAGTTAGCCAAACAAAACCTTCTTTGTATGAAGAATACTAAAGTATCAATGAAATTTTCTGTAACAAAACCTAAATATCTAAGAATATTGGGAAAAAATTAGAAAGGAGAAATTAACTCTATATGATAATAAAAAATGAAAGGAATTTTAGCTGTGATGATTTTGTAATATTTAAAAATTTTAGTTTTTTATGTATTAAGAAAAAAATGCATGCGTTTAAGTGAGAAGCAATGGTTATAGAGGGATAGAAGGAAATAATATCCTTCCTCACTCATCACAGAATGAAATTCTTATTTCCAGAGAGATTCATCTTGGTCTCCATGTGGTCAAGTCACTGCTGGGACACCAGCATGATATCTGAGGAAAAGACTGAGGCACAAGTTCTTTGGGAACCTTGGCTTGCTCGGGCTGCATTTGTCTTTCAAGATATTCTCTTAGCATATACTGTGAGAGTTTTCTACCTAAGACTGAGTGACAATTGATTTTGATCTTTCTGTTACTGCTTTTATCCTGTCAGTTCCTTTCAGTCCCATTGAGAACCTAAAACCAGTCTGTTCGGATGATCTTTAACAAGTCAGTCATACCATTTGCACCTTAGGGCTGTCACACTTGAGGGAAAAGTGTGTACTACTGGTCTCTCTAGAAATTTGGAAGTTGTTGAGTCAGTGTTTTATAATCTCAATATCTAATTCTTTCTGCTTCTTGGTTCTCTAGTAATTGTCTCACTATGCTGAAGATACAAGCATGGCCAGCAGCTTCTTGGGTCCAACATCACTTCTGTAGCTCTCTTCTTCTTCTAGAGTAACTCTGGGGCCATCTGCCTCATTGGCATTTAGCATGCATTTAGTTGCGCTTTTGCTATTTCAAATGAACACGGCAGCCTTATATAATTACCCTAGCCTGTTGTATTTGCATTTAAAAATATTAATGATACAAAGTGTAAATTGTAGGTTTTGTGTGAACAGTTTTTACGAGGATTCTGTTGATCAAAAGTCTACTCAAGGGGCACCTGGGTGGCTCAGTCAGTTAAGCGTCTGCCTTTGGCTCGGGTCGTGATCCCAGGGTCCTGGGATCAAGTCCCCACATTAGGCTCCCTGCTCAGTGGGGAGTCTGCTTCTCCCTTTCCCTCTGCCTGCTGCTCTGCCTACCTGAGCTCTCTCTCCATCAAATAAATAAAAGTAAAATCTTAAAAAAAAAAAGTCTACTCAAGTTACAGGCCAGAGGGATAGGTAGCACTTAAGATATAATTGTGAATACATTTATCAACCTAGAAGCTCTTCATGTTTATGCATGTTCTGTCCTTCATTTTTAAAGTAACCTGTTATTGAGAAATACTGTTTTGTTTGGGCAAACCAGCTTGTATTTTGAAGAGTGGATGACTGGGTTACTTTTTTCCACTCATGCTTATAGTTCGTAGCTAATTAAATTATTTTTAATTTTTTTTAAAGATTTTTTTATTTATTAGCGAGAGAGAGACTGAGAATGAGAGGGGAGAAGGTCAGAGGGAGAAGCAGACTTCCCGCAGAGCCGGGAGTCCAATATGGGACTCGATCCCGGGACTCCAGGATCATGACCCGAGCCGAAGGCAGTTGCCCAACCAACTGAGCCACCCAGGCGCCCTAATTAAATTATTTTTAAATCTCTTCTGTGACTTCTGTCTTGACTGGCTTTCTGTATAACATTTCTTCACATTTCAAATCTGTGGAAGCTCTGTGGCTCCTAAAGACTCATCTATTTATTTATTTATTCACTTGACAGACATCTCTTGAGCATCTACCTGCTAACCACTGGGCCAGGTATGGAGGTGATGCCAGTGGATAAATCACAGATCTTGTCCTCAGGGTGGTCACAATCTAGTTGAAGAGATGGGCATGTGAAAAGTTAATGATAGTCGAGTGTGGCAAGGGTATAGATAGAGATAAAAAGCAGATATTGTGGATGGTCCAAGCAGGAGCCCCTGCCTTAAAATGGTGGTGAAGGAAGGCTTCCTGGAGGTCATATCATTGAAACTGAGTTTTTAAAGTGCATGTTGTATTTTTAAAGTTCTGCCTTATTCAAGAAAGGCTATAAAAGTTTCTTTTTGACAAAAGCTTAATAATTAGAAGAAAAGAGAAAAATGCAGAGACATAAAAAGTCAGAGATATGGGTAAGGACAGTGTATATAATAATGATCTAATATATTTATTCAATTTTGACATACACATTGTTTTTTCACATTAGGAATGCATCTTATCATTGGTGGTGTCTTAGATTGGATGAAATAGGACTTTCATTTAGTCAGTAGATAGTTGTTGGGCATCTATTACAGATCAGACACTATATTTAGCCTTGGGTATCAGTTTGGAGCCAAATAAACACAGTCCTTATCCTCATAGTCTTTATAGTGAAGAAAAAGTACAGGATTATATGAGGAAACATAGCAGAGGGGCTTAATTTAGGTAGAAAGGTCAGAGAGAGTCTTCCCAAATAATAGATATTCAAGCTGAGATGTGAAAGATAAGTAAGAATCAGTCATACAACCAGTTAGGCTAAGGGTTCCAAGCCAAGAGAAAGCATGAAGGAAGGTCTTGAGGCTTGAGGCCACATGGATTGTTCAAGAAGTTGAAGAAAAACTAGTGCAGATGGAAGAGTGGGGAGAGGGGCTAAGCAGTGGGGTAGTGAAAACTTTCCTGAGATATGGGTGGTTCTCCAAAAATTACAGGTACCCAGTAATGCAAGGCTCTAGAGTGATAGGAATGCTTTATCCTGAGTTATTAAGGGTTTTAAGCAAGGGTGAGACATCAGCAGATTTTTCGATTTCAAAACAACCACTCTGGCTGCTGAATTGGGAACGTGGGAGAGAGCTTGATAGAGAGCTATTTCCAGCATCAGGGTAAGAGATGATGGTGCTAGGACTTGAGTGTTGGCAGTGGAGGTAGAGAGAGTTGGAATGAAGGTAGCTGTATGTTTGAGGTAGGACTTCATGATAGGTTGAGTATAAGAGTGTAGGAGAGTAGCTAACTAGCTGGGGGAGATGCCTGTCTGTTACTGAAATGGGGATACTCTAGGAAGGACAGATTTAAAGGCATGTGGAAACAAAGACTTCTATTTTGGACTTGTTAAATTTAAGATGCGTTTGAGATATCTAAATAGAAATCTTAGATAGTTATATGGGTCTGTGGATCTGGAGTTCAGTGGAAAGATCTGGACTAGAGATAGAAGTTTGGGGGAAAATTGGTATTTAAACTCATGAGGGTGGGTAGAATACAGTGTGAATATAAAAATAATGGTAGTAATAATATTAATATTAATGAAGATACCTGATGCTTATTTACTGCCTTCTATGGACCAAGAACTGTTCTGAATACATATTAACAGATTTAATCCTTATGATAACTCCATTTAGGCATTATTATTACTCTCATTGTTGATGAGGCACAAGAAAGCCTCAGAGCTAGTAAATAACAAAATCCAAACAGTCTAGTCCTAAAGCCTGAAACCTTAACACTATATTAGAAGAGAGAACAGACACAGCTCAGGAATCTGGGCAATTCCAACATTTAGAGGTAGGGCAGAGAAGGTAGATCTGGCACAAGAAACTGAAAGGGAGTGATAGTGATTTGAGGGAACCGTAAAAAAGGGATACCTCAGAAACCAGGCAAAAAATATTCCAGGTAGGCAGCAAGGTCAGTGTCAAAACCTGCTGAAAGGTGGGCACTTAAAGGACACATGGGCATTAAATGGGTGATGAGGATAGGGAAGGGGTTCCCAGACTTGGGGATAATGGGAGTAAAAGAGGTAGATGCGGAAGAGCCATATGGTGTTTGCAGTTGTTAAACGTTAAAGGACAAGCCAGGAATGGTGAGAGATGAACCTGGAGAAGTTGGCAGAGGCCAGGTCATGAGAGACCTGTAAGTTAGCACCAGACCATGATCTTAGCCAGAAGCGTCTATCCCCAAAGCTGGGGGCAAAACAAAGGGAGCCACCTGTTACAAATGGGAGGAAGCTACATCCTGATGTCTGCTTATCTGTATTGTCTCATATAGTATATATGTATGTGACTTCCCTCAGCACCAAATGATTTATCAGAATGATAGATATTCTGTGTGTGGGGAAGACATCTATCTATATACAGAGGCCTGTACATATTTACCATGACCCTGTACCCTGTTCTCTAAATTGGGAACAAGTGTTAAAAATGGTAGGAAGGTGTGAGTTTTGCTTAATTGGGTAGCTTTGGTCACAATCAGGAGAAAGTGATTTATTTGGATTATGTTTGTCTTTTTCTTCCTTATATATCCTAAGTATCTTGAAGTTCAGGGTCATCCCGGGTTTGAATCCTGTCTCTGTTCTGTCATTTATTTGCTGAATGATTTTGGGGCCAGATATTTAACCTCTCTCAGGCTGTTTGTTGAATGAGAAACCTCTTTAATAATAAAGAGTATTGCAATTAAGTAAAAGACAGAAAAGTGAAACAAAGCCTAGCGAAACAAAGGCCTTGTGGTGAAGATGATCAATATGGTTCCTTTCTTTGTTGGTGATTATATTTTACCTTTGATTATTTTACTTATTTAAAATTTTGTAATTTATCCTCAGGTACAATTGACTAATTATAGATGGAGATAGAAATTTTTCTTGATGTGCATATTAAGACAGTGCTTGTAAAGTGAGACCTAGTTCCAAAAATAGTCCTTACAGAAATGTTAAAGAACTGCTGTGTCTAAAAATATTCATTCCAGAGCTCTGCCATCTCATATAAAATTCTAGAGAAGTAAGATTATTTAACTTTTGCTCTTGGTGGTAACAAGACATATCCAATAATTTGAAGAGTTATTTTCTTCAAAAGTTTAAAATAATTTCAATGCTTGCTAGAATTCAGTTTGCTTTTAAATCATGCACATTTCGGGGCGCTTGGGTGACTCACTCGGCTAAGCGTCTGCCTTTGGCTCAGATCATGTCCCTAGGGTTCTGGGATCGAGTCCCACATCAGGCTCCTTGCTCAACAGGGAGCCTCCTTCTCCCTCTGCCTGCTGCTCTCCCTACTTGTGCTCCCTCTCTCACGTGCTCTGTGTCTCTCTGGCAAGTAAATAAATAAAATCTTAAAAAAAGTAAACATGAATTTTGAAGGGATGGAGACATGGGTTTGTGTTGTGGGGGAGAGGAAAGAATATTTCATTACTTCTCTACTCCCTACATGTCTGTCTCTTTTACCTTCTGTCACACCATGATTTCCTATGTAACTCAACCATCTAATGTTGTTTACATCTTTTTCTATTTCTGGAAATTATAGACCCTTCCAGAAGATTCTGAGAGCCTCTTGCCAGTACTTCTTTTAGTCTACCCTCTTAAAGTATAATGTATGAGGCCAAGAACATTCACATAACAAAGGTTATTTCACAAATTATTATAGGCAGGCCCTATGTTAAGTGCTGAAGAGACAAGGATAAAGAAGATAGACTCCTACCCTCAAGGAGCTCACAGTTGCTGAAGGGATATTAGGGACACAAAGTTTTCATTTAGTGGGATGAGAATTCTAGTGAAGATTGTATAAGATTGTTAAACTGTACTGTAGAAAGACAGGTGGTTTTTATTTTCCTTGTAAGCTATTACACAACTTAAATCTGTGCTAGCATTATTTACTCAGATTTTGCCTGTTATCATAACATTTAGCCCATCTCCATTTTGTCCTTACTCTCCTTTCTCATCAGGAGCTCCTTTAAATTGTCCTGATCTTTTTTTACACCAAAATATGTCTTAAGGGTTATATGAATTACTTAGTAACCATATAGAGTATCAGTGTTAGTACCAGGATTCCGAGGAGGGGTTGTTGATAATTCAGGATTTTTCTCCTGCTTCAGTGCATGTCCTAGGACACTTAATATTTATCATAACCTTGTTTGAATTGCACATAAAGCATTCATTTTTGCAAACATTCAGGAACCAAGGCAGATTCTATGTTGCCAAGCTGCTTATGATTTAATAGGGGAGCTAGGAAAGATGTGCACATGTGCTGTATGGAAAGTGAGTAATGTATATGGGAGTTTGGGGGAGGGGAGAGAATCACATGGGTCAGATTTTTTTGGGATTCAGGGGTCATTTACTCAGCGCTGTCAGTCTTATTCCCAAAGTGTCTGAGGCCTCAGAGAAACTGCTCTTGGTACCCACACCTCAGAGTTCCTTGACTGACAAAGTGCAAGTTAGCAAAATTTCTAGTGAGTCATCTGCATTAATCAAGAACATCTTGAGTGCTGTCATTGTGACAGAATACAAAAAGGAAGATGACTGGTGCCTCCTTACGTGTGCAGGGATGGGTGTAATCCCAAAGAAGGTAGGAGGGCCATGCTAGGCTGAGCCAGCACTGTTTGTGCCCCTCTCGGGAAATTCCAGTGCAAGCATGTCCCCCAAACCCACCTTTCCAGTGCTCTTCCATTAGACCCTGTCAGTATTACATCATCATTGCCAGGCAGGTCTTGTTAAACTGTACTGTAGAAAGACAGATGGTTTTTATTTTCCCTGTAAGCTATTACACAACTTAAATCTGTGCTAGCATTATTTACTCAGATTTTGCCTGTTATCATAACATTTAGCCCATCTCCATTTTGTCCTTACTCTCCTTTCTCATCAGGAGTTCCTTTAAATTGTCCTAAATCTTTTTTGATATATTTACATTTTAATGTTTTCTATTTTAAGCCTCTTTATCTTTCCTTCATATCTTGCAGTTTTTTCACCGTAGTCACAGTACTTCAGATCCCAAATCCTTAATTTCCCTTCTCCTGCCAGTTCCTAAAACAGTTTACTTTGCTGACCACTTCACAGAGCTCTCTTCTCTTGGCCTCTGACTCCTACCTCATCTCAAGTGTGCTTTGTGGCCTCAGGAAAAATACTGAGGTAGGCCTGTGATGTGCTTCTGCCTCCTCTCGTCCCAGTTCTCCTACCTTTTTTCCATACCTTGTCCTCCCTCTATCTTAGATTACATCGACACAGACGTGCTGCTCACCCACCGTGGGTAAGGGAGTTGGCCAGCCTTAGAGGGGATTCCAGGGTGGCTTTAAGGAGTATATTGTCTGGTGTGGGAGGTAGATAGATCCATAAATAGCTAAAATAAGGTCTGAGATATCCTAAATGAGATGTTAGAGAGACAAAATTGGAGTAGTATGAGTAGGAGAAAGGAATGAGGAGCATTGCAAGAAAGTCTCACCCTCTCCTAGCTAATTATGAGACCACAGACTTGCATGACATTGGACCCTTCCTTTCCTTGCTGGGAGCTGTGTCTGGTCTGATTCACTTTGGCTGGGGTTATCTTTTGCTAACTGCTTCTGTTTCCCCTGGGAAATGCTAAGCAGACTTAGCGGGTATGTGTGTCCACCCCTATTTCTGATTCCTGCCTGATCCTTGCTGCCATGTTCCATTTCCAGGTTTCTCATATGATCTTGGGATCTTGCCTTCCCACTGCAGTCTCCCCACGCGATGCGGGATGCGGCTGGGGAAGAATTTAGTCCTTTTCTCAGGGCTACTGTGTGTATCCTCACTGGGAGCCTCGGGCAAAACAAAAAAGTAGGGTTGGAGGTGACAGAAGCGATAGGAAGGGCATTTTCAGGTTGGAATATCTCCCGGTTTCAGCAACTAAGGTATATATATACACTTCCTAGACTGACCCAGTTCTGGTAGGGTTGTTTTTGCACAGTCACCAGTCTCATTGGTTAGGATGGAAAAGAACCATAAAAAGACAATGGTAATAATAGACCGAGTTCTGACCTATTTCTCCTTGGATACTTTCCCAAGAGACAGAGATAGGGTAATGGGGGATTTGGTTGTCAGGATGGTGTTTGGTGTTTAAATACCTTGTCTGTGGTGAGTGTAAGGGCCATAGCCCCCCTGTACTATCTGTAAGTGCTGTTAACTCCCAGCTCGTGGAAATCTAGCCTTTGGCAAAGTATGCATTCAGGTGTTTCTAAAACACACAAGTGTTTCTAAACACTTGTGGAAATCTGAGCTGGAACCAGCTATTGATAAGTCACAGGAAGGTGCATCTTTCTAGATTTAGTTAAAAATCTCCTCCTGTTGAGGGCAGGTCAGTCATGCTTCTACAAACTCACGTAGATCCATTTCACTTTTTTGTGCTTTCATCAGTCAGGGTAGTAGGTCATTTCATGACTCTGAATCTCACATATTCCATATCTCTTCTGGAACTAGTAAATCCTTCTGGGGAAAGTTGTAGAAATACTGGCTTTCTAAAGGGAGCTTCAGAGTGGGAGCAGTTGGTACACAGTAATGTTTAGTGATTGAGCAACATTTTAGTAAACGTTTGTAAAGCCTTAGTAACCGCTGGTAAATCTAGTAACAGCTATTATTCAGTTTGTGGACTGTATAACTGAAAAGAAAGTTATAAAACAAATTTCAGTAACATATTTACAAATAACATTAGCAATCATTTCTTGTGGGATACACGCTTGGTACAATCTCAACCTGTACTTACATATTGGTTTATGCTTTTCACAAGGTTTCTGTGTATGAAAACCCTTGAGATGATCTAAATGAGTACTGTTGTCATTCCATTTTACAGATGCCTGAAATAAAGGCTAAGATGCCTGTAAGGTAGTCCTCGGATTAGAACTCATAACCTACTTCAGTACTCTTTCCTTTGCAAACTGTTCAGACAAAAAGTTTTTGTGAATCTGTAATAATAAGAGAAAAGTAAAGCAATGGCACTTTTTTTTTAACCATGCTACTTTTATTCAATTTAAGAAGATGCCCTTTATTCTGAGATTCTTTCATTAAATACTAAGTGCCCAGCTATGAACCAGCTATGTCCACAGTGTTGAACAAGGCAGACATGGAACTTCTCCTAATGGAGGAGGAGAAATAATAAATAAGTAAACAAGCAATCATATAATAGTAAGTTTGCTCAGGTAATAATAAGAGCGTGAAGAAAAGAAAGCAGAGAAAGGCTGGTGGTGGTATTATTTTTATATGTGATATATTCCTGAAAATGAACATCAAAGCTTAATGTACATAAAGGGAGATTCCTTCCTGAGGAATCCAAGCAATCATAAAACATTTCTTCAGTGTGGTGTTTGGAGGACTCATTCATGTTAATTTATATTTTTCTTTTTCTTCAAAATTGACCTAAAGTCCAGAATTGGCCTAAGTCCAGAGAGTGTCTGGTTGAGGCTACAGATCTGCTGCTTTGGGAACCCCTGATGATTGATTACCAGACCTTTCATGATACTGAGGCTATGAGAGCCAAACTTATTGTTGGTCAAATATACCATTTCACTCATCTTTATGTAACAGTGAAGACAAACTACTAGACAACAATGCTTTCTTAATTAAAAAAAAAAAAAATTGGGGCGCCTGGGTGGCTCAGTTGGTTGAGCTGCTGCCTTCGGCTCGGGTCATGATCTCAGAGTCCTGAGATCGAGCCCCACATCAGGCTCTCTGCTCGGCAGGGAGCCTGCTTCCTCCTCTCTCTCTGCCTGCCTCTCTGCTACTTGTGATCTCTCCTTCTGTATCAAATAAATAAATAAAATCTTTAAAAAAAAAAATTAACAACGGAGCTTTCTTCAGAGAAAATTCCAGATGCCCAGTCTATAAAGCAGCTGTGGCTACAAGCCACAAGCTTACTCTCCTCGTTTCCACACCTTAATTGCCTCTGAGGAATTCACAAAGTCTTTGCAGAACACAGGATGAAAACCACAATTGAAGATTCAAATTGTAAATCTGATCATAAAAAGATAGCTGTATTGTTGAAGCTGGCAGAGCCACCATATCAAGCTTTACAATCATGTTTTGAGATTTTTGAAAGTCCATATTCAATGAAAAAATAGATTTATATGTATATTTTTACCTAAAATTACATCTTCAGATAGCATTTACTGTATAAAGCAAATTCAAACTTTAATTGTAGCCGTTTGTTCAGAGCATACTTTACCCTCCAATTTTATTGAGATATAATTGACATACAACACTATATAAGTTTAAGGTATACAACAGAGTGATTTGACTTACATGCATTGTGCCCTTGTTACCACAATACAGAGCATGTTTTTTATATAATGTGGGCATGATGGTACTACTGGGACTGAAGTACTTTTATGCAACTACTAATTTAAAAAGTAAATTTCAGGGGCGCCTGGGTGGCTCAGTTGTTGAGCGTCTGCCTTCGGCTCAGGTCCTGATCCCAGGGTCCTGGGATCAAGCCCTGCATCGGGCTCCCTGCTCTGTGGGAAGCCTGCTTCTCCCTCTCCCACTCCCCCTGCACTCGCTATCTCTCTCTGTCAAATAAATAAATAAAATCTTTTAAAAAAAAGTAAATTTCATATTGGCCAACATTCTTTTATAAATTGTTTCATCATAAATAAATCATGATGTGTTTACATATTATTATAAATGAATTGATTTGCTAGTTTAATTTCTTGTTTGTTTGTTTGTCTTCTAGTTTGCCAGAGTTTGGATACCTGATCCTGAGGAAGTTTGGAAGTCAGCAGAGCTGCTCAAAGATTATAAACCAGGAGATAAAGTCCTCCTGCTTCACCTTGAGGAAGGAAAGGTAAAAATTTTGCTTTTATTTGTTGTCATTGGCATAAAGTGAAGTGAGTTCAAAAGTGTGAGTTTGCTGTGACATATCTGACTTCAGCTGGAAGTTAAATTTTGAATTAATCTAATATTTTCACTTACTAAATTAAAAAAAATAACGAAATAGCAAACTCAGTTTTTTATCCCAATGGGTTAATGAAAATGACAGAACTTTAAAAATCCTGTATTTTGGTCTATGAATTTATTATGATTAGTTTTAGATTCACTTCTAATCCTCCCAAAGATGTGCTTGTTTATTTTGCTTAGGCTAGCATTAATTTCATGGTAACTAAGAGAACATTGCTTAAGGAACCAATCTGCGATTTGATATTTACTGGACCTAATCATATGAAAAATGTTTGCGGACAAACTACTATGTAGAAAGCGGTTTACCAGCAACCAGAAAAACATAAAACCAATTGCTTCCCTATACTTTCTTGTCTGCATTCACTGCATGGGTAGACCTTAGTTCTACCTCTTTGACCTCTCCACAGCATTTGACAAGGCATGTCACACTGTTTTTTTAAAAACCTCTGTGATCTTAATTTTCCTTAAATAACTTATAGTCTAGCTAGGGAAACTAGATACAAATACATGAAAAGCTACCTAAAGCTTAGGATCTAAAGAGTAGTCCAACACCACAATGTTAAAGATGTCAAAAGGTTATGCTGAACTATTACCAAATGAGTACTACTATCCTGAGAGTTAGCATGCACTGAACACTTACTATGTGCCAGGCAGAGTTCTAAGTGTTTTACTTGCCATAACTCATTTAATCCTCACAACAATCCGAGGAAGTGCGGCTGTTGTTATTCCCACTTTATGGGTAGAGAAACTAGGGCTCAGAGGGATTTTTCAAGATTATACAGGTATTAAGGGATGAAGCTGGGATTTTAAGCCAGAAAATTTGTCTTCATGGTTTGTGCTCACAACCACTCTGCTATGTTGTAAAGATAGTAATGACTTTAGGATGCCTGAGAGGGAAATTTCATTATGGGCTGCTTTGTCAGGGGAGTTGGGGCGGAAGAAGGATTTTAACTGAATCTTAAAGGTAGATAGAATTTGGATTGACAAGGAGAAAGGGGGTAGACCCTAAGAGCATCACAATGTATTTTGGTGAAAGTGAATTTAACAAGTTGACTGGAGCAGAGATTTAGAGAGATGTGTGTTCTAGTTCTAGGCTCACAAATTAAAGTATGTGCTATATAGTATGTTAAGAAGTGACAAAATGTGCTCTCTGACATCAGTGTTAGGTAAGAGAAATAGATACATTTATGAATAGTATCACATATAATATAATAAGTAAAAGCAAGGAACAAAAGTAGAACCGAGTGGAGAGTGGACAGACAGGCTGGTGAAGGTAAGGGGTCAGGGAGACATGGTCTGAAGAACAAGTAGATGATGGGAAGTGCATTTCAGGGATCCAGAAAAGCCCATGCAAAGGCAGGGAGGTATGCACAATAATGTGCATTTGGGGAACTATACAAGTTCCCTGTTGTTACGATGCGAAGTAAGAGTACAGGACTGGCAAGAGGATGGGGGCTGGGACCACATCGCAGAGAGCCTGCCGATCATCCTAAAACTCTTGGACTTCAAGTGATTTGTGATGGCAAGTGATTGTAGTTATTTTAAACAGAGAAAGGATGCTGGATTTGTGTTTTAGAAAAGATTCACTGGTGGCTGCATGGAGGATGAATTTCAGAGCAAAACAGGCAAGTTTAGTTGGGAAGAAGGCAGGGAAGAATTAGGCCAGATTGGGGGAGGGCCTTGAATGCCAATTTTATTTATTTATTTATTTATTTATTTATTTTTATTTATTTTTAAAGATTTTATTTATTTATTTGACACAGAGAGAGAAATCACAAGTAGGCAGAGAGGCAGACAGAGAGAGAAGGGAAGCAGGCTCCCTGCTGAGCAGGCATCCCTGCGGATGAGGGACTCGATCCCAGGAACCTGAGATCATGACCTGAGCCGACGGCAGAGGCTTTAACCCACTGAACCATCCAGGTGTCCTTTGCCAATTTTATTTTATTTTATTATTATTATTTTTTAAAGATTTTATTTATTTGAGAATTTGAGAGAGAGAGAGAGAGAAAGAGAGCATGAGTGGGGAGAAGGTCAGAGGGAGAAGCAGACTCCCAGTGGAGCTGGGAGCCTGATGCGGGACTCGATCCTGGGACTTCGGGATCATGACCTGAGCCAAAGGCAGTCGCTTAACCAACTAAGCCACTCAGGTGCCCTGAATGCCAATTTTAAAGAATTAATTTATTCAACTACTTGATGTTAGGCACATTAGGCACTGTGAGCTATATTTTCTTAGGTTAATTCTCACAACAACCCTGTAGATTGGTAAGTAATATAACTATTTCCCAAATAAGGACACCAATGCTCAGAGATATTAAGTAGTTCTGCCTGAGATTGCACAGCCAGAAGTGGCTTTCGTGTATTGCAGGGATCAGTGCAAGGACATTACATCCATGATAAACAGGCAGGGAGACATCGAGGGGCAGATGGTAAATTCCTCTCCATTTAGCATAGTTCATTCCAAATTATTTTGAATATTTGACTTCTGTATATCTGTGCAATGTTAAGAAAAGTGGCTTTTTACAAAACCAGCTAGTCCTTCTCTATGATTACATTTCATTTTTTCCCCCTTTTTACTTGTAATATGTTATTTGCCCTTAATGCATGTTTGAGTGATAATTTGCATGCTTGGCTTTGCCATAAAGCCATATTTCCTTGGTTTTAAGGTGAGTAGTACTTCTTACATTTGCAGGCCAATCACCTCATTAAAAAACCAAATGAAAACTAAGGACTGTCTTTCCAAAATATAATACACATATGTATATATATTTACACATATGGACATATACACATTTACACCTAATTTCAGGAGATTCTTGGACCTCTCAAGGTTCAGGGGTTCCCAGGTACTTACTACATACCGCACATTGCCTCATTTAATTTTTTTTTAAGATTTTTTATTTATTTATGACAGAGAGAGATAGCAGAGAGAGGGAACACAAGCAGGGGGAGCTGGAGAGGGAGAAGCAGACACCCTGCTGAGCACAGAGCCTGATAGAGGGCTCAATCCCAGGATGCTGGGATCATGATCTGAGCCGAAGGCAGACGCTTAACAACTGATCCACCCAGGCACCCTGCCTCATTTAATTTTTATCACACTCACGTGAGCTACTTCTATTATGCCCTTTCTACCAATGAAGGATTCAGATTGAATAACATATCCAAAACCACAAAGGAAATACCAGTTTCATGACGAATTTGAACCCAGGTTGATCTAACTCTAGAGCCAAGCTCTTAACCATTCTTTATTGCTCATTCACTTATCACAGGTGAATAGAGAGAAAAAAATGTTATTTAAAGAAAGATTAAAAACTTCTGGTTCAGGGTGTCTGGGTGGCTTAGTCGGTTAAGTATCCTACTCTTGATCTCAACTTGGGTCTTTTTTTTTTTTTTTTTTTTTTTTATTAGAGACAGAGAATGAGAGGGGAGAAGGTCAGAGGGAGAAGCAGACTTCCCGCAGAGCCGGGAGTCCGATATGGGACTCGATCCTGGGACTCCAGGATCATAACCTGAGCCAAAGGCAGTCGCGCTACCAACTGAGCCACCCAGGCGCCCTCAACTTGGGTCTTGATCTCAGGGTTATGAGTTCAGTCCCAGCATGGAGCCTACTTAAAACACACAAACACACATTAAAACCCAAAACTTCTGGTTCAGTAATTGGATTAAAAAAGTCTAAACTTACCTCTTGAAAACAATGATATATTATATGTTAGTTAATTGTATTTAAATTTTAAAAATGGAAAATATAAAAAATAAAATATTTTTGGGGCGCCTGGGTGGCTCAGTTGGTTGAGCGACTGCCTTCGGCTCGGGTCATGATCCCGGAGTCCCAGGATCGAGTCCCATATCGGACTCCCAGCTCTGCGGGAAGTCTGCTTCTCCCTCTGACCTTCTCTCCTCTCATTCTCAGTCTCTCTCTCTAATAAAAAAAAAAATAAAAATAAAAAATCTTTAAAAAAAAAATAAATAAAATATTTTTTAAAAGTCTAAAATTCTCTAACTATATTAGCAAATAATATAGATTAACTTAGTACAAGTTAATACATCCAGTGAAAAAGAAGACTTCCATTTCCACCAGTTTCTGTGGCTTTGGAAGTTGTCAGGAAAAGAATGCATTTAATAGCTGAGCGGCATATCAGGAATAGGAAATAAGCAAAATGCATGGGCCTGTTTTACTTTTATTGCCATGATTTATCCAGATCCTGTATCTTGTACATTTTCAGGATTTGGAATATCGTCTAGATCCAAAGACCAAGGAACTGCCTCACTTGAGAAACCCTGACATACTTGTGGGTGAAAATGACCTCACAGCCCTCAGCTATCTTCATGAGCCTGCTGTGCTCCACAATCTCAGAGTCCGCTTTATTGACTCCAAACTTATTTATACATATTGTGGTAAGTGTGCTTTGCTGTCTGAGTGGACCATGAACTCTTTCCTCTAATGGACATAGCCATGGAATTATTGTGCATGGGGATAAAAGGCTGCGGTTGGATTTCCTCCTAGAGAGAGAATCACTAAAGAGTTATCAAAAAAGATTTACTATGTTCATTAACTAGTTGCATTTTGTGCTGAATAAGCTCTTTTGTGAACTTACATAATTTTGCTCAGGGAAAAAAAGAAAAGAACAGAACTGGTTCCATCTTTTAGATTTTCTTCCTCCCAAAGAAGTCATTTGACAAATTCAGTGACCTGTTCGCTAGTTACTTTCATCTTGTCTAAGGACTGCTGCAAGAAGAGTAGATGTTCAAAGTGTGGGTTTAAGAAGTTTAGTGTTCTCAAAAAAAAAAAAAAAAGTTTAGTGTTCTCTTGTTCTCAGTGCAGGACTGAGGTTCTTAGTAACTGTTCTTGCCTGAGGTGCTGGCCTGGGCCCTTGCACGTTGCGGTAGTAGCTGCCAGTGACCCGGTTCAGGAGTCTTTCTTTTAGATATAAAGCACCAAGTACTTTTGGGTTTTTTTCCCCTTTTTCCTTCTTTTGTCTCTCTTTCTCTCGCTCTCTCTATATATTTTCTTAACCTTATTTTCTTCCTTGTCCCTGGCTCTTTTCTCTACTGACTTCTTATCTTTCTTTCCCTGATTATTCTCCTCTGGGCTCTGGTCTGGGATTTCATTCGTTTTCTTCTAAGTCTGTTTGCTTGGGTGACCAACTCAGCACTCATCATTTCTTCCTTACTCCCCTGCTTTGGACAGAAACAGCGATCTTCTCTTCTTAAAGGAATTTATACCTGTTGTATCCTTGATACTCTTTTCCTTCCTTGTCTATGAACCAAATACTTCTGTTTCTCAATTTTTGTTTTTCCATTTATCTTTTTCTTGCAGGTATGTTACTTTCTTCATGAAGCCTCCCATGCTTACCTTATCTAAATCATAAACCCCTACTCTCTCCTTAGTTTCCGTCTTCTTTCTTGGTTTAATTTTTCTCCCTACTGTCGAACCTGTGATATTTATTTTATCTTATCTTGTTAATTGTCTGAATTTCCCACTGGAATATAAGGTCTATGAAAATAAAGCTTTGTCTTTTTTTGTTTACTGTTATAAACCTAGCACTCAGAAAAGACTTGAGACATACTTGGAGCTGAATAAATATTTGTTGATTGAAGGACTTTATTAATATACACCTACTATAAACTTTAAAGAAATACAAAAAAAGTATAAAAAGGAAAAAATAATTATGTATTATTCACTACTGAAAAATAACCAGTATTATGTTGATATATCCTATATGTGTTTATATGTGAGAAAGTGTAAATAGAAATGAACTTAGAATTAAGCTGTATATAGTTTTTGTGTCATCTTTTGCATTTAATATTACATTTAATATTCTTTAAAAACATAATTTGTGGTGGTAGCATGATAGTCTGTCATATGGATGTAACAAAATATTTGGCTACTCTTCTTTTGTTATAAATTTTGTTTCTACTTTTCACTCTTTGGTGAATAATATTATGATAAATATTTATTAAAAAAAAGCCTTTGCTTAAATGTCTGATTATTTCCTTTGGATAAATTTCTGTAGTGAATTTTTTATTGAAATACTATAAAAATGTTTAAAGTTCTTTAATATTGCCATAGTTTTTATTTTTAATAGCTTAAATATTTTTAAACGGAGTTATAGTTAGGTCTAGGTGTAATAGGCTCAAAGCAAAGACTATGGTATATTTCGATCTTTAACAATTTGTTAGTTCAAGATTAACTGAAATTGAAATTTGTGTTAATTGTGATTCTCACTTTACCAAGTTTATATATCCATTAGTATATCATTAACTTCTTCTTTTGCTTTTTTACCCCTCCCCCAGGTATAGTCCTAGTAGCTATAAATCCTTATGAACAGCTGCCTATTTATGGAGAAGATATTATTAATGCATATAGTGGTCAGAATATGGGTGACATGGATCCACATATCTTTGCAGTAGCTGAAGAAGCTTACAAGCAAATGGCCAGGTTGGTGAAAGCTCTGTTTATTTTTTCATGACTCTAACTAGATGTGATCGTTTCTTCTTTGCTGAGTCACAGATATTTTAAAATACAGTGAAGGGCAGCTGGTAAATTATTATGAAATAAGCAGCCTGGATGATTTCAGATGGTCTGCATTATTATTAAAATAACCTCATATTTATAAAAAGACAGTTTCTAAAGACTGCCCTTGGACTCTGCTCCTGCTGCTGTGACTGTGAGGACAGATGCTCTGTTTACAGAGGAGAGGCTGGAGGATTCGTGGTGTTAAGTGACGCGCCCACTGTCCTTCAGCTAGTGGGAGGCAGACTAGAAAGAAAAGGCCTAAGAAGAAGAAATCTGTCTGTATCTCATAGAATTAAATACCAAGGAAACTGTGAATTTAATGTTACTCTTATGTTCCAGAGATGAGTGATCCTGAACAGCATCAGTAAAATGTCTTTAATATTAACCATGGTAGCCTAACATTTTGAGGGTAGAAAACCACAGGAAAAAAGCTACTTTCAAGACTAGATTATGCTCTTAATAATGTAATATCATGCAAATCAAAACTATGAATGTACAGAATAGTATACATTTAACTAATTGCTCCAGTCTTCAGGTGAGAACCAGCATATTTATAATATAATATGCTTTAATTTATTATAAATATGCTGGTTTATATTGAGCTGGAAACGCTCAAGCATTTTATGAAGTGGAGAGAAAAATATTATTGCAGAGGTTTTATTTTCTCCTTTCCAACCAAGGAGAGTATTTGTTTGTACATAATTGGGCCAGCATGTCACAGAATTTTAGAATTATTTCATTGCCAGAGTCCATAGAAGACATTATGCCCTTTTATTAATAAAATATTAGTCTTCTAATAATCGCTAATAGTTATTAAGTACTCTCTCTGCAAGGCAGTGTTTAAGTGCCTCCCATTTCGTTAAGTAATTTTATCCTCATAGCAACCTTTTGAGGTTGGTATTATTATTCATCTTCATTTTAGAAACGAGAAAACTTAAGCACTGAGAAGTTATTTAACTTTCCTAAGGCCACATAACTAGAAAGACTAGGTTTCAAATTCCATTAGTCTAACACTATGAAATATTATCATATTAAATACAAAATTACTAAATATAATTTTGTACTACATAACATGCTATAGTATAGCAGATTCTGTTATAAAATGGAAATGAGTATCAGAAGTGTAAGAAAGGTTACTTTTTTTTTAAGGATGTTTTTATTTGAGAGAGAGAGTGGGTGCTATTGATTAGCGGGGAGGGGCAGAGGGAGAGAATCTTGAAGCAGACCCTCCACTGAGCACGGAGCTCTATGGGGGAGTCCCCATAGGTCCCACAACCTACGAGATCACGTCCTGAGCGAAACTGAGAGCCAGCCACTCAACTGACTGAGCCTCCCAGGTGCCCTAGAAATGTTGTTGTTGTTGTTGTTTAAGCTTTTCAATTCCACCTATCAGCACAATTTTTCCCCTAAAATGAGAAAAGCCCACCAATATTTGACTTTTATAGCACTGGAGCATTCATAAATGCATCACACAAGTACAGCCCGAGAGCTACTGGGCCGAGAGGGAATTGCAGGGAGTGCCAGGACCTAAAAATTGTCTCCGAAAAACGTTATACTGCTCCTAGAGAATGATATGACTTCTTTGGAAAACTAATTTTAAATATGAAAGTTTGGTTCTTAGCATTTTTGTGACAGGAAATCCAAGAATAGTGTTAGATTTATATGAGTATTTCTGGCTTTTCAATCCTGGATTTACTCTGGTTTCCTAACCACCCCCTTCCCCCCGCACCCCCCCACTCCGCGGCGTTATTCCCCTGTGACTCAGCCAGTCAATGGGATTACTGCAGGGTTGCTTGTTTCCTTTCCCTTTGCTCAGTTTTATTTTTTATCCAGTTTTAAAATATGCTTCAATCAGTCATGATAAGTCCACCATTTATCTGAGTAAATCTATACACGTAAGATGAGCTGCGACAGCTAGAGAGACCGTGTCTCTTTGGCATCGAGTGGGAGATAGCTACGGCAGGGTGCTTTCTTATCTTTTCCTTACCAAGTGGAGATGTGCCGGCTTTACCAGATGCGAAACCTGGTACTCCTAGAGCCCTCTTACAACTTCAGGGAAGGTGGAGCCACTCGTTCAGTAGACCTTCACTGAACACTGTCCAGACACTTTCCTGGGCGTGGGGGGCACAACAGCAGACAAGTGAGACAAAATAGACAAATTCTTACCCTCATGAAGTGAGGCATGATAAACGATAAAAGTAAATAGGATACACAGTTTGTCACATTTTAATAAGCACTTTTCTTGAAAATAAAGTTAGAAAAGTAGATAAAGAATGTTAGGTGGGCCAAAGGGTATGTACTAGGCTCAGGGAAAGCCTCCTTGTAAAGCTGCCTCCCCCACACCTTTTTTCTTTCAAACTTAAAAAATAAATCTTAAACTTACAAACAGTTTGGAAAAATAGTACACAGAGGTATCATATACCCTACATCCAACCATAGTAAATAATTGAAATGAGGAAATTCACATTAATATAATACTATTAAGTAATCTAAAAGTCTTGTTCACATTCATCATTTCCTCTCTGATGTCCTTTTTCTGTTCGAGGATCCAATCTAGAATCATACATTGCACCTAGTTCTGTCTCCTTAGGCTTCTCCTATCGAGGACCATTTATTAGTCCTCTTTCCTTTCATGGCTTTGACACTTTGGAAGAATGCTAGCCAGCTATCTTGTAGGCCCTGAGGACACAGCAGTAGAAAAATTAGACAAAACAGACTACAAAAATCCTCAAAGTTTAAAGTTTCTCCTGATTAGATCAAGGCTAGCCATGCATTTGGGGCCGGAACCTCACAGAAGTGGTGCGCCCTTCATCATACAGAGGAGCTACAAGATACCAGTTACTAGGGATGTTAAGTTTGATCGCTTGGTTATGGCAGTATCTACCAGATTTCTTTACTATAATTACTTATTTTAAACTTTGAAATTAGTAAGTATATTATAGGAAAATACTTTGAGACTTTCACTTCACTAACTTTAACACCTATTGATGATTCTTGCCTGCAACAGTCATAACTGCGGCGTCTGTCAAATAGCGTTTGCTATTTCCATCATTCCTTCTCCAGGTGTGAGTAGGAATTCTGCTCTAAGGAAGAGCTATTCCTTTGCCCCCACTTATTTATATTTGTATATTTTTTATTTGTATCAATACAGACTTACGGATATTTTGGATATTTATTTTATTCTGTGGATCATTCTTCATTAGTTTATTTATTTATTTTCATTATTTATTTTGTTTACACTCTCCTCTCTCAGATTTGTCCCTTGGGAGCTCTTTCAAGTGTCCTTTCAAGAGTCTTCCATTATTATTTTTTATCATTTCCTTAGTTTCTAGCACCACGTGGCTCATTTTCTAATTTCCATGCCCCAATCCTGGAATTAGCCATTTCTTCAAGGAGCCCTGGTTCCTTTTTTGGGGGAATGTACACTTTAGAAACCAAGATCTGTCTGCTAGGTATGCTCATTACGACTGGGGCATCATCTCTAAGCCCAGTACACAGGGCTCGGAAATACCTGTTTCCCCGTAGCCTCACCAACAGAATGTGTTGTCATACTTTTAAAATTTCGGCACACTGACAGGTGAGAAGTGGTATACCAGTTTTGTTTTGATTTGCCTTTCTCTAAGTATGAGACAGTTGCACAACTCTCCATGCACACACACACCTATATTTTTATGTCTATCTCTCTCTCTATATTAAAAACATGAGTTCGTATTGATGCATCCAATTCCAATTCGACACCAGTTTTAATTTTTGCTCTCTCTTTTTCCTTCTTTTACTCCTTTCTTTGGTCTTGAGAAACCTGGTTCTTATGATCCACAATATTTACTTCTTTGCTGAATCCTAGAATCCTCAAAAACTAGTTTCAGAAATATTAACCCACATTCCTGTGAAAAGCAAGTTTACTACTCAAGTAGAATATTTGTGTATAATTCATTTGTCTTAACCTAACAGAATATAGTTAAAGTTCTTATTTCTAAAGTTCCTTAGGGTAGTTCTTAATCTTACCCATTTTATTGGTTTATTCAGCCACTCTCCCATATATGGTCCTTTAGATTGTACATATAATAAATTAGATGTATTAGAATTAGATGTAATGATGAATTAGAATGTATTAGAATTAGATATATAAGAATTAGATGTAGATGAATTAGAATTAGATGTAATGAATAACCTTGTATATATGTATTTCTGTATTTTTAGAAGTGTAGCTTCAGGTAAGTTGCTAAAAGTGGCATTGCTAGGTCAAAAGCATATTCATATTGTAGTTTCCATAAGCAAAAGCAAATGTAGTTTTGTAAGTATTTCCTCTACAAGATTTGTACTGGTTTGTATTTCTGCCAAAAATGTGCAATAGTTCCTGCTTCCCTATAGCCTCATCAACAAAAAAATGTATAGTCTTTCTTTTTAGTTCTTCACTATCCAATGGAATCTCAATTCATTTTCAAAACAATTTCAATACCAATTTCATTTGTATTTCTTTAAACATGAGTGAGTTGGAACATCTTTACATGTTTAAGAGCCATTTTATTGATGTATTTGTTTCTTTGCTTATGTGGCGAACTATCCATTCATGTCTGTTTCAATTTTTCTTTTTCTTTTTTTTTTTTTTTAAAGATTTTATTTATTTATTTATTAGGAAAGAGAGAGAGTGAGAGAGAGCATGAGAAGGGAGAAGGTCAGAGTGAGAAGCGGACTCCCCATGGAGCTGGGAGCCCGATGTGGGACTCGATCCCGGGACTCCGGGATCATGACCTGAGCCGAAGGCAGTTGCTTAATCAACTGCGCCACCCAGGCGCCCTGTTTCAATTTTTCTATTGTATTTTTAGTCCTTTGAACCTCAAGAGTTTTAAAAAATATATTAGAGATATTAGCCCTTTGCCTGTGGTATATATTGCAAATACCCCCATCCCATTTATAAATTTACTTTTTTGATTTTGATTTTTTTGTTTATGCTGTTTTTTTCCCATGCAAAATAATCAGTCTTTTTTTATTACTCTGAATTTTGGGTCACTGTTAAAAAACCTTTCCCTATACCTGGATAAAAGAGAAATTCATCCATGTTTTTTTTTTTAAGATTTTATTTATTTATTTGACAGTGACATAGTGAGAGAGGGAACACGAGCAGGGGGAGTGGGAGAGGGTGAAGCAGGCTTCCTGAGGAGCAGGGAGCCTGATGTGGAGCTCTATGCCAGGACCCCAGGATCATGACCTGAGCCGAAGGCAGATGCTTAACGACTGAGCCACCTAGGCGCCCCTCATCCATGTTTTCTTCTAGTCTTTGTATTGTTTTATAATGTACATTTAGATCCCTGATTCCACTGAGGTTTATTCTTTTGTATGGTATGAGATATGGATCTAAATTTATCTTTTTTCCAAATGGCTACCTAGTTATCCCAGCATCACTTATTAAGAAATCCATTTTGCCCCAGTACTTTCAGATGCCATTAAACATATCCTAGGTTTTCTCATGTTTTTGGATCAATTTCTTCTCTCTCTTCTTTTCACCTCCCTTTATCTATTCGTGTCCCAGTACCACACTGTTTTAATTATAGTGGCTCTGTAGTATTTTTTTTTAACTAGGCTCTAGGCCCAGTGTGAAGCCCAATGTGGGGCTCGAACTCACGACCCTGAGATCAAGACCTGAGCTGAGATCAAGAATCAGACAATCGACTGAGCCACCCAGACGCCTCTTTATAGTATTTTTTAATGTTTGGTTTTTTAACATTAAAAAAACCCTCTCATAGTTTGTCCTTTTCATTATTTTCCTGGTTATCCTTAGATGTTTGTTTTTTCGTATAAACTTTGGTATCAACTTACTAACTCCATAAAAGATAAAGCTGTCTTTTGAGTAATAACATGAAGGAAAGGCTAGAGCATACCATTCACATATGTGAGGAAGAATATTCCAGGCAGAGAGATCATTAACTGCAAAGACCCTACAAAGCCATGTGGGGTTTTGTAGCAAATTTGACTTCTTCTCTGGGTGTGAGTTTTGAGAAGAGGAATGGCCTGATCTTGCAGCTATGATAAAAATCAACATAGATTGCTGCCAAAAGTGCATATCCTGAATCTAATCAGGAGGAAACACCAGAAAAACTGAAAATGAGGGGCATTTTCCAAAATAACTGTATATACCCTTCAAAATTATGAAGATCAAAAAAGTCAAAGAAAGGCTAAGGAACTGTTCATGATTAAAGGAGATGAATGTTTTATGCCAGGTAAGTGCAGTGAATATTCTGAATTGAATCCTTGATGATGGGGGAAGGAAGGTAAAGAATGTAGGGAACATGGCTGGATGGTTGATAAAACTAGAGAATAGACCATAGATTAAATAATACTACTATATCAATGCTACATTTCATTATTTTGATTATTGTAGATAGGTAAAAACATGTCAGTATTCTGAGGAAGTATAGTACTCTAAATTATATAGGAGGCATCATGTCTGTAACCCACTCTTAAATATTTCAGAAGATATTAAAATAAAAGAAACAGAGAAGTTAATAAAACAAATAGGCAAAACCTAAACAATTGGTGAATTTGAGTAAAGTATATATAGAAGTTTATTGTACTAGTTTTGCAATTTTCCACAAGTTTGAAATAATATCAAAACTAGTTAGGAAAAAAAAGCAAAACTGAAAAGCACAGTTGGTGGTGGGATAAGGGTAGAATCCAGAAGACTAGTTAGGAGGTTTTTGTCTTGATCCAAGCAAGAAATAATGATAATCTAGTTAAAGAAGATATTAATGGAGAAGGTAAAAGTGAATGGATGGATTCTGGATGTATTTTTATTTTTTAAGATTTTATTTACTTGTCAGAGAGGGGGGGGGGCAGGCACAAGCAGGGGGAGCAGCAGGCAGAGGTAGAGGGAGAAACAGACTCCCAGCTGAGCAGGGAGCCTAACGCACAACTTGATCCCAGGATCCTGGGATCATGACCCACGCCGAAGGCAGATGCCCAACCAATTGAGCCACCCAGGTGTCCCTCTGGATGTATTTTTAAGAAAGAATAGACAAAGGTTTGCCTATGTGAGGGTATGAGAGAAAGAGAGGAGTCTGGGATGGTGGCAAGGTATTTGATCCAAGCACCTGAAAGGTGGGAATTGCCATTTACTGAGATGAAGGTCACTGAAGGAAGAGCAGGCTGTATATGTGGGTTGGGAGTATGGGAGGAGGAAGACTTGGAGTTTTATTTTTGATATTGATCCTCCAATCAAAGCTGACAGAAGTGTTTCTTCCCCAGTAGGTATATGTCCAATGAGAGCAGCAATAACCAAGATCCTTGACTCGGGACTCCTTTCTAAGCATGTCCCTTACAGAGAACAGTGCCCTTATAGAACACCTTCATAGTCAGGCCTCTTACTTTTAATAGTCGTGTTGACTTACAGAAGAGAAAATGTTGGTGGGCTTTTGAGTCTGTTTTTCTTCTTATATTCTTGTGTCCCGTTTATGCCAGTCTTTTCTCATGCTGGAACTGACTGCTCTTTGATAACTAAATGACAATAGTATTTTCCTTAAAACATAAGCTTTTTTTCCTTTTGTTTCCTTAAAACCAGGTAATATTGATTACTTTAATGTGGTATATTTTTTCCCCATTGGGAATGGTAAATAAACTTTTTTTACTAGTTTCATTTATGGGTTTTCTTGAAATAAATTAGATACATGTATAACCTTGGTATCATGAAAAAGATATCTACTAACCACAACTGCATCAGTAAATAACTACATAAGGTTAAATCTCCTTATCTGCCTTGGTCTCAGTTTTATTACCTATAAAATGGAACAATTTCACCAGATGGTTTACCTTGACACTTATAGTGTTCTGTGGTATGCATTTATTACCTTTCTGTTTCATGGAGACTAATAAGCATGTTGCTCATCCTAATGGAGAGCAGACTATGGTAAGGAGCTGTGTGGCAAAGCAGAAGAAGCATGGTATAGACTTTCTTCTAGGAAACCAGGGGATGTGGTATGTGACATCATTCGTAGAGCTCTGCTCTAACCTTGGATAAACCATCTAATAGTAAATATTACTATTTTCCATAATAAGGAAAAAAATACCTGTTGAGCTTACCTCAAAGGTGAAAATTATACTAGAGGATAAACATAAAAGCACTCTGAATAGCATAACATAGAGACTTACTGAATCACTATGTTGTACACCTGAATCTAATGTAACATTGTAGGTCAACTATACGTCAATAAAAGTTAAAAAAAATGCACTGTTTGAAAAAATGCTAAGTATTTAAATATAGGCTATTACTGTCATCATAGTCTTCATCATTATGGAAGACGAAGTAATAACATGGTAATTATTTCATGTTATAACATGAAATATTATGTCTCTATTCTCTTCTCATCCACATTAGTCTGTTGGGGTTTATTACTCTTGACTATTCACTACCTAGCCTTTTCTGAAGGTGGCTCCTTCTTTCACGTGGCTGGGCAGTCTCTGGATGCATCGCTGTCCTGAAGCTCATTGCCCGAGGGCTATTATAGTTGATAAAAGCTCCCCTGTTACCAACAGTGACTTGGCTGTCCTGTGGTACCAAGTATCCCACATGCAAATAGACTTGAAGTAATATATGCTACCCAATGAGGAATCTTATGTATGATATATAAAGGTGGACTAACTTACATTAATTAATATTAATTATTTAGATAATTAATGTTTAGCTATCTGCCATGTTTAGATGCCTGCTGTGTGCAAACATTGTGTCAAGCATGTTACCTCTAATCTATATATATATATATATATATATACATATATATATATAATGCTAATTATACTAATGAAATAAGTCAGAGAAAGAGAATTGCCATATGCTTTCACTCATATGTGGAATTTAAGAAACAACAAATAATCTAAGGGAAAATAGTAAGAGAGAGATAGACAGATAAAGCAAGAAACAGACTCTTTAACTATAGAGAACAAACTGATGGTTACCAGAGGGGAGGTGGGTGGAGAGTTGGGTGAAATGGGTGATGGGGATGGAGGAGGGCATTTGTGATGAGCACCGGGTGATATTATGGAATTGTTAAATCACTATATCATACAGCTGAAACTAATATAACACTGTGTGTTAACTAACTGGAATTAAAATAAAAACTAAAAAAAAAGTCTTGAGATTCATCAAAAGCGGAAATCATGAAAACACAGAGCATAGCAACTTGATTTTGATGAGTGATAATGATGTAGAAAAACTTAACACCTCTTGACAGGAGAGATAGGGATTAGAGTCTCAAGTGAACTCACATCTTCACAGCAAAAAACACGGCTTTGGAAGAAAGCCTTCTATCACATGAACTTAATATTTTCTCTTTTTAAAAAGGGCTCAAATAAGGGAGAAACAATTAGATTGATTGCCTGCAAAAAAGTAGAACCTAGATTTTGTTTCATGCACACATGTTCACTTACAAGCTAAAAATTAGATGTAGGTGTTTATACGCTTAACTAAGGTAAACGGCAACACCCAGTGGTTATCAGAGAGTCAATATCAACATGGGTGGAAATATTAAATTGTGTTCCATATGAGTCAGGACTGAGGTTGACATTAGTTTAGTCATGAATGATCAGGATGTGAATGAAAAGTATGCTCATTAAATCTGCAGAGAACAAGTTGATAGTCTTAGAAGATATGAATAGTATTCAGTATGACCATGATAAACTAGAAATAATTACATTTTTTAAAGGATAAAATTCAGAAGGAAAATCTATAAGAGAGTACACCTGATGCAAAATGAAAACTGAGTAGATATAAGAAAAGGCTGGACAGACCAAATAGATGCAGACAGAGTGAAAGAAGTACTGAAGACCAAAGAAGGAAAATGGGCTAAAGTGTAACTCTTGTCTTTCATCAACCCAGAGTGGATATTCTATTCTTGAGTAAATTTTTCCTGAGGTTACAGGTGCACATTGTGACTGAGCCACCCAGGCGCCCCTAATTTTTTTTTAATTCAAGTATAATTAACATACAGTATTAGATTAGTTTTAAGTTTGCAATATAATGATTTAACAATTATATTCTTTACTCTGTGCTCATCAGGATAAGTGTGCTCTTAATCCCCTTCACTTATTTCACCCATCCCCTTCCCCGCCTTGCCTCTGGTAACCACCAGTTTGTTCTCTGTATTTAAAAGTCTGTTTTCGGGGTGCCTGGGTGGCTCAGTGGGTTAAAACCTCTGCCTTCAGCTCAGGTCATGATCTCAGGGTCCTGGGATCGAGCCCTGCGTCAGGCTCTCCGCTCGGCAGGGAGCCTGCTTCCCCCTCTCTCTCTGCCTACTTGTGATCTCTCTCCCTCTGTCAAATCAATAAATAAAATCTTTAAAAAAAAGTCTGTTTTCTGTTTTTTTCCCTTTGTTCATTAATTTTGTTTCTTTAATTTCACATGTGAATGAAATCATGGTATTTGTCTTTCTCTGATTGATTTATTTCATTTAGCATTTTGCCCTCTAGGTCCATCCATGTTGTTGCAAATGGCAAGATCTCATTCTTTTTTATGGCTGAGTAACATATCATTGTGTATATATACCGTATTTTTTATTCATTCATCTGTGGGTGGACATTTGGGTTGCTGCCATACCTTGGCTTTTATAAATAATGCTACAGTAAACATAGAAGTAGTGAACCATACGCTTAACTCATGATCTTGTAAACATTTCTCTCTCTCTCTCTCTCTCTCTTCAAATTAGTTTTTTAATTTTCTTTGGCTAAATACCCAGTAGCGGAATTACTGGATCATAGGATAATTCTATCTTTAACTTTTTAAAGGAACTTCCACACTGTTTTCCACAGTGGCTGCACCAGCTTGCGTTCCCATCAACAGTGCACAAGGGTTCCTTTTCCTCCACATGCTCACCAACACTGATTTCTTTTTTATTTTAGCCATTCTGATAGGTGTGAAGTGATACCTCATTGTAGTTTTGTTTACATTTCTCTGATGATGAGTGATGATAAACATCTTTTCATGAGTCTGTTGACCATCTGGATGTCTTCTTTGAGAAAATGTCTGTTTGTGACTTCTGCCCGTTTTAAAATTGGATTATTTGGGGTTTTTTGGTGTTGAGTTGTGTAAGTTCTTTAAATAGTCTCAATATTAATCCCTTATTGGATATATCATTTGCAAATCTCTTCATTCAGTAGGTTGTCTTTTCTGGCTTGTGCAAAAATTTTTTTAATAAATAAAAATAGTTTGATTTTGCTTTCCCCTGCCAAAGGAGACATATCTAGAAAAATGAAATGTTTTTACAGCTGATGTCAAAGGGATTATTGCGTATGTTTTCTTCTAGGAACTTTATGTTTTCAGATCTTAAATTTAGGTCTTTTTTTTTTTTTTTTT
>CM052797.1:35351382-35399152 GCA_028533885.1 Nasua narica | reverse complement strand
TGAGAAAGAGTGGTGTCACACAGGGTGTAGTGACAGCTGATCACGCAGGAATTGGAAAGAGGTCATTTTTCTAATTATATTGTAGAAGAGAATCCAAAAATTGTTGATACTGTACCTTGATTAATGTGTAGAAAAAGGTGAATTCTGAGGACGTTTTTAAATGACTAAAAGAAAGGTCAGTGGCGCCACAATGAGAACTGTTTTATTAGATGATTTATGTTTTGATCAGCTATGAATGAACCGAGGCAATGGGAGTGTCCAGTTCTGTCTAGAAATTCAAATAAAAAGAAAATGAGAGGACAAGTATGAGGTTCAGTGATGTTTCATAAAAACAGGGATTACATGCAGGCTTGTACTATAAAACTTAAATATTCTTGAGTATGTCACCTAGGTCCTCCAGATTCTCCCCGCAACATAGGAGTCAGAGTGTCAGGAACAGGTTGCTATACTCCCACTGTATTTTTCAAGGTCTATAAAATAAGACAGTTACCCTCATTTCTGAAAGGTAAAACAAACCTTTCCTTGAAAAAGTCCTAAATTTCTACTCTGGAAATTTATTGCCAAGTACTGTGGATTCTACCACTTTGGTGTCTCTTAAAGCTCTCTACCTCTCTCAGTTAGGACAGCCACAGCCTCTGTTCAGACTTCCATAATTTTTCATCTGGACTCTCACCACTCGTACTCCACATTGCTGCCAGAGTGATTTTTACTAGTTGGATTGTTTTGTTTTCTGTTTAATGACACTCCATTACCTTTAGGTACATTTCAGATTCCTTAACATCTCAGATAAGAACTCTATGGTCCTGGTGGTGGGTATCGAGAGGGGCACGTACTGCATGGAGCACTGGGTGTGGTGCATGAACAATCAATCTTGTAACACTGAAAAATTAAAATAAACAAATTTGGGGAGAAAAAAAAACAAAAAACAAAAAACAAAACTCTGTGGTCAGTTTCTTTGTCATCTCTCCAACCTTAGCCGTCATTACTCCCTGTTCCAGCCAAACTGAATTATTTTCTCTTTCCTAACTTCTTATGCATCTGAGCTTTCATTTATCTTATCTCCTTTCCCTGGAATGTTTGCTTTCTAACTTCTGCATCCCTTGCTTACTTTTTCCTAGTTATCTTTCTAGACCTTGTTCCACCCCTTCCTCCATTCAGTGCCCCATCACATGTATTATAATCTCAAATTACAGTCTCTCTTTCCTATTAGACCATTAACCACTTGAGGACACAAATCACAGCTTCATTTATATCCCTAGTGGGGCTTAGCACAATGTTTGGCATGTAGTAGGTATTTGATAAATATTTGCTGGATGAATAAGTCTCTTTTAAAAGATAAAAAGATCATCTTTTATAGTAGAATAACTTCCCCATTTTGTGACCTTATAGGATAGTTTCAAAAACCTTTGAAGTCATACTGATCCAGTCCCTTTTTAAATTAAGGGCACAAATAATAACACCTTTATGTACTTATTCAATTATTTTGATGAAAAGTTAATTGCTGGTTCCATCTCAGGAAGTGGGAGTTTTCTACTTTTGTCCTAGTAGAAATCATCATCAAAGTAGAGAGATTTAGCGGCGCCGGGGTGGCTCAGTTGGTTAAGCATCTGCCTGTGACTCAGGTCATGATCTCAGGGTCCTGGGGGTGAGCCCCGAGCAGGGAGCCCGTTTCTCCCTCTCGCTCTGCTCCCATTTTGTGCTTGCTCTGTCTCTCTCATGCTTTCTCTCAAATAAATAAATAAAATCTTTTTTTTTTAAAAAAAAAAAGCAGAAAGATTTATTCGACTAGGTTGCTCATTGAAGATCTATTTACTTTTAAGCAATACACATTTATTGAACATTTCTGATGTGTTAGGCTCTGTACTAGGTGCTGGATATTAAATATAAAGATGATTTAGGTCTTTATCTTCAAAGAAATGATAGTCTTTGTGAACAAATGTATCACTTAGAGTTTTTGAGTCATTGTGTAGATGAATTAAAGATGGGATAGTAGATAGTCTGAGTTCTGACATACTTGAAGAAGTCAGCCAACAAATAAATGAACTGTTTCTTCTCGGCTAATGAAGATACTTTCAGTAGGAGGTGGAGTTTGTGGAAGAAATGATTTATGGACTGTTAACTACTAGACAATTTGTAATTTTAATTAAATAGGATTTTCTTTTAAATTCCTCTGCTGTGGCTCCTTTCTCTTCTGAGGTGGTTAACAGCAGTACTGTAATATGCCAGAATTATTATCTAGAAATTAAATAATGTGTTTGAGATCTGTACACACAAATAGCAGAGACCCTCTACTACAGATTCATCCTTAGATGTGATGTTACCTAATTTGATGCCTGATATCTTATCCTTCTCTATTCATTGCTAGTTTGTAAGTAGTTGTTTTATTAGGAAATATCATTCTTATGTTCCTTCCCATGTTGCTGCATGTGTGAACCAGAAGAAATTCACCATGGCTCACTGATGAGAACACAGAGGAAATAATGTTAGTCCCATTCAAGAGTGGGCAGCACTGTTAGTTACTCTTATTTGTTTTACAGAGATGAACGAAATCAGTCCATCATCGTAAGTGGAGAGTCTGGGGCAGGAAAAACAGTCTCAGCTAAGTATGCCATGCGATACTTTGCAACTGTGAGTGGTTCTGCCAGTGAAGCCAATGTTGAGGAAAAGGTCTTGGCCTCCAACCCCATCATGGAGGTAAGACAGCAGCAGCTTTGGCCTTCTTACTATATTCTCTTAAGAAACCTGCTCAAAAAATTATCACAACAGCACATGTCAGAAAGTCTGGGCTGTCCCAGCCGCTAAAAGTAAGAAAATACTTTTCCACATATTGGTAAGAAGAGCTCTACAAAAAGTAGAAAGTCAGTAAGGTAGCCATTTGAGTAAATCCCAGCTATAGACGTGTTTACTTGTTTCCATAATCCTGTGTTTTTAACCTATCATTGAGGTTATGCCTTTGAATAACTGGCAGTGGTACATCATTTTCTAAATTTCTATTCTAGTTAATTGACTCATATTTATTGATCCTTGTACTAGAAGTATGTTCCTCATTTCCCCCTATTTCTGAAGTTTGTAGGATTCACTATACCCAAGTGTGATGAATTTTATCATTCTTTTGCCCACATTTCATGTTCTATACATAGTACAAATTTTTGAGATGTAAATTTCTATTTTTTTTTCCAGATGTGAACTATAGGCTTAAATCATGATCTTACAAACATTTTTCTTCTTGTTTCTGTGAAGCATAATACATAGCTTTAGGTTAGAAAAAGAAATTCAGTAGCTATAAATTCCTGAGAAAGGAAGAAGTGCGGAAGGATGTCCTTTAAAAAGTAAAATATGTATACAAAGTGGAAAGGCTCATGTGAAAGAAAGTAGACCTGTTTGTGTGAAAATTTGAGTATTTCAGGATTTGTAGCTAGAGAATTATCTGTATATTAATATGATTTTAGGAAAGTCACACTTTTGTAAGTAGTCCCATTGAATGGAAAAAACTAGTTCTCATTACTAATGGAGGGAAATTATTTTGGGCAGGGAGAAACAAACCTTTCTTATTAAAAATTCAAGTCAGAAAAAAAAAAATTCAAGTCAGCATTGTTTACTCCTGTTTTTTCCCTTTGACAAGCCTTATTTGTCACCCAAACACAGACGGAGTTTAGAACTGGCCTGGTGCACCTGTGATGCAAGTGGTTGTTGCAATAATCAGTCCAGAGGTAATCGTGCCTGGTTTGCAGTGCCATGTGTGACATTTGAGAACAGAATGTTGTGCCCCTGTCTGTAGGGCTTCTCTCCAGAGCTGGAGGACCTCTGTCCTTGGGACCGAGAGGACAGGATGGGCTGGAGGAGTTATGAGGCTGCCTGGGCTAGGTGCACTGTGCAGAGAGAACTGAAGTTTTCTGAAATAGCACAGATGGTGGGAGCGGGGGGAGACAACGGGATAATTTTAAGCAAATATTAAAATTTTGAAAAAATTTAAGCTAGATAGGGCGCCTGGGTGGCTCAGTTGGTTAAGCGACTGCCTTTGGCTCAGGTCATGATCCTGGAGTCCCGGGATCGAGTCCATTTTGGACTCCCGGCTCTGCGGGAGGTCTGCTTCTCCCTCTGACCTTCTCCCCTCTCATTCTCAGTCTCTGTCTCTAATAAATAAATTTAAAAAAATCTTTAAAAATTTAAGCTAGATAGAATGCTGGATGCCATTGTTAATATTGGGGAAATATAATCCATAGAGCCAATTTTTGGTTTGGGGTCAGAAAACCACAGGGCTTTCCTTTGCTTCCTACCATTAGTTTGACTACTTTTGGTCACAACAACAAATTCCGTGTAGTTGGCAGTAGTTTATTTCATTCTTAATCCCTAAAGTCAGAATATCTCAGTCTAGATTGTGATGGCATCAGGGAATCTCATCTCTTCTAGGCTGGACGATATAATAATGTAAGTCTGGAATATCTAGAATATTCCAGAATATATCTAGAATATCTAGAATATTTTATGACCTTTCTATATTCTCATTAAAAAATAGCTATATTGGTTTTTCTACAAAACAGATTTGCATTGTTCTAGTAGGAGGGATTAAAATGACAATAGAGCCTAGTTTTTAATATGTAGTTATAAGGAATTTACTTTCTTTGCTGGGATGAACAAAAAAAGATAAAGGCATCAGTTATACTTAGCTACTCACTTATATATTGTTGTGTAGGTTTTCTGTGGGAATATGGATTAAGAAAATTTGGCAGAGAACTAATTCTCAATGACTACAAATGAGGGCATCCCAATTTGAAAGATTAAAATGGAATCTGGGGCTGAAGAATGGTGACAGAAAGTTTGCAGTTATAGGAAGAAGACACAGATGAAATATTGAGTATGTGGCCTAGAAGGTCTGTAACTTTAAAGCTGCCCCAAGACTGTGTTTCTATATCAGAGTCATTTATTTCGATGTTAAGAATGGTGTGGCTGGGCCTCCAGCGATCTGAAACCCCTCCCTGGATAATGAGCATCCCGCACAGTTAACATCACAGCCTCATGGCCAATGGGATTTGCACGTGATCCTTTAGAAAGCAACCTCCTCATCCTCAGCATAGGCTCCTTTTGCAAAATATGAATGATGCACAGATAAATGATTCTTTTTTGCTCATTTTATCATGTTTTCCTTTTCCTCTAGGAAATTTTCGTCCTAAGATGGGGCCAGGGAAAGATTCTTGGGGGCATAGTGGGTCTTAATAGTTCTTTTACATCTTTAATAAGCATAGTTAAAGATTTTTTATCTCCTTTTAGTAAAGAAGAAAAGCTTGTTCAACACTTCACTGAAATCAGTAGTAAAATCAAGACCACAAAGCCTTTTTCATTAACAGTTTCTTGTTAATTAAAATGAAAACACCATCAAGGAAGCCTTTTGAAAATATGGTACTTATAAGGCAGAGGGAGCAATTAGGGAGAATGGACAATAAGTATTGTTTATATATAGAACCTTCTTTCCTTATCAGGTTCAAGGCTTATAATCATGTAATTCTACTTTTGTAAAGGACCCTAGTGCTCATCTATCCTAGTCAGTTCATGCTTGGAGACACGAGTGCTCCTCAGAAGATTAAATGTTGGCAAGTTGGTGGGAGGGCCTGGTCTTAAGACTTCTATTTCATTAGCTCCTTCTACCCTTCTTTGCTCTATGTTTAAATACCTTTTACTCAAAGACAGACAGAAGGGGTCTGTTTCAGCTCTGGCCTACTCATGCTGCTTCTCACAGGAGGTAGTATTATTTTGGCAGCTCAGCCCCTCGGACTCTGAGTCGATAGGAAGGAGATGGCATATGGCAGGTGGGATGCGGTCAGGGAGGGAGGAGAAGCTGCGGACCCTCTTCGCCAGCTTGCTTAGTTGCTGGCAGGCAGCGGCTTGGGGCAGTGCCTGGTAAACACTTGGTGACTGTTACTGCCACTGCCACAATTACTACATCTTCTTCATCTTCTCTTTGATGGAATATTCTGTGTTGAAAGAAAATCCTGCATTTATCATTAGTTTCCTTTTCTAAATAAAATAAAAACAATTGGAATATATGGAGACTTTGTATTGTACCTTTTGTCATATTGAAAGGGGAATAGCTAAGTAAATATATTGTTAAAATTGTCGTAGGCTACACTAGATTACTCTTATTACTTTGCTGGGAAGATAGCTTTCTGTCATTCTTTCCCTTTAAAATGTTAAACTGAAATATAGCAGTGTTCTCATTGCCAAAGCAAAATAGGACAGGACCTGCCTTGTATTTCCGAGAGTGAAATGCGCCTTCTTCGATTGATCATAGAATCTAATGTGTTGATTTTTTGTGGCTGTGTTATTACTATTTTCATCATTTGTATTTGTATTGCTTTTTTTTTTTTTTAACACTCCAGAGCATTTTTATGTCTTTCTCTCTGCTATGGTTTCAATCTACTAATCCTGATCATCTCAGGCTTTGCACAAGTAAATTATAGTAATCTTACATAAAATATTTTATTAAACATTCAACGCATGCATTATGTGAATACTGGATTCTCTAACTACACCATGTTTTTTGCTTTGCCTTGAAAGAAAAATTTCTAGAAGCATGTTACCTAAGTTAGAAAGTAGTACATATATTATCTTAATTTTTAAAATTATATAAAAAATTTAGCAGAAAGTTACAGTCTCTGAATTCTATGGCAGATGTTTTATAAATTAGATACAGCTATCAAAATTCAAGGGCAAATTTTACTGTGCCTGGTTTCTGAAAATGACTTTGAATTGAATGGGTGATTACTAAGATTCTGCTGAAAACCAGTCCAACTGGGCCTTTGTTGTCACAGGATAAGAGGATAGACACTTTTAGCTAAAGGACTCAACACTATGAAAATATTAATTTGCTTTAACCAGCTCATTTACATAAAACGGACTAAGTTTTCGGGAAACACAAAGCTTACTGTGCTTTGGCAGCCCCCGTCCCATCTGATTCTTTCTTCGTTGACCGGAATGAGTGTGTTCCGATACCACATATGGTATGAAAATCTCCCAGCCGCTGGGCTCAGATTTGCTGTTTCTGAAGATAATTTGTGTGAGAATAAGAAGGTAGACCTGAGGCATTAGTTGGTATCTGTGTAGTTGGGCGCTGGGCAAAGCATACATGGGTGCCTGCAGGGGCAAGATTGGTTCTGTTCTTAAAAGGATCAGTCTTAAAGTGTTGTGTTACACTCTGTTCTTTCTCTCCCTGAACAGACTCTGTAAATGTCATGTCATGAACTGTACTTCTAAAATATTATTTTTTCCCCTTGCTTCTTAGTCCATTGGAAATGCTAAGACAACCAGGAATGATAATAGCAGCCGTTTTGGGAAGTATATTGAAATTGGTTTTGATAAGAGATACCGAATCATTGGTGCCAATATGAGGACTTACCTTTTAGAGAAATCCAGAGTGGTATTCCAGGTAAGCCGGGCAGGTGCACATATATATTTGTGTTAGATTGCCATAGAATTCTAGAGCTTGTGCTTGCTGGTATGCATTTTAATTGCAGATACTCTTGGGCATATTATGACAATATTGCTACAAACCACATTTGGGCCGAAACATGTAAAATGGTACCTGTCAGAGGCAGGGCAAACCCATTAGACTAATAATCTGTGAGACTGGGCACTGGTTTAGGTTTTAATGGTTTTGACTTTTCCTGCAGATGGTTGTAGGAAAAGCTTAGTTAAAAAGAGGTGCTATTAGGGTTTTTTTTTTTTTAAGATTTTATTTTTTAATTTCTTTCAGAGAGAATGTGCGCATGAGTCGGGGGTGGGGCAGAGGGAGAGAGAAAATCCCAAGCAGACTCCCGCTGTGCGCAAGCTGACATGGGACTCTGTCCCATGACCCTGAGATCATGACTGAGCTGAAACCCAGAGTCAGACACCTGACTGCGCCACCCAGGCGCCCCAAGAGGTGTTAGTAGTTTACTCTTAACTCTCATATTTCCTAGTTGATAGGGAAGACATTAGCTTATGTTTTCATTGAGTTACAGTTTGAACCTAGTTCCTTGTCCTCTTTTCTTTCTTCTCCTGTCTTAGCATATGATATTGTTTCGATAGAATAATGAAGGTTAAAAATTTTCATTTACTAGACATAAGCCCCTTTTGGGCATCAAACCTGACCTTGAGGCCACACTATGCTTTAGTCAGCTGAATACACTGCAGAATTCAAGGATATGATAGTGGAGTATAAGGATTCAGTTTTATATGAACAGTATTATTACAGCTGCATTTCTAAAGTATGTATGTGGAAAAAGGACTGTCAGGAAATACTAAGAAATCATGTTAAAATTTTACATGATTTATTTTCTGTCTTGTAAAATATTTCATTAATGTTAAAATGTATAAACTAAAATGATATAGATGATGCAGTACATTTGTGGATTTTTTACAAACACCCACAGGAGATGATGTGGTCTGACATATGGCAAAGATAGAATATTCTTTTTCATTTACAGTGTTAGGAAAACCATGAACCTGAGAGGTACTGTGAGAAGATATTGAGTACAGGTTTATCCCCTTTTCCAAAAGTAGATTGGTCCTATGAAACCTTCTGCAAGCTGAAATTATATGAAGAAAAAATTACCATTAATTTATATGGAAAAATTTCTGAGCATCCCCAGACCCCCAAAATAACCTTCTCTTGGGCTTTTCTGATACCTTAGGACACATCTTGCTAGCAGATGCACAAAATAAATCAAGATAAAGCACAGATGCTCACAGACACAGTTCAAAGCTTGGCAGCTTGATGCCAAGATGCTGAGTGTAGTTCCCGGGGAAGGAGCTTGGCAGTCCCACAGTTGCTGCTGGGGGTGTGCGGCCTCTGTAATGGCTCACTGCAGAATAACCACTAAACACCAGTTTTTGCTTTTCTGTGAAAGAACCTCTTTGGATTTCTTTTGTTTAGCAAAACAGGTGCTAATATAGCACTTCATTTTGCAAAAATGAAGTGGTGTAGTGTGAACTTTAGAAAAGCAGGGGATACCTATATTTCAAAAGCAGGGTTTTAGTTTTAGTTTAGTTTAAAACTAAACAAAAGTTTAGTTTTAGTTTTAGTTCAAAGACAGTGAACTCTTATGATAGTGGTATATACCAAACTGTTTGCAACTTCAAAAAGCAGCATTATCAGATGTTTTTTGTTGAATGTGACCAACAGATACACATTCATACATATATGCTGATAAATCATGAGATTTAATAATCATAAGCCTATATTAGGAAATTTAGGAAGGGGCAACTTATTACATTGAGATAATTAAATATTAAAATTTATTTCATGGGAGTGCCTGGGTGGCTCAGTAGTTTAAGTGTCTGACCCTTGATTTCAGCTCGGGTCATGATCTCAAGGTTGTGGGATCGAGCACCTGGTCAGGCTCTGTGCTCAGTGGGGAGTCTGCTTGAGATTCTCTCCCTCTGCCCCTCCCCCTGCTCTCTTTCTTTCTTTCTTTCTTTCTTTCTTTTTTTTTTCTTTCTTTCTTAAATAAATAAATCTTTAAAAAAATTTGGGGCACCTGGGTGGCTCAGTTGGCTAAGTGTCTGCCTTCAGCTCAGGTCATGATCTTCAGGTTCTGGGATTGAGCCCCATGTGGGGAATCCCAGCTCAGCGGGGAGTCTGCTTCTCCTCTCTCTGCTTCTCCCGATGCTTGTGCTCACTCTGTCTCTCTCAAATGAATAATAATAATTAAAAAATCTTTTAAAAATTTATTTTATGATTGAATTTTCTGAGTTTTAGGTTAAAATGCTATAATTGAGAACTTTTCTTATTTCAAAGGCAGAAGAGGAGAGAAACTATCATATCTTCTATCAGCTTTGTGCTTCAGCAAAGTTACCTGAATTTAAAATGCTGCGATTAGGTATGAATATGGTGTTAGATTTATTGTTCTGGTTTTGTTTCCATTAATTCCTGAGTCCATAAACTTATTAAAGGAGATTATCTGATACTAAAATATTTATGAATAAAATGATAAAAAGTCTGCAGTTGGCTTCACGATAACCTGGGGATGGGAAAGGGGTGAAATAGGATTGGCCTTGAGTTGATACCTGTTTAAGATGAATGATGAGTCCACAGGCAGTCCACTTAACTGGGCTATCACTGTCTCTACTTTAGAGTGGACATAAGGGTAGGAGTCAAGTCTTCTTCATAGACTGCAAATCTTTTATTTTCATTGATTGCAGGAAATGCAAATAACTTTCATTACACGAAGCAAGGAGGCAGTCCTGTGATTGAAGGAGTTGATGATACCAAGGAGATGGCACATACCAGGCAGGCCTGCACTCTGCTAGGTAACATAATTTTATTTTTGAGCTGTTAGGAGCAGTAGTTCTCTGATTCAAGCAGTCTTTGTTTGGAATATTGGCTGAGCTTTGTATTAGGTGGTGAGTGTTGTTGGTAGATTTAACATTCGTTCCTTATAAAACACCTTTGGGCAGAAAATAAGCTCAAAGTTTCTTTTTGGGGTGATGGGAACTATTCTAAAATCAGATTGTAGTAATAGTTGCACAGCTAATCACTGAATTGTATACTTAAAACAGGCCAATTTTGTGGTATGCAAATTATCCTTCAATAAAGCTGTTTAAAGAACAAATTGAAGGCATTAGGCAAGGTAGGACAAACTGTAATTCTGTTTAAATTTTCACAAAATCTGAAACCTAAAGCTAAATGAGATGGGTTCCTGAACAAGCTCACATTCTGTAGGGTTTTCGCTTTTGTTTTTTTTGTTTGTTTTGCTTTTGGTTTTTTTTCTCATTTGTGGTTGGGAAATATGGTTGAGCTGGTGTAGTGACAAAACATTGTATTGCATGTAGATTATTCCACTGTTTTAAAGATGGCTCAAATGTCACTGTCTTGTTTCTGAGATTTAAAAAATATGGGGTCTACATGCAAGTAAATTAATCTTTAGAACTGCAGTGTACAACTTTTAGTGGTGAATTATTTTAAAAACCTCAAAATATAAGTAACTAAAATCATGTGTTGGTATTTTGATGAGTACTATGAGGTGAATTAATTTAATTTAAAAGCATTGCTAATCAGAGTATGGTGCAGGACCATAGTGGAGCTTACAAAAGTTCAGAAACTCAAGCCCCATCTCAGACCTACTGAAACAGAATCTGTATGTTAACAGGGTCCATTGATGATTCATATGCACATTAAAGTTTGAAAAATACTGCTATAATTTTAGGGCTAAATCTATTTGTGAATAGAAAGTTGCAAATTTGTAAAAGCCATAATTAGGAGATAGTAAAAACATTCATTATAAGATCAACTCTCAATTACCCTGTATATGATTACATATTTGGAAATAATTTTACTTCTATATAATTATATCTAATATTCAGGAAATTCTTACCTTATTGAAAAATGAAGCCAGATCTGAAAAAACGCCAAAACTGTACAGCTTTCTCATCCTGCCTCATCCATCAGTCGCTACTCTAATGCTGCATTGATTCCCTCATCAAGCTGGGTACAACATGAGCGCAAACACTTCTCATCTTGGGATCTCTTTAACTTATACTTGGTCTGTAGTTAGAAGGAGCAATTAAAATAATCTGACTTGAAATAGCCTTATTGGGCTACAATTTGCATTTGGAGTAGAGAAAAATAGAAAAGGTAATAATGTTAGTAAAATACTTAAATCCAGGGTATGACGATGATGACAATTTGTTTAGCATTTACCAGGTGTCCCATAGTGTGCTAAGTATACTACACAACTCCATGCATGCATTTAATCATTTAATGTTCACGAATGCCCTTTGAGGTAGTCACTACTATTCCTGTATCTCCAGTGGGAAAACAGAGACATAGAAGGGTGATATTACGTGCCCATGCGACATGGCAGGTCAGGAGCAACACCAGCCCTCGAGCCACGCTCCACAGCCCGTGCTCCCAACTGTGATGCTACACTGTGTCGTGTGTTGATGTCAGCAAAGGTTGAAGTGTGGTTAAACCATGACATGTGACCATCTGCACATCTGGCAATATTCAAGAGTTAAAAATGGGCTTAATATTGGCTGCCGTAATGGTTTATTATCACTTGTTCTTTTACTCTGTTTCAGGAATTAGTGAGTCTTATCAGATGGGAATTTTCCGAATACTTGCTGGCATCCTTCACTTAGGCAATGTTGCATTTGTATCTCGGGATTCAGACAGCTGCGCAATACCTGTAAGTTCAGAATATGCTTGGTGTGATAGCAGTTTCTTTGTGTTTCAGTTTTGTTGATTATTTATGAAAGAAGTATATTTGAAGTCTCTATTATCAATATCAGAGAGAGAAATTATCCCAAGTAGAATCGTGAACTGAAAGTAAGAAATATGGATGCTAATCCCTGGTACATAGTGATTGTGTGTATTAGAGGTAGGGGAGAGGAGAGAACCTTGATACATGTCTGGTCCCTATGAATAGAGGTGGGAAGTATTAGTATTCAGTGTGAAAGTTGGACTGGGGACATCTAAGGATAGGGGTTCCTTTGGCCCATGGCACAAATACCAATAATTGAAAACTTTGTGCCTTCAGCTGTGGAGTTGTAATATAGTTTAAAAGTTATTGAAACAATTATTAGCAGTGATTAGTCCTGAGAAGAGGAACTAGATGGCTGGGGGACTGAATGTCTTCACTAGGATTTGCATATTCTTTCACACACACTGATAACTGCACACTGAGAATGAAAACCCAACTCCATATGTGGAAATGTTTATTTAAATTGTAACAAAACCTGGTAGTCTCAGGTTGTCCTCATTGGGCCTTTATGATTTGCAGTATTTGCTGATCACCACCATCAAATATAACTCATGCGCGCGCGCGCTCGAGCACACACACGCACACACACATAGTTTTAGGTGTGTTTTTAACTTTTATTAGAATGGAGGAAGTTTTGATATAATTAATTCTTTTTCCATCTCACTTCTTCAAGACTGTGATAAGAAACAATCTGAAGATTTATTTTGCACTCTTCAGACACCCAAGTTGATATTAGCAAATCTACATGTAGATTAATTCATGATTTAAATTTGCATAAGTGAGACGTTAGTTTTGAAATAGATGTTTCTGTGTCTCTGCTTGGATTGAATCCAAGCAGATTTGGTTTCTGACAGGCATCTAAGACACCACCAATCCAGGACCAATTTAAGCTAAGTTTTCTGTAATTTAGCTTTCTAGGACCATCTAGGAACTACAAAATCAGTCTGGGAGTAACTGCGAGGGTCAGTCAGTTCATTGTTGTAAATTTTTAGGAACTCTCTCTCCTACACACAGCACCAAGGTTTGCTCAAGCCAGATCAACTGCCTAAAGCTGAGACCCCTGCTTTACTGTTTAATCATGCTTTGTTTTTTGGTGAGTTGCTCACACTTCTCTGAACCTCTGTTTCCTCATCTGTACAATGAGACTTTCTTTTCCAGCAATTTTCAACTAGGTGCTCTGATTGATCTGCATATTAGATAAATTATATATATATATACACACACACAATATAAATAAAATATAAATATAAAATATAATATATAATTATATATTATATAAATTTATATTTGTGAATTATATATATACATACACACACATATGTATGTGTGTGTGTGTATTTTTTTTAAGATTTTATTTTCAAGTAATCTCTACACCTAATGTGAGGTTTGAACTAACAACTCCCAAGATCAAGAGTCCTATGTTCCACTGACTGAGCCAGCCAGTTGCCCCATGATAAATTATATATTTTTAAAAAATTAATAAATATGTAAAATTTTCTTAGAGTCCAGAAACTAAGTGAAAATAGGAACTATGAGAAAGAAGTAGAACCCTGGAGTAAGGGCTCACCTCAAAGGCATTTACTGAACCCAGTGACCGTGAGCTTTAGTTTTCTTAGCCAAGTAGAGTGGAAAAGACAATAGACAAAGCCTGGGACTCTTATAAACAGGGGAACCCCTGCCTAAAGCTGAGACCCTAAATGGGAAACTAGTAATAAACTTGCTCACCGCCTACTTGAAGAGTACAAAGAAAAGTTGATCTGGCTTGAGCAAACCTTGGTGCTGTGTGTAGGAGAGAGAGTTCCTAAAAATTTACAACAATGAACTGACTGACCCTCGCAGTTACTCCCAGACTGATTTTGTAGTTCCTAGATGGTTCTAGAAAGCTAAATTACAGAAAACTTAGCTTAAATTGGTCCTGGATTGGTGATGTCTTAGATGCCTGTCAGAAGGCAATATAAACCTACTTTAGATGATCCAAGTCTCAATAGAGTCCCATGAGAAAATTTACAAGAAATATTGGCTCACAGTCAAAAATCACAAATTTCACAAAGAAACAAAATAGAAGGAGCTAGGCAAAACAACAGATAAGAGTCAAACCCATTCAGAATGCTGGAAGAAATTAATAGCAAATTTGACACAACTGAGGAGAGAAGAGATGAGCTAGAAGAGAGATGTGAAGAAATTACCCAAAATGCAAGACAGGACCCTGAGGTGGAGCACTTAAAACAAAGGAGAGGTAAAGGATAGAGTAATAAAATCTAATTTTAATCCACTGAGAATTCCTAGAGGAAGAAAAAAGAACGAGGCAGACATAATATTTGAAAGATAATTACTCACAAATTTCAGAAATTGTGAAAATGACTCTAAACCTCAAATTAGGAAAGTCCAGCTTAGGAAAATCCTAATTAGAATAAATAAAAAGAAATCCACCCAGGGCCCACCATTATGATACCAAAGACAAAGAGAAGAATCTTAAAACAGACAGAGAGATAAGACATAACTACTTTTGAAGAAATAACAGTTAAACCATTAGTTCACTTCTCAACTACAATAGAAGCTAGAAAACACTATCTTCAGTGTTCTAGAGTAAGTAACTATTAACTTAGAATTGTATATCCCGTAAAAAGATCTTTCCGGAATGAGGGAAGAGTAGAAGTGTTTTCAGACAAGTAGAAATTGGGAGATTTTGTCACCAAGAGGCCCTCACTAAAAAGGAACTATTAAAGGACGTGGCTTAGGTAGAAGGAAAGTGACTCGAGATCTAAAAGTAGAGAATGAATAGTGGATCAGTAGACTAGGAAAGCACATGCCAATATAGAAAAAATTTCATTAATTAAAACAATAATAATTCTGAATAGTGTATTGGGCCGGAAAAGACAGAACTCCCCACAAAGTACTTAGTAGTTATAAAGGGAAAATAGCCGTCTTTACAGTGGAGAAACTTGGCAGGCATTCCCTTAATCAAGTGACTGCAATTCACAGGACCGGTAGCGAAACCAGTCACTATCATAGAACTTCTTTTGTTGTTGTTGTTTTTGTTGTTGTTTGCTTTTAAAAAGCCTTTAAAGATATTTCTTTATGGGGCTCCCTGCTCAGCAGGAAGCCCACTTCTCCCTCTTCCACTCCCCGTTTGTGTTCCCACTCTCGCTGTGTCTCTCTCTGTCAAATAAATAAAATCTTAAAAAAAAAGAAAGAAATTTCTTAATTTCTCTGGTTTGTAGCTTATAGTGAACATGTCTGTTGTTGTTTCAGCCTTTTTATTTTAACTCCAGGAGAGTTACCCTACAGTGTTAGATTATTTTTAGGCATACAGTATATAGTGGCCAGCACTTCCCCTCCCTCACAGCACCCAGTGCTCATCACAACAAGTGCATCCTTGATCCCCATCACCTGTTTCACCCCCCCCACTTCCCCTCTGGTAACATCAGTTTGTTCTTAAGAGTAAAGAGTCTGTTTCTTGGGCTTTTTCCATAGTTTGGCTATTGTAAATAATACTGCAATAAATATAGGAGTGCTTGTACCCCTTCGAATTAGGGTTTCTGCATTTTTGTGTAAATACTCAGGAGTGAGATTACTGGATCATAGGGTGATCTTTTTCCAGAGTGTCTTCTGGAAACTTTTATTTTCACTTTTTCTATACTGTTTTCCAGAGTGGCTGCCCGAGTTTGCATTCCCACCGGCAATGCACGAGGGTTCTTTTTTCCTCCACATCCTTACCAACACTTGTTGTTTCTTGTGTTTTTGATTTTAGCTGTTCTGACAGGTTTGCAGTGATATCTCATTGTAGTTTTGATTTGCATTTCTCTGGTGATCAGTGATACTAAGCATGTTTTCATGTATCTGTTGGCCATCTGTATGTCTTCTTCAGAGAAATGACTGTTAAACATTATATAACTTCTGATACGGTGAACTGAGAGTACAACATCACTTCTCTGGTATTCCTGCCAAGAAAAAGCATGACCCAAATCTAATCATGAGGCAGCATCATACAGACCTTCATTGAAGGACATACTATTAAAAAAGCTCGAGGTCACAAAAGACAAAGAGCGAAGGAAGACCTGTTGAGATTAAAGGAGGCTAGTGAAACATGGCAACTAAATTCAGTGTATGAACTTAGACTGGATCCTGAACTATAAAAATATCTCCCTCACTCCTATGCAGAGATTGATTAGATTAACCAGGAAAAAAAAATTGGATTAGATCTGTAGGTTAGATAATAGGGTTGTGTCATTGCTAATTTTCTAATTTTCTTGGTGATACCGTAGTTATATAAGATAATGTCTTTGATTTTTAGGAGATGCACACTGAAAATATTTAGGACTAAAATGGCATCATGCTTGGAACTTCTCTCAAAGGTTTTTTTGTTTTTTGGGGTTTTTTTTTTTCCCTCCCACTCTCAAAGTTTCTAAAAAATTAATGTGTAATGTACATGTATGTGAAGGATAGAGAATGATACAAGCAAATGTGGTAAAATGATAATATTTAGGGAATCTGGGTGAAGGAAATTCTTTGTACTGCTCTTGTAACTTTTCTTTTAGTCTAAAATTAGTTTAGAAAAAAAGTTAAAAAAAATAAAGAGAATCATCAGCCCCTGTTCCCCCTAAAAACATAGAACTAGAGTACTAGATAACAACTGGATAATGGGTTTAGGAATTCAGCTGTATACTTTTGAAATAAGCATTCCTAAAACACAAAGGTACAGAAAGTTTGAAAATAAAAGGTTTAGAAAAGATACATCATAATAGCTAAAAAAAACCTGGCAGAGCCTGTATTGATATTAGACAAAATAGAGTTTGGGACAAAAGCAATACTAGAGGTAAATATGTAATAATAGAGATTTTATTCATCAGGAAGAAGCAATGCTTTTAAACTTTTATGTCCTTAATGGCAAAGACTTAACATATATAAAGCAAAAATCAACAGAAACCAAAAGAAGAAATAGACAGCTGTATCGTAGTGAGAGATTATTGACTTTTCTCAGATAAAGAGAAGAGATAAATGAAGAAGTCTAAAAATTAGTAAAGTTACAGAAAATTTGAACAAAAAGTTTATAGCCATGATCTAATTGTATGGTCATGTCATTCAAATAAAATATGTTTAGAGGGTACTCATGTCAAATCAGACATATTTATATGAATGAAATTAGCTGCTTATTTAAGAGAGTTGTAGCACACAGTTGGTAATGATGCTAATTTGTATCTGAAGTGATCACTTGGGAGGATGGGAGATGCAGGAAGAAAGGGACTGCTTCAGTGGGAAGGGTCAGGAGGTGAGGATGTCAAGATACCCAGGTTCTAATGATGACACTGACATACATTAGCCGTGTGATATTTGACAAGCTATCCTCTTGGATTTCACTCAGAGATAGTGATGTTCATCCTGCCTATTCCCCAGGAATGTCATCAGAGTCAACTGAAACATGTGAGTGAAGATGTTCACAAATATAATACACTTGTGTGGATTAAACTAAACAAGTTTTTATTGAATATCTACTCCAAGCAAGGCCTATGGAAGACCTTGTAGAGGATAGGGATATATAAGTCATTAAAGAGATTCTAATCATTCTAATCTAAAAAGTCATGAGAATATCTCTCAAGTTATCTGTTTCAAACCGTTTAGTGACTTCCCTTTACTCTCAAGATAAAGACCAGCCATGGTATAGCCTCTGCCTGTCTCTCTGGCTTCATCTCAGATATTTTCTCCCTCATTCAGCTTTAGTTCCTCATACTGCAGTTTTCTCCCACCACAGGACTTGTGTACCAGCTATGCTCTCAGCTTGAAGACCCTTCCTTCCCCCTTTCACCAAGTTAATACTTTCCCATCCTTCAGATCTCAACTCAGTTTCTCAAGGCAACTGGCGCTTGCCTTCTGAATGGAGCACAGTTCTTTCACATGGAATCATAGTATAGTACCTTGTTCTTTGCAGTAATTTTACATTTTAAGGAGCAGTCATTTGATGAATATCCATTTCTCCTAGTGACTGTAAGGTCTAGGAAGATAGGGGCCATGTCTGGTTTCATTTACTAGCATATCATAGGCACTGAGTAAATATTTGTTGACAAGCTGACATATCTGATCAACTGACTGAATGAAGGTGCCCGAAGACAGATACAAACAAATACAGTGAAGAGACAAAGGAAGAGGTAGTATGTGAAACGACCCCTAGAAGAGATTATAAAATACTGTCTAGATGCTACCCTAATGGATGACTGTGATTATTATCACCAATCAGCTTCAAGTGATTTGGGCGTTTGTTCTAACAAAGGAATTGCTGGGTTTTATTTGTTACTTCTTTGTTAGTGTTTTTTTAGTAAGTTCTTATTTGATTGATTTGGTCATAGGAAATAACCCACTCTCTTTCATCAGCCCAAGCATGAACCTCTCAGCATCTTCTCTGACCTTATGGGCGTAGACTATGAGGAGATGTGTCACTGGCTCTGCCATCGGAAACTGGCTACCGCCACAGAGACATACATCAAACCCATCTCTAAGCTGCAGGCCACGAATGCCCGCGATGCTTTGGCCAAGCACATTTATGCCAAGCTCTTTAGCTGGATCGTAGATCATGTCAATCAGGCCCTCCATTCTGCTGTCAAACAGCACTCTTTTATTGGAGTGCTGGACATATATGGGTAAGTGCATTTGGCTTAATGGTCTGCCACAGAGCATTTCTTTCTAGAGATTATCTAGTAACTCTTGAGTGGGTACTAGATTCTGTCTCCTACTGGTAAGGAGAAAAGAAAATTGGAAGAGCATTTCTAAAATCTTATTTCATTTTCTAGTTTGCCTTCTCTGGGTAACCTTTTAAGATTTTATTTATTTGAAAGAGAGAGAGTGAGAGAGAGTATGAGCAGGAGGAGGGACAGAGGGAGAAGCAAACTCCCAGCTGAGCAGGGAGCCCAATGCAGGGCTCAATCCCGGGGCTCCGGGATCATGACCTGAGCTGAAAGCAGACACTTAACCAATTGAACCACCCATGCGCCCCGCTGGGTACCCTCCTTTAGGTGTTAATACTGTTCTAGACATTTGTGCTTTTTGATGCCTAATTTTTTTATTATCTTATTTAGTTTTTCAAAAGAACCTATGAGAACCTATGAGAGGTTCTTTCCAAAAGAACCTCTCTATCCCCCAGTTCCCTTTTATATGAATATAGAGGCTGAATCAGTAGATTGACAAGAGCAATAGCTTTATCATAATTACTACTGTTCCCCACCTGGGGATGAATTAGCCCTCAAAAACTCATATTGTTGAACACCTCTGCATGCTGGAGCCTTCAAAAAAATCTCTCTGCTATGTGGCTGATACCTATCTGTTGGGTATAGATTCCATGTTACTGACTTAGAAACCTTTATCTTCACTAATATTGAAAGGAGATTTCAGAATGTTGGGAAATTTCCCATTTCTTTTTAATGCGTACATTTTGAATATTTAAAAAAGATATTTGTTTCTTTTCCTCTTCTTCACATTTTTCATTTTATAGATTTGAAACATTTGAGATAAATAGTTTTGAACAGTTTTGCATAAATTATGCAAATGAAAAACTACAGCAACAATTCAATATGGTAAGAATTTTCTTTCTTAACTAATATTCTACTATAAATTCTTTTGAATTCCTACTCTGTTTTTCAAGTCTGGTTTCTGAAATGAGGTTGTAAATTGCAATTATTATGTGGGATTTAGAACAACTGAGCTGCTGAGGAACTTATGATTAATAAATGAGTACAATGTTAAAGAAATGTGTATGGCCCAGATAGGATTCAAGGTGATCCTCAGATTACAACCTGAGACTATTAAAATGTGGTCAAAATAAATTGAGTGATGGAAATGAGAAGTGTGTTAGGTAGTAACATAGGCAGTTTGAAGTTTTGAGCCCAGGATATCTCCTTCAGTGTGTTGTTCCTATGGAGTGAAGACTATCATAACTCCTACTTACTGTATCCTCAAGATGCCACCAGTGTGAAAAATCAGCACACACTGTTTTCTACATGTTTTTTACATATTCTGTTTTATATATTCTCTTTTCAGCAGTCTGAGACATTCACCACAACAATGGCAATGGGAACATTTTGAGAATGGCTCTTGTGCAGTAGTAGTATCAAATATCATCAAGCATTATGATGATATTGGGGAATCTCCAGGTATTTAAAAATGAGGGGCAGTAGATTGTAATAGTGAAGATCACAGACCTCCAAAGTAAACTGCTTGGGTTGGAATCCCATTCTGCTTTGATTATTCATGGGACCTTGGGCAGGTTAATTGACCCTCCTGGGCCCTAGTATCCTCATCTGTATAAAGAGAATAATGATAGTACCTACTGCATATGGTTATATAGATTGAATGAGTAATAGTATGTAAAGTTATCAGCACTGACCAGGCACAGTTCTAAGTGCAAGATTAGGGATGGTTATTAGTACTGATGAAAGCGGTTATTAAAAATGAGTCGCCCCAAAAACAAAACAAAAAAATTAAAAAGTCACTCATAAGAATTGAAGATGGAAGAGCTGAAGGACAGAAAAACAGCCCTTAGTATTTTATAAAGAGAGAGGACAAGTGGCATGGTCTATAATGAACAAAAAAATAGAAGTTTAAAGGTATTGTTTTATTTTACAAAATTAGTAAACATCAAAAGAAGAACTAAAAGTAGTAATATTGGGAGGGCAGGAGAGGGGCAGTAGAGAGGTGGTATATATATGAATTTAACCACATCTTTCTCTTAAAGAAATCAATACATGATGTTTCCAATGAATACATTAAAAAATAGTAGATAAACATATTCTTTAAAAGTAAATATCAGAAGAAATAACTAAGGAAGTTAAAAATGGCTTCCTCCAGAGAGTGAGACTGGATTGAGGGATGGGACAAGGGATTGTTGCTTGTCATCATCAAACCTTTACACTGTTTGATTTTTAAAAAATATTGCATATACTCTGATGAAAATTTGGGTCATCTTTATTTAGCCAGTTAAGCTACTTAGCACAGTGAAATAATGCAAAGGTGATCTTGAAGCATTAAACTTATGACTGTTTCGACAAGAATGTTATTGGTGTCTTTTTCATCTTTGCTTAAGAAACATTAATGAAAACCTATCAGAGACTAAACTGAGCATTATCTTTTCTCAAGGTTTTACTGAGTTTCTTAATACTTTCATCAGAGCCACAGCCTCTGCTCTTTCCTAGTCTGTTTTGGCACAAGATGACTGTAAATATAAGGAACCAGCACTGATGTCATTAGGGATTAGCTCATTTGTCTATTTGACAAGGACCCCATGTCTTTCCATGTGTGTTTCTGACTCTCTTGTTTCTCTTTCCCTTTCCCTCTGTCTCTATCAATCTGTTTCTCCTCTCTCTCTCTCTCTCTCACACACACACACACACACACACACACACACTGTACGGCATCTTGTTTCTCTCTGCACAGCTGCTCCACTCCCTTTTACTATCAGATGACTTATTCTTCCCTTCTATTCTATATATATTTTCTCAAGTTTTCTGCTTCCTGAATCACTTCAAGGTCTCTCTGAACCCAGTAGTGGTTGGATTGCTCCCCTCATCCTCTTTTTATTTTTTTTCTGGAGAGAGAGGAAGGTGGGGGAGGGGCAGAAGGAGAGAGAGAGAGAGAGAGAGAGAATATCCCAAGCAGGCTCCGTGCCCTGCACAGAGCCTGACGAGGGGCTTGACTGTTAATTGCCCATTTCTAAATTCTTACACCTGAGAAAGAGAATCTGATTAACTTCATTAATTTTTCCATCAGAGATCTCTAGCAGTTGACCAGCTGTGACTAGGAATATAGGGTTTCACAGTAAAGAACTTGGCTGCTTTGGGCCACCCTTGGCAGGTATTATGAGTGGGGCAGTGGGCATGACAAACACGGTGATTGGCATTTTTAGAGATTGCAGGCATTACATATTGACCAAGGATCTCTTGCCACATTGAACCTCATGCCCACATTGTCTTTTTGACAATTGAGTATCGAAAATTTTAGAGGCCTCATGGACTTTTCCAAACTAGGCATAGAAATGTGTATAAGAAACAAGCTCTATTTAAAATCTGGAGCAATGTTTCTGTTGTCAGTGTGGAGACTGCACATAAATTATTGAATTAAAAAAAGAACAGGGCTCATTGCTTTGGAAAATATTGGTGCCATCAGTCAGGGCATCCTGCTGACACATGGTGCCCCATTTGCCTTCTCATTCATCATAAGAGCAGAAGAAATTGCTTTCTGATCAACAGGACATAAATATTCATATGGGTGACCATTTTATTTATTTATTTATTTATTTATTTGTTTATTTATTTATTTATTTATTTTAAAGTATTGGAGCTTATTGCAGCTGGTAAATGCTGCAAATGAGCCAAGAGGGACATTATAATAAATGCAGAATAAAGTAAGAGAGTTCCAAGTGCGCAAGGAGCATAAGTATCAGAAATCTTGGTGACATCTAAGTTTTATGGGGATTAGGATCCTAGAAAATATGTGTTGTCTGGTCAAAGCCACAGGGGCCTATTCTTTCCAGAAAAAGCATCAAAATGTCGAGAGAAGAAGGAACAGAAAAGAGATAAAGGAAAGCAGAAATCCCTAAGAAGAATAAGTAGAGGTCATTAACGTCTTATAGACACTAGAGGTTATGGATTGCTATATTGGTTGGGCAGCCTGAAGCAAAAGCTGTATCAGGGATTGGATTGCCCTTCCATCTAGACTAACTTAACATCCATTCATCTCCAGAGCTCCTATCACACAGCCTGTCCTCAGGGCAGCCTTCCCTCATCACCCTGTACCCAAACTAGATGAGTACTCTTGCTCTCATAGCTTACATTATTTTCCTCTGTAATATTACTACAGTTTGTGATTCCTTGTGATTATTTGATTTCTGTCTGTTTTTCCCACTAGTCTCCAAACTCCCTGAAGGCAGAACCCACATTTACTTTGTTAATGGCGTGCAGTGACTGCCACATAGTAGATGGTCAATATATATTTTTGCTTAAATGAGTAAATGGAGATTAGAAGCAATGGTGAGGATGGTGGCTGAAACATTTAGCAGAAAGAGCAGTAGATTGGTCCTTGTTGCAGCTGTTCGCAGCATTGGATGTAGAATTCAGAAAATTGAGCTGTAGATTCCCTGACTGTGGAAAATAATGGATACAGACACAAAACACTGTTATCTAATTCTGAGGCATGTGAACTTCAACATCACTGTCCCTTAAGAGAATTACTTTGCTGTGCTGTAAGCGTCCCCCGGCATGGTTCAGTAGTCTAGGGGGCATCTGCTCTGCGTAGCTCAAGGCCAGCTAAGGCATTGTTTGCAGCACTGTGCAATAATTTGAGGCCAAAATGTATATTGTACGGTGTTGGATGTACACATATTAAAAAATAATCGAAAAGACTGCTACATTTGTTAGCTGTTTAACACATCTACGTACGTAGGTTTACTTGTTTACCAAGAATCCTGTATAGCTGAGGCTTTACTATCTGTGGTTTTTATTTGCTTCTTATATCACTCTCTGTGTGTAAAACATATTTCTGCCACAAGATTATTGTTGCTGGAAGCCGTGTACTATCTCATATTACGTTTGTATCCTCTTAGAGTGTTTTCTATAAATGTCGTTTCTTGACTAACATTACTTATAATGATATAGTAATGCCAGTTTCTTTTTTCTTTTTCATTTCAGCATGTCTTCAAATTAGAACAGGAAGAATATATGAAGGAACAAATTCCCTGGACACTCATAGATTTTTATGATAATCAGCCGTGCATTAATCTTATAGAATCTAAACTGGGCATTCTAGATTTGCTGGATGAGGAATGCAAGGTAAATATGATTTTCTGACATACCTAGTCTATCATGAGATATGTCAAGGTCAGAGGTAAGTGGGTTTAAGCAGAGATTCATGAGTATACAATGAGGTGCCTCTATGGCCACAAGTGAGAGGTCACCCCACTTGCATTCTGAAAGGTCAATAAATACAGTTGAAACTGGGGGAATTGGGGGTGCCTGGGTGGCTCAGTTAGTTGAGTGGCCGACTCTTAATTTCAGCTCAGGTCTGCTTGAGATTCTCTCCCTCTCCCTCTGCCCCTCCCCCAACTTGCACTCACTCTGTCTAAAATAAATAAATAAATCTTTTTAAAAAAAAAAAAAAAAAAGAAACTTGGAGAATTTCCTTTTTCTTTTCAACCGCTTCTCAGTTATGTAAAAAATTGACATTAAACACAATTGGTTACCCGTTTGGTACTCTTTTGTTCAGTAATATGACATATTTAAAGAAATGCAAGAAATTATACAAGAGATATTTTAAATAATAGTCCTAAATATCTGTAATTTTAAAATTGACTGCTTGTTCTTTATTACTGATATATATGGTAGAAAGAGAGTTTTACTTTTAATATTTAAAGACCCAGCATGCTGGAAAAATAATGGATCCCTAACTTTACTGCTGAGTGATCTTAGACAAATAACCTATCCTTTCCTCTTCACTCCTCTTTAGTCTGAAGGCCATAAATTACAACTTAACATAGATTGATCCACCTCAGCATCAGATTTCCTACATTAGGAATGAGTATAATGCTCAGTTTCCCTTGAAATTAAATAAAATGCATATCAAACTAAAAATAGGATACTTCTTTTTACCTATCAGACAGACAAGATTTTTTTCTTTTAAGATTTTATTTATTTATTTTGAGGGAGAGAAAGAGAATGCATATGAGCTGGGGGAGGGGCAGAGGGAGAGAGAGAGAGAGAGTCTCAAGCAGACTTCCCACTGAGCTCCCCACACAGGGCTCAATCCCAGGACACTGAGATCATGACCTGAGCCGAAATCAGGAGTCAGACTCTTAACCCACTGAGCCACCCATGTGCCCCAGATAGGTGGGTTAAGATAGGTGAGTTAAAATTTGATAGATGAGTTAAAATTTGATAATACCATTCATTGATGGTAGGATGTGAGTTAATTTTTGAGAAAATTTGACAATATTTATCAAAATTATAAGCATATGTACCTTTGAACCCAGTAGTGGAACTGCTGGAATTCACCCTATGAATATACTTGCAAAAGTATCCAAGGTATATATGTAAAAGAAGCAATTGTAGCCATTTTTTTTAAGAGATTTTATTTATTTATTTGACAGAGAGAGAGAGAGATCACAAGTAGGCCGAGAGGCAGGCAGAGAGAGAGGGGGAAACAGGTTCCCCACTGAGCAGAGAGCCCCATGTGGGGCTCGATCCCAGGACCCTGAGATCATGACCTGAGCCGAAGGCAGAGGTTTTAATCCGCTGAGCCATCCAGGCGCCCCAGTGGCCATTTTTATAATAACAAAAAATGAGTAACAACCTAATGGCCGTAAATACAAGAATGCTATTATTAAGAAGAAAAATGCAGAGTTTATAGAATGATTCTATTTGTGTGCATGCCTTTAGACAGAAAGATGAAGTTGGTGGAAATGGTGAAAGAAGATTACTCTTCATTTTAAACCTTTCTGAATTATGAAAATATTTCACTCTGTGCAGAGGTTACCTTTATTTAACGAATTTTTAAAAATACCTGATGTAGAGCACCTGGCAGGCTTAGTCGCTAGAGCATGTGACTCTTGATCTCAGGGGTTCATGAGTTCAAGCCCCATACTGGGCATATAGCTTATCTAAAATAAAAAAAACCCATAAAATCATAATAGTTCATATTTTATTTGTGAGTCTCTTGTTGTTTTAAAAGCAGATAGAATATTTATTTGATGATTCCTGGTATAGGCAGATTGAGTTGCCCAAAGATTGGGCTGAGTCACCCGTGAGAAGGTCTCTGTCATTGCTTTTCATTGGTAATTAATTTTTGGTATCTAACAGAGTAATGTGGAAGAAATGAGTTCCTGATTAAATATAAAAGTTGTTAGAAAAGCCAAAAAATGGTCTCTTGGTTGATGCCTCAGAAGAATCTTATAACAATCTTCATCTTATTTTGTTTTTGCTGTTGTTTTTTTTCTTTTTTCCCTGAATGTAGATGCCCAAAGGCACAGATGACACTTGGGCCCAAAAATTGTACAACACACATTTGAACAAATGTGCACTCTTTGAAAAGCCCCGTCTATCAAACAAAGCTTTCATCATCCAACATTTTGCTGACAAAGTAAGGAATTTTTTTATCTTTTTTCTTTTTGAATATTTAAGTTCGAAGAGGAAAAAAATCGACAGTCAAGAGATATCATTTTTATTTTTGCTGAAACTCACGTTCTTCTCTGTCTTATAGGAAAAGTATTTTTCAGTGTTGCTTGGTTGGTTTTCTCTTCCAATAATATATATGGAATTATATTATAAAATAAATATGAGCCTACAATCCTCTCTATAATTCTGAAATCCAAGAAACTCTGAAAACTAAAAAGTCTTTTCATAATTCATTTTATGTCCAGACCTGATCTCCGACTTGAACCAACGTGAGGTTATATATAGTTTTTGTTTATCTCAGACTGGATATTTACATACTTCAGTGTAGAAATGTTAACGTGTTTGATTATGGGGTTGCTGCCTCAGACTGCTGAAAACCTTGGAGGGATCAGAATAGAGACTATGATTCAGTCAGTGGGTCCCTGCTAACAGGCCATGTGGACCTGCTGCTTAATGAGTTCAATAGTGTGCTCAGAAAATCAGGAGCCATGAGACTAATTTACATTTAAAGGAGATGTGGGTAGGCTTGGGCGGGGCAAGCTTCCTGGGTTCTCCTTCAGGAATTGAGGGCCTTCTGAGTCTCCTTAATCCTAGCTGGAAAGCTAGGAATGTCTTTAGGTCACCTAAGGCCTTTGTTATAACCTGGGGAGCAACTTGAGTAGTAGATGCCCGAAGTCACTGGAGTTTTGGAAACAGGAACCGTTGCTTCTCGAGTAGTTCACTTTACCAAATTTATACAATATTTACCCAGTTCTCTCCTAAGAGAACTACCACTCCTGCATGGTGATCTCAGTCACAAGAAGGTACATTGGCTTAGCTGTGGAGGAGCTCTCTTCCACCAGCATGGGAGAAGAGAGTCAAATTCTTATGGGTCTGCTTACCTTTGAATTGGGAGGATCTTTTAGATCATAACTACTGAGCACTACCACTGTTCCCTAGGAAAAGCACTATTTGAGGAGTTTTACTCTAGAGTTAATATACTTTTTTCCAATAATGGTACTGGTTTCTTAGACTAAAACTGATAACTAATTTGCTGAGAACCAGTCATATAGCCTGAACCTAATAAATGTTTTTGTTGTTGATAATTAAAGTATCTGTTCAAAAAAATTTGTTAGTTTAGAAGATTTTTGCATGTGTTTTCAGGTGGAATACCAGTGTGAAGGCTTTCTGGAAAAGAATAAAGACACTGTTTTTGAAGAACAAATCAAAGTTCTGAAATCCAGCAAGGTAACAATGTATAGGCTTTCTACAATAAGTATATATTCAATAGAGTGTTAATTCCTTAAGCAGTAGTTTTTGGGGGGGGGGTTTGGTTTTTTTTTTAAGCATTCTTTTTTTAAGAATAGTGATTTTTCTAACAAAATCAGCATTACTATTAGTTTTTAATTTGTCAAGCACATAACCCTTAGTATGTGTCAGGTATTATTTTAAATGCCTTACAAACTCTGATTTCTCTTCAGATCGTATAAATCTTTCTACCTTTTAAATGCCTTACAAATGTTAACTCATGTAATATTTATAATGAGGTGATATAATCATCACTCCCATTTTACAGATGAGGGAACTGAAGCACAGAGATTTCATAGCCAATGTGTTTTTAAGCAAAATTAAAACACAGACTGTCTGGCTCAGAGTCTGCAGAGTCCACTATGCAATCTTGTCTTTCAGGTTTTTGTTTTTGTTTTTGTTTTTATTTGACAGAAAGATACACAGCAAGAGAGGGAACACAAGCAGGGGGAGTGGGAGAGCGAGAAGCAGGCTTCCTGTGAAGCAGGGGGCACAATGAGGGGCTTGATCCCAGGACCCTGGGATCATAAGCCTAAAGCAGACATTTAACCAACTGAGCCATCCAGGCGCCCCTGTTGTCTTTCAGTTTTATGTGAAATTGTTGTCTGCACGGTGGTTCTAGACTCTCTTGTGCCTTTGTTTGTTTGTTTGTTTGTTTTTAAAGATTTTATTTTATTTATTTGACACGGAGAGAGAGAGAGATCACAAGTAGGCAGAGAGGCAGGCAGAGAGAGAGGGGGGAAGCAGGCTCCCCACTGAGCAGAGAGCCTGATGTGGGGCTCGATCCCAGGACCCTGAGATCATGACCTGAGCCGAAGGCAGAGGTTTTAACACCCAGGCACGCCTCTCTTGTGCCTTTGTGAGAGACCGAGAGAAAACAGGTTTTTTACTGTATCGTTTTATTATGTATGTATTTATGCATGAATTTTTAAGGAATTATTTATTTATTTTAGAGAGAGAGCACTAGCACTAGCGGGGGCAGAGGGAGAGAGAGACAAGCAGATTCTCTGATGCGTGGGCAGCATGACTCATGGCTCCATCCCAAGACCCTGAGATCATGACCTGAGCTGAAATCTAGAGTCAGATGCTTAACCAGCTGAGCCAACAAAACACCCTGCTGTATCATTTTAAAGGGATACACTGGAAGCACGGCCTTATGCCCTCAAAATAATTGAAAATAAACTTAGTTTAGCAAAATGAATATTCAAATATTCATTAAAAATCTAAAATTATTCATGTGAATCTTTCTAGACTACTGATTACTGACCAGTGTTTTGTTTTCCTTGATTATTCTAAGATAGTCTTATTAAGTTCTGTGGAAATATTCTATAAACATCTTAAAATTTAAATTTAATTAATTAACATATAATGTGTTATAGGTTTCAGAGTACAGGCCTGTGATTCATCAGTCTTAAATAGCACCCAGTGCTCATTATATCACATGCCCTACTTAATGTCCATCACCCAGCCACTCCTTCCCTCCATCCCACTGCCCTCCAGCAGTCCTCAGTTTGTTTCCTATGTTTAAGAGTCTCTTATGGTTTGTCTCTGTCTCTGGTTTCATCTTGTTTTATTTTTTCCTCTCTTCCTGTATAATCCTCTGCCTTGTTTCTTAAATCCACATAACAGTGAAATCATATGATAATTGTCTTTCTCTGATTGAGTTATTTCACTTAGCATAATACCCTGTAATTCTATCATGTTGTTGCAAATGGCATGATTTCATTTTTTGATGGTTGAGTAATATTCCATTGTGTATATATGGATGTATATGTGTATACACACACACACACACACACACACACACACACACACATCTTCTTTATCCGTTCATCTATCAATGGACATCTGGGCTCTTTCCATAGTTTGGCTATTATGGACATTGCTGCTATAAACCTTGGGGTGCACGTGTCCTTTCGGATACTACATCTGTATCTTTGGGGTAAATACCCAGTAGTATAATTGCTGGGTTGTAGGGTAGCCCTATTTTCAACCTTTTGAGGAACTCCATACTGTTTTCCAGAGTGACTGCACCAGCTTGCATTCCCACCAACAGTGTAGGAGTGTTCCTTTTCTGCCTCCTCACCAACACCTGTCATTTCCTGACTTGTTAATTTTAGCCATTCTGACTGGTGTGAGGTGGTATCTCACTGTGGTTTTGATTTGTATTTCCCTGATGCCAAGTGATATTGAACACTGTTTCATGTGCCTGTTGGCCAAGACTAAGTTCCAGTTTTAACCCTCAGAAAAATAATGACTCTACATGTCTGTGAAAGAGTCAGTTTTGCACTTATAAGCACTGGGCGTTAATGCTTTATAGCTCATAGGACTGATGTATAAAAGAAAATTCTCTCATGGTGGCAATCCCTGAGTACTATTCACTTACATTTCAAATCATTTCTACTTATGAATAGTGATGAAAACCATACAATTCTTTTTTTTTTAAATGATTTTTTTTTAAAGATTTTATTTATTAGGAAAGAGAGAGATTGAGAGAGAGCAGGTCAGAGTGAGAAGCAGACTCCCCATGGAGCTGGGAGCCCGATGTGGGACTCGATCTCAGGACTCCGGGATCATGACCTGAGCCGAAGGCAGTCGCTCAACCAACTGCGCCACCCAGGGGCCCTTCTTTTTTTTTTTTAAAGGTTTTATTTATTTATTTGACAGAGAGATCACAAGTAGGCAGAGAGGCAGGCAGAGAGAGAGGAAGAAGCAGGCTCCCCATCGAGCAGAGAGCCCGATGCGGGGCTCGATCCCAGGACCCTGAGATCATGACCTGAGCCAAAGGCAGAGGCTCTAACCCACTGAGCCACCCAGGCGCCCCAAAACCATACAATTCTAATGTCACTACTCTGCCTAGGTAATTTTGCTTAAATGGAACATTGACAGGTTCTTATTCCCCAGGTACCCATAATCAGTCGTGTCTTTCTTCTGACTAACTTTTCTGATTGGCTATTGGGTCCTTAATTATCAGAAGGTAGCTGTGGTTTTGAGGAGTCATTGGGAATAATTGCAGTGTATGTAGCATTGCTGTAGCTGGAGCTGGGGATTGGTGCATGATACACATACCTTGGGTTTTTAAATCAAATCTGTTAGAGACTCTAATTTTTCCTGTTTGGAATGCAGCTTTAACATTTTAATATAAAATAGTGGTGCAACATGTTTTCCTCTTTATAGCCAACCATTTAAGAGGGAGGAAGAGATTCATTTGTGTAGCAAGCAACTATTATTGGTATGTTTTGTATAACAATTTGTTTTATATATCATGAGTTATTTCCTAAATTACCCTTATGATTAAATTAACACATTAAGAGCAAGTGAAATTCTGATTTTGTTTTTTAATGGAAGAACTCTAAGAAATCTAAGAAAATGATTTCTTCTGGAGATACTCTGAAATTATTAGACAAATAATTGGTAGTTGCTATTATAATTTGAAGGGTTTATTTAATGTGGAATATGTTACTGTTACTGTTATAATATATACTATATGTAGTACTATACATATATATACATATGTCAACGTGTTCCTATAGGTTAGTTTGAAGTCTCTTTCATTCCATAAAATTTCTCCCTTCCATACTGACTAATACCATCTATCCACTTGTTAAATGCCATATCTTATAATAATCTTTCATAGTACTAACCTGGTACAACACAAAATTGATTGCAGAAATTATGCAATCATGTTATCAATCCCTTGAAAACAAATATAAAAGGTTACAGGGTGGGGCAGGGGTTTTATAAGGCTGTGTTATTTTTCAAAAATTATTAGTTCATGATTATTTTTTAATCTTATAATATTGGAGAACTAGTTCATCATACCCTTCTTGCCGAGAGTTTTCAGTGAGTTTGTTTAGCTGATGCTCACCATTTGAGTAAGTAGATAGACAAATGAAGGATGATGATAGAACATTTTTTGAAACTGAAGTAATAAGATAGGACTTCCAATTAGTATTTTGCTCATAAAATAATTAGTAAAATATTGCATAAAAGCAATATGTTGATAGTGGCCATTTTCTATAGATTAGGATTTCAAGTGTTAGGGGAGTAGTTTTGATTTTGTTTCCCCCAAACATGGTCATAGAATCACTGCAGTTTTTCCTCCTATATTTTTGTTGTATTGGTATCACCTTCCTCTCATGTCTTTGTTTCCTAACACACATATTGATTGTTTCTAGAATGAGACTTTGAAAGGGGTTACTGAAGAAGGGAAGCCTTATGGATTCCAAGTCTTCTGTGAAGAAGTTTATTGAGTTTATTTATTTATTTATTTTAAAAGATTTTATTGATTTGACAGGGAGAGACAGTGAGAGAGAGAACACAAGCAGGGGAAGTGGGAGAGGGAGAGGCAGACTCCCCACGGAGCAGAGAGCCCGATGCAGGGCTTGATCCCAGGACCCTGAGATCATGACCTGAGCTGAAGGCAGATGCTTAACGACTGAGCCACCCAGGCGCTCCTACACTTGAGTTTATTTAAAGTATCATTATCTTTTATTGTTTCTGCCTCAGTTTAAGATGCTACCAGAATTATTTCAAGATGATGAGAAGGCTATCAGTCCAACATCAGCCATGTCGTCAGGACGCACACCCCTCACCCGCACTCCAGCAAAGCCCACCAAAGGCAGACCAGGCCAGACAGCCAAAGAGCACAAGAAAACAGTGGGGCACCAGGTGAGTTTGGGGAACTGCCACCGCAGGACTCCTTCCTCTCAAGCTCAGTTGAAGCCCCAGGTCTTCCTCTGTCAGCCCCCCAGTGGGGAGAGGTTAGAGCTCTTACTATGAGAACATGTAACACCATCCCTCCCGCTCCTCTCCACCCAGCTTTAGACCTGTGACTCTGCTTAAGCCTTTCCCAAAATAATTTTCTCTAGGTCTTGATTCTTACAGTGCATATCCTCCTTCGAAGATCACTGCTGCCCTTGGTTTGTCCTCTGGTTGTTTCCTCTCTGGATTTGTACAGAGCACCAGCTCCCTATGTGCTAGAGCAGAGCCCTCTCCTTTCTTTGATGTCCTTGGCTCTGTGGGCCGTGGGAAATACTACTCTCACGCATAGTGCCTGAACAAGGCTATGGGCTCTGCACAGGAAGCCAGTCAGAGGGGGGACCATGTGCCCAGGTGAGATAGGAAGCAGGCCTGACACAGGTGCAGAGCCTCCAGGCTTGACCTTGTGTCCCCAATGGTAGCCCCATGCTGGCTGTCCTCTCCCATCCTCCCGCTCATTACCTGCGTTCCTGGAAGTCTCCTGCTACTTTTTCGGTCTCTTGCGGCAGAATTCCCAGTGTACATGATAAGTGGACTTAATATTCTTCAAGTAAGGTTATATTTTTAGTCAAAATTCTGAGTTCACAACAGAAAGCTACAGGAACCTATTTTATTTTATTTTTTTTTTTAAAGATTTATTTATTTATTTATTAGAGACAGAGACTGAGAATGAGAGGGGAGAAGGTCAGAGGGAGAAGCAGACTTCCCGCAGAGCCGGGAGTCCGATATGGGACTCGATCCTGGGACTCCAGGATCATGACCTGAGCCAAAGGCAGTCGCTTAACCAACTGAGCCACCCAGGCGCCCTGGGAACCTATTTTAAAGGCGGGTCGGTGAACTCTGATGTAAATGATGGGCTTTGGGGGATTGATTGTCAGAGCAGGTTCACCTGTCTTACAGATGTGCCTCTCTGTTGGGATACTGATGACGGGAGTTGGTGCCTGTAAAGGGTTAGGGGCTTATGGAAAATCTTTCTTCAGTTAATGTTACTGTGAACCTAAAAACAACTCTAAGAAGATAAGTCTGTGGAAAGGGGTGGTAAAGAAAAGTGATGGGAGAAGAACAAATGTATATTTAGTAGAATAAGCATATAAATGGCAGAATTTGAGCAGATTTTAACCTAAAGCCCTACATGCTTATTTAGTAGCAGCCCTGCATCTGAGGCTGGGTCAAGTTCATCGGAGGCAAAATCATCTCTAAATCTCCAGTGGTGTCATTGGAAAAAAATTTAAACTATTTTTACAACATTGATTTTGATAAAACCTTGATGGCCCTTTCTCTTCTGTTTTTTGCATAGTTCCGAAACTCCCTTCACCTGCTTATGGAGACCCTCAATGCCACTACCCCTCACTATGTGCGCTGCATTAAGCCCAATGACTTCAAGTTCCCATTCACGTAAGTGTTTCTCAACTACCGAATTAGAAAGTGTCCAAGTCTCATAAGGATTCCCAAACTAACAGAAAGAAAAAAAAAATTTGAGTAAATCTTCATGTCTTATAGAGGGAAATCACTAGTTAATAGATTTTTTTTTTTTTTTTTTTAGTTTTCATTTCCTTTGGAGAATATGGTAACAAATTAGCAGCTGGCCTTTTGAAGATTTTAAAAGTTGAAGTCAACCAGGCATTGCTATTTCAACTTTCTGTTTTGAATTTACTTTAATTCAAGATCTTTCTGGGCTTTTGCTTATTTGGGCATTAGTTAAAACCAGAGCCATGTGGGATAAGGCTGCTTTGGTGAACAGTTCTCTCTGCTACTTTCTAGCTGTTGAAGCCCTCAGAGCCTGTCTACTATTACCAAATGTCCTGCCCTACATCAAATACCATGTATGAGGGGAAGTTTTTTTTTTCTTAAAATGGAAATTTTTCTCTAATTTTAAAATAATTGCACATGCATCATAAAAATAATTTTAAAAAAATATAAAATAGCATAAAAAATTGAAAGACATTCAGGATACACTGAGAAGTGATTGGTATTAACTCACATACATCCTTCGTAACCAACCAACATCCCTTCCTTCCCTGCTGTGGGGTGTATGTATGTGTGTCTATGAGAGAGACAGACCCTAATCAAAGGGCCTTGTGCTCTAATTGTGGTTTTGTGTCTGCTTTTAACTTAATAAATTGTGGATGCTTTACATGTTAGTAAATAAAAATCCACATCATCATTTTAATGACTACATAGTATCTCATTGTATAGATATACCATCATTTATTTAAATTATTCCCTAAATGATGACCATTTAGGTTATTCCAACTATGATATAATAAATATATTTTGCCCGACATTCTCGTATATTTGCCTGATTATCTTCTTAGGATAATCTAGTTCTAGAAGGGGAATTTGTGGGTCAGATTAGGCACATTTACCAAAGGTTGTAACTCCCACTCCCACTGCATAGGGCACGAGGACTTATTTTCCTACACCCTGCCAGTCCTGCCCTCTGAGATTCTGCCTTAGATGCAGGGGCAGTTATGAAAGACTTATATCCTCCTGATTGCCAAAAGCCCTTTCTGGAGGCAGTGGGCAGCAGAAAAAGCTGCCACCGCCTGGCCACTCTCCTGGACAAGCTTAGGGGCCATTATCTTCCATCAGCCAACCCCATCTCCCACGACCAACAGAACACTTGAGAAGACAGCATAGCACAAGGCTCAGATAGGGTGCTCAGGGCTTAACCAGGGGAGTACAAAGAGTGATCATCCAGCAAGGGGCAGGCCTTGCTCCCTCCTCTCTTAGTATTGGTGTAATGTAAAGATGCCATCTAGGGGCGCCTGAGTGGCTCAGTGGGTTAAAGCCTCTGGCTTTGGTCATGATCTCAGGGTCCTGGGATCAAGCCCCGCATCGGGCTCTCTGCTTGGTGGGGAGCCTGCTTCCCCCTCTCTCTCTGCCTACTTATGATCTCTCTCTCTCTCTCTCTCTGTCAAGTAAATAATAAATAAAATATTAAAAAAAAAAATAAAGACGCCATCTGTCTAGAGTAAAATAAACATAAAGTATATATATATATGATAGAATACAAAATATATGGATATAGATATCTTATATCTTATATATATATTTTATATATACTTTTATTTTGTACTCTATCTTATATATATATATAAAATATACATATTATGTACTCTATCTTATATATTTGCACTCTATTCTTATATATTTTATTTAGTAAAATATATATTTATATTTTATTTATATTATTTTATTTATTTATTAAAATATTTATTTTATTTTGTACTCTATCTTATATATATGTTATATACATATATGTATATATATATTTTGTATATGTGCATATTATACAAAATAAAAGAAATTTATATTTGTGTGGATACTATAAATCCTTTGTACTCACAAAGTTGAATAGAACTTCTAGAACACCAATATTAAAAAAAAATAATTGGATAGGGCATATTTAACTTGTTCTTAGAGAAATCTCCGGAGTTGACCAGTCTTTATTCTAGGAAAGCTATATATTGTTGGCTGAAGAGTTAAGAGAACAGCTCATCAGAGCAAGCCATTTAATGAGTATGGGCAAAGTACTGAGGAGTTTAGGTTTCTTAAAATATGCCCAGTGGTATTTGTTACAGGTTTGTGGTGTGAACTACCGATCCTGTTTATGGCTCTGCTCTTTAATTTTACTGCTAATTGTCTCCTCCCCACTGTCACCCAGGGTTTGCCATTGTGATCCCCACTCCAACCTTTGAATGCTTTCTTTTCTAATTTTTCCATTTGGTTCCTTACAAAAGAGTTTGCTCTCTGGACTGAGGAAAGTAATTTGTGGCTGCAGCCACGCTTCTTTGTGTGTCACTGATGTTCCCTTTTACACGTAGGTTCGATGAGAAGAGGGCAGTGCAGCAACTGAGAGCCTGTGGCGTCCTGGAAACCATCCGCATCAGTGCAGCGGGCTTCCCCTCACGGTGAGCGCAGCCGGTTTCATATGGAAGGGACCCTCTGGGACAGTCTTACCTCTTCCACTAAGCTGATGGGACTTGTTTTCATAGATGGACCTACCAAGAATTTTTCAGCCGCTACCGTGTCCTAATGAAGCAAAAGGATGTGCTGAGTGACAGAAAGCAGACATGCAAGAATGTGTTAGAGAAACTGATACTGGTAAGAAGGATTTTCATTTACCTTCCCCTGAACAGATATTGGCCAAGGGCCTTGTGATCGTAACGTTTGACAGCCCTGGGAAATCCAAATACTGCTAATCCAGATTATTCGGAGTTGGGAAGGTGGGGGGCACACTGTCTCAAAGGTCAAAGCTCACTGTGTTTAGGATGCTAGATCTAGTGAGGGGATGGTCTTCTGTCCGAAAACGGGGTGGTGAGGTCTAGAAGGGTCTGGACCCAGACTTGAGATGCACTTCTTTTAGGGTTTGATCATTATCAACAAAAGTTCATCTCATACTTATTTATGGAAGATACCAGGCCAGATACTGTGTGATTTAAAAAACAAAAAGAAAAACAAGTCTTGTCCTAAGATAACATACTCTATTTTGGAAATTCATGCAATTTAGAGATAAGTATAGTATGTCTTAGTGTCTGTCAAATACTAAAGAAATCAGAGGAAGGCAAAGCCACACCTGCTGTGGGAAGGAGGAATAATTTCATGGAAGAGGTGTATTTTGAGTTAGGCCCTAAAGAATTGGTAAGAGTGTATAAAAGTAGAAGGACATCCTAATAGGGAGCAAGATGTGAAGAAGTAGGAAAGCATAGTATTTGCTCATAAAACAGTAGTTTGTTTTTTTTTCCAGTATAAGATTGATATATGGGACAGTAGGAATTTGGTTAAGAAATGTAGGTTGGTGTTTGAAAAGTGAAAAAAGTTTGTATGCCAAACTATCAAACTCCAGAATGCATCAGAGTCACCTGAACAGCTTGTTAAACTACAGATTGCTGGGCCCCAATCAGTAGGTCTGGGATGGGCCCAATAATTTGCATTTTTAACAAGTTCCCACATGATGCTGATGCTGGTCTGAGGACTCCATTTTGAGAATAGGTAATTTAGTTCATGAAGAATTTAATATTCATGAAAATTTTTTTAAAAAATATTTTCATTTATTTTACACTAGTTTGAATGGATTACCTCACTTTGAGGTAATTAGTCTTAATTACTGGCTATTAACTATTCTTTAGTAATAATAACTTTTTTTTTTTTCCCCAGAGGAACTAAGGCCACTTTCTTAGTGACATGTAAAAAGCATCATGTTTTTGGGTTTGGACTAACTCCTTTCTAACCTAGGTTCAGATGGGAATGGAGAACAGAACGTAGGGACAGTCCTACACCCAGACCATGTTGTCCTCTACACCAGGCCGGCTCAGGGCTGTGCAGGGTGGTGTGACAGAGGAGGCTACCGGTAGAGGAGAGCAGGGGTGAAGTGGGAAAGCTGCGATGGGACAGGGAGAGGGAGAGGCAAACCTTCTACCCCTGCTTCTGTCTCTACCTCGGCTTCCTATGTAAACTTTATGCATTTAAATTAAAATAATTTTAGATGTTTTAAGTATATATGGGAATTTCTGATTTTCTGGGTTTACGTGCAAGATAGAAAATATCTGTTTACACTGAAAAGTGATTTTCTTTGTTTTCAGATCATGGTAGTGATTATTGTAAATGAATTCCACTCTTCTTTTGACATGAGCATGGTTAATAAGCTGTATCCTTCTAGATAAGGTGGATAAGAATGTGGTAGATGAAAAATAGCATGCATGTCTGTGTTTACTGCTCCACTCTGCTTGTAATCTCCACATCAGCTTGTAAAGCTGATGAGTGATACAAGTGATTATATTTTTATAAAAGGAGTTTTGAAATTCATAGAAGGATTTTAGATACATTTATAGGGTTGTGTTTGTTTATTTTCAGATACTGTTGATTAAAGGCAACAGGTAGCTGTTGCAAATTTAACTCTTGATATGAATATGCCAAGTGCTTTGTTGTTTAATTCTTATTTTGTGTGTGTGGCTTCCTGCCTTATTCTTCATGCTGGTATTTTTGTTCCTTCAGCTTTCTCATGGAACATACAGCCCGATGTAATGCTTACAGCCTGAGTCAGTCAGAGCAAGTGTCAGCATCTCCATTTCCTTGAGATATTTAAAATGCAAACATGCAAATAATAGCTGCCTATAACCCACAACCAAGTTTTTGGCCTCAGATAATAATTCCAGGTAGAATGATTCTGGAAAATAACTCTTTAACTGCAGTTTTCCTTAAAATCCTTTTTATTTGCTCAACTTGCATAGGATAAAAAAGTCTGGCTCCATTAGTTAATGGTGATGTAGCCCAAGTTTTAGCTAATAGATTCATCCCTTTACTGATTCTGCTTTTAGACATATTTTTTTCTCTTTTTAGAAGTTCATTTATATGGTCATCATTTCTACTTCTGAGTATGTACTTTTCTCCCAAAAAATAGGACAAGGACAAATACCAGTTTGGTAAGACAAAGATATTTTTCCGTGCTGGACAAGTGGCCTATCTAGAAAAACTGAGGGCGGACAAGCTGCGGGCGGCCTGCATCCGGATCCAGAAGACCATCCGAGGCTGGCTGCTGCGAAAGAAGTACCTGCGCATGCGCAAGGCAGCCATCACCGTGCAGAGACACGTGCGAGGCTACCAGGCCCGATGGTAGGTCCCTGGATTGTCCTTCCAGCCTGACTCACAGCGCCGGAGCCCGGACAGCTCACCCGGTTCCTTGTCCAGCTGTGGACGGTTTTCAGGGGTCTTCCTGTTTGAAAGGCACCACCCCACCTCTTCCTACTTTCAAAGAAGAACAAATTTACTCACAAGACAGTTAAATACCCTTACAAGTCATTTAGATTCATTTTCAAAAAAATTACAAACTACTGCCTACTCATGTCCTCCGAATTTTTTTATTTTTTGTACTTTTATGTGGGCTTGAAGAAATCATCTGTAAATTAAAGCAGTCATGAGTATGTGCTGGTTAATAGTGATTCCATTGAGGAGTTTTCAGGAGCAATTAACTGAGAAGATCTGGAGGAGAATGAGACTTGAGTGTGATTTACATATGGGGGTAATTTTAATTTGGAACTATCAGTAGAGATGAATTAATGGTGAAGAACTTATGCCCAAACAGATAGATGAGGGAGAAACATCACACATTAGCAATGGCTAGATGTAAGAAAGCTGGTGGTACTAAGTATGGGATTACTGTGCACAGCCAGTCAGCTGTTTAAAGGGGACATAGACTGAGGTAATGAGTACTGTCCTAGAAAGAGAGAAGCTTTCTGAGCTTCACTTCTTTATTGTAATATTGGGAAATGTGGGACATCCTACTTTTCTGGGTTAGGGAAGACTCACATCAGATAATGAATGCAAAAATATCTTGAGGAACTGTAAATTGCCCTACAAATATAAGTGATATAGCGTATATAATAGTAGAATAATGACAATGGAGATACTACTTATTATGCTGAAGGTATTGGTGCTTTAAGTCTGTTCAGAATGTAGTTCTGGGTTTGTCTGATTACTGACTGTGTACCTCTCTTTTCTTTGGCCAGCTATGCTAAGTTCCTGCGCAGAACCAAGGCAGCAACCATTATTCAGAAGTACTGGCGCATGTATACAGTCCGCAGGAGATACAAGATAATGCGATCGGCCACTATTGTTCTTCAGTCTTATTTGCGAGGCTGCTTGGCCAGAAATAAGTATCGCAAGGTGAGGCATTTTTTCCAAATTTGTTTATTCATTCCATTAACACTAATCAAATTCCACATCTGTATGAAATACCACAGGGGTTCCTGTGGACATAGGAACTGAATGGAGACAACCAACAATTGAAATATATTTTTAAATATTAAATAAGTACATATATTAATTAATTTTTAAATTTTAAAATTAACACATAATGTATTATTGGTTTCCAAGGAACAGGCCTGTGATTCTTCAGTCTTATATAACACCTAATGTTCATTACATCAAATACCCTCCCCAATGTCCATCACCCAGTTAACCCATTCCTTACCTTCCTCCCCTCTAGCAAGCCTCCGTTTGTTTCCTAAGAAGCAGAGTCTCTTACGGCTTGCTTCCCTATCTGGTTTCTTTCTGTTTTAAAGTATGTATATTTGTGGGCACCTGGGTGGCTCAGTTGGTTAGGCAACTGCCTTTGGCTCAGGTCATGATCCCAGAGTCCTGGGATCGAGTCCCGCATCGGGCTCCCAGCTCCATGGGGAGTCTGCTTCTCCCCCTGACCTTCTCATCTCTCATGTTCTGTCTCTCTCTCTCAAATAAATAAATAAAATATTTTTTAAAAAAGTATATATATTTGTTAACAGGATAGTGGAAAAAATACCTTCCTTTTCCCCCCTTATCTATGTAATTTGAAAAGCAGTGACTATACTAGTTTCCTGTGGCTGCTGTGATAAATTACCAACAACTTGGTGGCTTAAAACAACAGAAATGTATTCTCTCAGAGTTCTGAGACCAGAAGTCTAAAATCAGTATCACTGGGCCAAAATCAAGACGTCAGCAGGGCTGTACTCTCTCCAGAGACTCTAGCAGAGACTCTGTTTCTTGCCTCTTCCAGCTTCTCCCAGGTTGCTGCCACTGTCCCTTGTGTTTATGGCCACATCACTCCAACCTCTGCCTCCATCCTCACATTATCCTCTCCTCTGTGTGTCTAACTTTGCTTCTCTTGGCTGTTTCTTCTGAGAATGCTCATGATGGATTTGAGGCCCACCTGAATAATCCACAATAATCCCCCCCATCTCAAGACCCTTAATTTTTTTTTTAAGATTTTATTTATTTATTTGACACAGAGAGAGAGAGAGAACAAGTAGGCAGAGAGGCAGGCAGAGAGATAGGGGGAAGCAGGCTCCTCGCTGAGCAGAGAGCCTAATAAGGGGCTCGATTCCAGGACCCTGAGATCATGACCTGAGCCGAAGGCAGAGGCTTTAATCCACTGAGCCACCCAGCTGCCCCAAAACCCTTAATTTTTTTTAAAAAAAGGTTTTATTTATTTGAGAAAGAGGGAGTGCAAGAGGGAGCACAGAAGCAGGGGGCGGGAGAGGGACAAGCAGACTCCATGCTCAGCATGGAGCCCGAAAGCCGGGCTCGATCCCACAGCCCTGACCTCACGACCTAAGCCGAAATCAAGAGTTGGAAGCCCAACCAACTGAGCCACCCAGGTGCCCCAAAACCCTTAATTTAATCACATCTGCAAAGACCCTTTTCCCAAACAAGGTAATCTTTACAGGTTCCAGGGATGAGGACCTGATGTCTTTGGGGGCCTTTATTCAGCTGATTATGATGAGCTTTGAATACGAAGACTATCTGACAGATGGGTAGAAGATTGCACCAAGAATGAAGTAGCCTTAGAAGAATTTAACATGGTGAAAAGGGAATAAATTACATTAATGTGGTTAAAAGTTGTATGGACTAGAATATGATGCTTCAGAAATTTTTGACAAATAATCTTTATATTTCATAATAATCAACCTGGCTAGATAATGGATCACTGGATTAATCTTAATCCTTACCTCTGACAGTATATGATCTAACTGATGGAAGGTTTTTATCTTTCTCGTTTTGGCAAGGTTTTGAGCTTGGCTTTAAGGTGTATTCTCAATAAGCTAGAAATACAGTCTGGATCTTAGAGCTCAGTGGGCATCACCATTAGAAAGAGCATCAGTAGCATGATTTGAGAGACATATCTCTGGTCACAGATAGTGCATGGGTTTGGCCAGGTCCTATTTATGTGTTTATCTTACTTTCTTATTTGGGAATAATTTTGGACAACAAAGGAAAATGGAAAGTTAATGAGGCTTGAATGAGCAAAACACATATAGCCGTGTTTTGAAGAAAATTTGAAGACTGCGACTCTAGGTCTTTCTCTCTGCCCACACCTTCTGGAGCTCTTTCTCTATAGGCATGAGTTTTCAGGGAGGGGTAAAGCCTTATTAAATTTGACCTTTTTAGATATAGCAAACTGTTTACCCTCCCATTTTCTTCAGAACACCTGAACTGGGTTGTGAGGCCATCAGTTTAGCAGAGGCCTGAACTGGGTTGTGAGGCCATCAGTTTAGCAGAGGCAGGCTCTGGCCTCCTCAGCTCCCAGTGTGACTGGACGCGGTGGGGGTGGCACGTTAGAGGCCAGCTCGCATACAGGCCAATAGCACGTCTTCCTTCTAACAGTCTAGTGCGAGCTTCCTCTCCGTGGGATTTGGGCATCTGAAAGAGAGAACAGGTGTCATTTAATTTCTCTGACTCACTGATGGACATGAGACTGAAAGTGGAAGCTCTAATTATATACTGTTTGAATTTGGCTGACATTTCAGAAATGGACCAATTTCTGAAGTAATGTGGAGAAAAGGAAATGGCATAGAAAAATTGGCATTAATAGCTTTGCCACTGTGTACTGAATTTTAAAGTCTGAAACCCTTCAGTTTCCATCACGGAGTCTTATCCACTTTGTTGCTAGTTTTCCAGATAAGACAGGGGGCTCCCTCGGGATCATGATGCTCAGAGAGAGCTCAGTCTGCCGGCCTCACTGCAGCATGATATGCGCTGACTGGCTGGCTGAGCGGAGACTGAAGGCTGCCTTGGCATTAGGAGAACAGCTGAAAAGGGCAGCCTTCAACTGCCAAAAAGACTGTTAAGGTCTCCTGCATACCTATGACTTTTTGTGTTAAAATCTTAGCCACTTATTTCTTAAATGTATTCTCTAGAATGTTACATTATTTCTCCGTTTAATAATCTAAAAACAGGAGCTATGCTTCTACTGATTTTATTAAACTACTGTCTACTGAATAATTTTAGAGATTTCTACGTATAAAATTTCATAAGAGATGCATTATATCCATTTGTAATAATTGCTAATACTTAATCGAGTGCATACATTTAAATATCAGTTATATCACGCAAGTTATTCCATAAAATCAAGACTTAGAAGAACCTCGAGGTTTTGCTAATTTAACTTTTCTTAAAGTTCAAGATTTTTTTTATTCTTTTTTTTAAAATTTTATTTATTTATTTGACACAAAGAGAGATCACAAGTGGGGGGGGGGAGCAGGCTCCCTGCTGAGCAGAGAGCCCGATGCGGGGCTCGATCCCAGGACCCTGAGATCATGACCTGAGCTAAAGACAGAGGCTTTAACCGACCGAGGCCACCCAGGCGCCCCCAAGGATTTTTTTTTAATTCAAGAATTGTTTCTTTATCATTTCTGGAAATTGTTTATACAATCCCTACTTGATAGTCTTTACTGACAAATTCATCTCGTAAGGCAACCTTGTTGTTATAAGTTGTTTATAAATTTAGGGGGATATTTCTTAGAAAATACAATATAAAATCAAAATTAAGATTAGTTCACTTCATCTTTTATTTTCCTTTTAAAGCTCCATCCCTACCATCTTTGAATTTTATAAGTGGATTTCTGCTACATTTGAAATAGCAATGGGAAATCCTCACTAAAATGGTTTTCCTCAAATGTGGCAAACAAGAATGTCATTTTTTTTGTTTCTTGGGGGAAAGGGCAATAAATCAGTAATAAACTTTGTAGTACTCCTTGCGTTGGATTCTACACTGAACTTACTAGTCATAGCTCGTGTCTTCAACGTAGGTTAGTGATACGTAAAATCCAGATACTACATTGTTAGTTCAATTTTTATATCCTTCCCTTTGGGCAGCGTCTGGCTTCTCAGCCTGATGTAGCTGGGTTGATGATGTTGAACCTCAAGTCTGGTCCAGGGTCTGACATTACCTGTACTTCCCTTTCTCCGCAGATGCTCCGTGAACACAAAGCAGTTATCATTCAGAAGTGGGTGCGGGGCTGGCTGGCTCGCATGCACTACAAGAGGAGTATGCATGCCATCGTGTACCTCCAGTGCTGCTTCCGGCGGATGATGGCCAAGCGCGAGCTGAAGAAGCTCAAGATCGAGGCCCGCTCTGTGGAGCGCTACAAGAAACTGCACATTGGCATGGAGAACAAGATCATGCAGCTGCAACGCAAAGTGGATGAGCAGGTGTGTTTTACTCGGGGTCCCCGGAGGGGGGCTGCCTAAGGGGTGCCGCTGGACTGTTGTCGGCAGTGTCTCCCCACGGTTTGACTTTTCAATATTAGCAAAAAAGGTAAAACAATAATGATAGTAATGTGGTTATGGAAAGAGTGACCAGCTCATAGGTAAGACTATATCTGCAAGGACAAAGGGAGGAAATTACTCTGAGAACCACAGCCAGATTCACTAGCTTTCACTTTAATTGTTATCACTCATCTGCATAAAATACAAAGTTCCTTTTACAGATGAGTTGTTTAGCATTGAGAAACGGTGCAAGAGGCAGAAAGATGTCCATGCTCCTGAGGAATGTACAGTCTATTTGCAGGGATAAAATTTGATCTCCTAGAGATAGTTACCAAGTAATATTTTAGCATATGCAAATGACATAATAGTAATTAGTAATACGTAAATACTGAGGAGGGCAAAAAAACAAAAACAAAAAACCCCAGAAAACAGAATAAAGCAAGATTCATCAGGAAGAGGGAGGAGTTCATCTGAGTAGGAAGAGTTTTGAGGTAATAAAGAGATTTGTAAATAACTTGTGATTTTGAGCCCATTTCATCATTTTTCTGAATCACTTGCCTAGAATATGGCTTTCAGTAGAACACTGATTTATTTTCAAAAGCGAGTATAGATTTTTCTATTTCTGGTTTAAGAATCAGGAAATTAAGAATTTACTGTGGTAGCTTACCTTGTGACCATGAGAAAATCACATCTATGTTGCTCATGATGTAAGACAGAATTATTTCTGCCGTTCTCTTCTGTCTTTATATCACTTCAACAAGGTATTGATCATAAAGGTTGTGGTTAGTATTTTGGTTAGGTGTGGTATCAGTGCTAGGATGATATAGCATGAATATGATGAATAAATATGGTTTTCTTAAAATACACTTGATGATACATATATACTTAGTATATCATATATACTTACTTATTGTTACTTGCATGTGTTTCTAAAAGAACAAAGACTACAAATGCCTCATGGAGAAACTGACCAATCTGGAAGGAATATATAACTCTGAGACTGAGAAACTACGAAGTGACTTAGAGCGTCTCCAACTAAGTGAGGAGGAAGCTAAGGTTGCTACTGGACGGGTCCTCAGTCTGCAGGAAGAAATCGCCAAGCTCCGGAAAGACCTGGAACAAACTCAGTCAGAGAAAAAATCCATTGAGGAGCGTGCAGATAGATACAAACAGGAAACTGAGCAGGTAGGAACTAGTTTTCATATCGCCATCTACTCCCTTCACAGAGGAAATGTGCTGTCGTCATAACCTGGCCATGTGGCTCCAGGCTGGTTATAGTTGAAGGTGAAATACAAATGTCAGTTTGTTTACTGTTCAGTTTTAGTGTCCTCCAAGCATGTCTCCCACATGATGCATGAGTAGTTATACGTCTTTTAGTAGAACCTTTGACTCTGGTAAGAACAGAGGCAAAGCAGTATTGTAGGAAGAGAATTAATGGCCAAGAACGTACTCCACACTCTTCTTTCTTAAATACAAAGGTCTGGATAAAGTGTAGGCTCCTTTTCTTCAAAAGGGTTAACATGATTAAGAAGCCAATCAAGCAGTGAGATGTTGCTGGCTGATAGTAGAGATCTTTACGGAAACCTGTAAGGCTGTGGGAGAAGTCCAAGTGGGAGAAAGGCAAATGTCTGTACTATCGCCGCGAGCTGCGATGCAGATAGAACAACCACAGTGCTTATAGACTGGTGCTTTTACATTACAAATTTATATCAACGTTTATATCAAAACTTCATTAAAAAAAAACTTCATTAAATACAGAAGGCATTAAGATTCTCAAGCAGCAATGCAATGTATTGTTTAAACAAAATAAAAGCACCTCAACATAAAGCTTACTTGAAGAAAGTGATAGATTTTCATAAATTCCACTAGTATTACCATCTTTAAAAGAAAACAGAGTTGACTGTTGGCTGTAACTCTTGGCAAGACTCTCAATTTCCTGTGCTTTTTCTGTACTGACTTCTGAATAGATTTTTAAAAGATTTTATTTCTTTGAGAAAGTGCATGCATGGGGTAAGGGGCAGAGGGAGAGAGAGAGAACTGAGCCTGGAGCCTGACATCAGGCTCAGTCTCACAACCCTGAGGTCACAACCTGAGCCCAAACTGAGAGTCAGACTCTTAACCTACTGCACCACCCAGGCGCCCCTGTATTGACTAATATAGCTCTCTTTCTCTGTCTCTGAATTCCTGATAACTTTCTCTGTATTATTAAAGCTATTGCTTTAACATGTGACTCTTGAACTCTGGATCATAGTTTGAGCCCCACATTGGGCATAGAGCTTACTTTAAAAAGAGAGGAAGAAAGGGAAGGGGGCGGAGGGGAGGGGTGGGGAAAGGAAGTGAAGGGGGGAGGAAGGGAGGAAGGGAGGGAGGGAGGGAGGGAGGAAGGAAGGAAGGAAGGAAGGAAGGAAGGAAGGAAGGAAGGAAGAAGGAAGGAAGGAAAAAAAGCAAGCTGTTACTTTAAAAGTTCCTTGAATTTATGCTTAGAGAAAGGAATTAAAATTTTACTCATCACAAGCACACATTTATGTCAAAGATGAACTAAGTATAAACTTTGCAAAGTTTACCATTTGTTTTGATTTTTGTTTTCTGGGAATCCTCACCCAACTGGGAACTAGAAAGTGAAAGGTCAATGTGGTGTGTGTGTGTGTGTGTGTGTGTGTGTGTGTGTGTGTGTGTGTGTGTTGGGGGGCAAAATATACATATACATAACAAAATTTACCACTTTAACCATTTTTAAGTGTACAGTTTTGTGACATTAAGTACTTTCATACTGTTGTAAGGCCAATGCTTAAACATGGAATAAAATGACTAGTTTGCAACCTTGTAAAACTCTTAAGAGGAGATGAAAGGGAAATTCTCTTTCCCAAGACAGACAACAGGGAGCTTTCAGAAGGAATCCAGTGAATTCCAGAACCAAAATGCCCTTCATATCTTTCTTAACCTCCTAATCTTTCTTAATACCTGAATCATGAGTACACATAAGCTTTGTGTTAGGCTGTTGAGGTGAGAAGGCATTTTCATTCTTTCAAGAGCAAATACTTACTAGGTGCCAGACAGTTGCTAAATGCTCAAGGTACAAAGTAAAACAACAGCAATTATCTCCATCCTCCAGGAATTGCTAGTCTATTAGGGAAGTAAAAGTAAATCATTTATAAGGGCTATAATGAGGTACCTACAGGGTCCTGTAGGAGAGACACCTAATTGGAGGGAGTTTCCAGGAAGGCTCTCTGGACGGGGTAATGCTTGAGGCAAGTTCAAAAATGACTAGATGGACCAAGGCAAAGAAATGAGGTGCAGAGATGTGGAGGTAAGGAGGGC
>CM052797.1:35314570-35350882 GCA_028533885.1 Nasua narica | reverse complement strand
CATAGTACATGGAAGAACTCAGTAGATGATTGTTGTTATTAACAAACTATTTTTTTGGTCATATTTGCTCTTTCCCTACATTCACCAAGATATTCTTCATAGTTCATGGTGCAAAAAGTAAAAACCCTTTGCAGAGAAGCTGGAAGTCAGTGTACATGTTTGTCCTCCTGAGTTCTGGAGAGCCATCTTTGTTATGCTTTCCCCTCTTCTTCTTTCAGAGACTATGGAGAAGAAGTTAGCAGAAGAAACAAAACAGCTGGAACTCGATCTTAATGATGAAAGGCTGAGATATCAGAACCTTCTGAATGAGTTTAGTCGCTTAGAAGAACGATATGATGACCTCAAAGAAGAGATGACTCTGATGGTGGTGAGTCAAACACTTGCTTTTTTTTAAAAATGAAAACATTTTTTTAAAAGATTTTATTTATTTATTTGAGATAGAGACAGTGAAAGAGAGCATGAGAGGGGAGAAGGTCAGAGGGAGAAGCAGACTCCCCGTGGAGCTGGGAGCCTGATGTGGGACTCAATCCCAGGACTCCGGAATCATGACCTCAGCCAAAGGCAGTTGCTTAACCAACTGAGCCACCCAGGCGCCCTAAAAATGAAAACATTTAAGCACATACAAAAGCAGTTAGAATAGTGGAATGAATCCCATGTACTTCATATACCCATGACCCAATTCCAAAATAGTCAACACATTTCTACCCCTACTCCATCCCTCCTTCCCACACCATCCAATGGTTTGAGTTGTTGTAAAGTAAATCCTGCATATCATCTAACTTTGTTTATGAATACTTTGTAAAGTCAAACACTTTAAAGACTGGGCTATATAGATTTTGCCCATATGGGTGACTTCATATAAAAGCTTCATATAAAGCAAATATTTATATAATTGAGTATTTACTGGTTTTTGTTAGGATTTCAAAAATATATTCCTACAAAAAGAAAATTCAGTCTCTATTTGTTACAAATTATCTTACCTATTTCAAGAACTCTTCTACATCTACCAATATACCTCTTGTCCTTTTAATAGTTCTACACAGCCTCTCTGTTCTCCTTATCCTACTGTCAGGAAACAAAGAGTTCCCTAGCTCTCTTGTTCCCTGTAAGTATTAGCCTTGAAGGTAACCTCATGGTACAGATGGCTAGAAACGCTCTGAACTATCTCTTACAAAAACAAGATAATTTGAGATTTGTGGCATAGAATATTTGCTTCAAATTTTGCTTCTATCTGGATCCTTTGACAACGTTTTTTAAATGTGACATTTAAAAGTCAAAATAAAGGAGATTATGTAACACGAAAGAAATGAAATCAACTTGTCACCTTGAAGAGAGAAAACCTGGTCTCAGAGGTTAAAAAACTAATTTAAATGCCACAGTTGGACTGTTATTTCAAACCTTGCTACTCTATCCTGATTTATATGTGACAAAGTGAAATTAGAAGTAGGAGTAGGTCACCATTACCCTTACTGACAAACCAGAAGGGCAAATCATTAGGTCTTGTCTTCGTTGATCTCCTTGTTGCTCTTGGCCTCATTGAAATCTTTCCTCCTTCACATTCTCCCATTTTTAGCTTTCTCTAGAGTCCTTTTCCTCTGTATTTGAATATCATTTTCCCCAGAGTTCCATTCTTGGGTGTATTTTAATTCTGTTTGGTGGATAACTGTGCCAACATTTGTGGTGAACCTATGCTTTGGTTATAGTTAGAGTTGAGCTTCATGTCCTATGAGGTGTTTTGAGAGCCACTAATTACTTGGGATATTAAGAAGTGGCATTGGGGGCAAAAAAAAAGTGGCATTGGGGAAAGAAATGATCGGGATCATATAAACATGGGAATCACTAGTTGAAACAGAGGTAAACAGATTGTTTTTCTACACAATTTCCTGGATTCTTTAATACTGCATGCCTTGTTCAAAACAAAACAAAACTTCATTCCTTGGGAACCTCAGAAAATAAATTGAGAGATGTATGTGCCATGTATTCATCACTTTCTGAGCACATTCCCAGAAATATCTGTGAGGTTAATGGGTCTCCTCCTTAGAGAGGTAGCTGTGTCTAGAAAAGACCCTCCAGCAGTAATGGCCATCCTCCAGCAACTTAGCAGGGCCGTTCTTTTCTACTGGGCAAGTCTCTGCCTGCTAGCCATTCTGTTCTCAGCAATGTTGTGGAAAAAAGATGTAATGAAGTTCTGGGTGCGGTTCAGCTGCTTGATTTCTGGTTTCTCAGCCTATAATACTCTCCCCTGTATGCCTGTGACTCATTGCCATTCATCTTGGTTAACAAAATGGTCAGAGGGAGGGAAAAAGAAAATAGCAGAGGAAGGAAGATCAGAGTCTGCCTGCTTCCTACTCAGGAAGTCTGAGTAGGGTCTCCTTTATTAGGTCTCCTTTCCCAGTTCCAGACGCAGTTAAGATTGCAGTCTTTGGAGAAGATGTTTGCCAAGATTTGCAGAGAATAAAAAATGGACTTTATAATTTAGCATTAATTAAATAATAGCAATACCTTATTTTATTTTATTTATTTTTTTTGCAATACCTTATTTTAATGTGCAGGTAGAAACTTTGCAACTGACAGATGGGTACTTGGCTAATACTTCATTGACGCTGTTCTGCAGATGGAGCTCTCACGGCCACAGTGCTTAGGAAGCATTTTGTGGTAAATAGACTCAAGTGGATGGCAGGAAACCTTAGGGAGGGGAAATGAGAGACTGCCTCAGGACTTCTGGTAATCTGTGTAACAATACCTGGGCCAAAGTTCATGCCGCTGATTACCAGGGTCTAGATTTGTTGGCCCTGGTACCAGGAAGTATTGTAGGATTTTCCTCCAGGTAAATTAAGTTGTAGAGTAGACACAAGGAAGAAGACACTAAATCCAGGATCAGGGAAATTCAGGGAGACAGTGAAAGGATGAGGCAATGGAATGCAGGCTTGTAAAGTGTTTGAAGATTCATCCCAAGTAGGGAGGGAGTCTAGCATGTCAACAATGTGGTCATTAACCTTGACAAAGGGAGTAAAACAGATTCAAGAAAAGAAGGAATTACTGGAGACATGACAGATTAAAAGAGGACATATGAGATACAGATCTTGAAGGAGCACTTGACGATCAAGTAGGTTGTTTGTCCTTGTAATTGAATAGCATAAGGGTTAAAAAGAAGAGTCAAGAAGGCCAGGCACAGGGGAGTTGTCACCTTACTGCAGGGTCCTAACAATGATGGCAGCATCCGTTCCTGTTCATTGAATCCTTCTTATATGGCAGGCACTATGCTAATTCTTTACTTGCACTATCCCATTTAATCTTCACATAAACCCTATTAGGCAGATAATACCATTATTCACCTTTTCCTGATGATGAAAGTGAGGCCTGGAGAAATTGGGCAAGGGGCAAGTAAGTGGGAGACCTGGAATTCCTACCCAGCTCTCTCTTACTTCAGACCCAGAGCATTTAAATACTGCCTTGTCTCCAGAAGTTAAATTCAATAGCAAATATACAGTGTTGCTTCTATTTATACCTTAAGGTATTTGTTGTTTAGTAACACATACCTGAGGGAAAATAGAGGTCTCACTCATCTTTAATAAGCTTATTAAAAAGCCTTTGTCCATATATTCCTGAGGACCTACCTATTTCTCTTAATGATACGACCAATTTATTAATAAACACCTTCCCATACAGCTGTTGGCTAGGAACTTTATGTGAGGTTGTTTGTGTACGTTAAACAGTAAATCTGAGTGCCTTTGACTTCATGTGGGGTGACTCTCCCTTTTAGTGTGTACCCTAGCTGCTAGATAGTTTCACAAGTTCCGGGGTTCTCGGGTCTTCCTTATGCACTGGAGTACAGGTTGGGGTGGCCTGGCCGACTTTCATTGGTCCCTGCGTGCTGGCTTTCCTTCGGTCACACAGAAGGCTGTGCTGTCTGTAAGCTGGACATGGGAGAGAAAGAGGCAGAGAAGCTCTTTGTGGCTTCTGGCTCTTCCTGCAGCTGGGGGGAGAAGTAAAGGAAATTGGACAGATCAGAAAAGCTTCCAGAAGTCTTTCTGAAGCTGCCAGAGCCAGTAACACTGGGAGATGCCGGTCACTGAACTTTTCCACCTCTTCCCCAGGGGGCACCCGAGGAGGGAGGGGCACAAAATCCAGCCTCTTTGTTGCTTCTTTCTTCAAGTCATTCTCTAACCCCCTGTCCTACAGAGAAGAACAGACCGCAGTTGTTTAATTTCTCGGTTTTCCATAGCTTTCTGAACGCTAATTTCATAGGTACCATGTGTCAGAGAAATGTCACCTGGACTCCCCGAATTAATGGCCCCAGGACGTCAGCGGGTTCCTGGAGCAGCTTTCTTACCTCTCCTGCACAACTCATCCTTCCCACTGCTGACTCCAGAGATTCAACTTCATGCACAAAAGTGACGGAAATTACAGTCATGTAGTACCCCTCTCTTTTTTTTCACTTTATGTTCAAGTACAGTGCAGTAAAATGATTATGCTATCATTAAACATATTTCATGAACTTTTTACTAAGTTTTATTTAATTGCAACACTGAAGTCAGTGTTTGGTTGCTGAGGCATTATACCTACACTTCACCCAGTGTGACTGGCCACTCACAACTTAAAAATCCCAAAGCAGGGGTGCCCGGGTGCCTCAGTCGGTTAAGCATCTGCCTTCAGCTCAGGTCATGATCTCAGGGTCCTGGGATCGAGCTCCATGTCAGTCTCCCTGCTCAGCGGAGGTCTGCTTCTTCCTCTCCCTCTGCCCCTCACCCTGCTCATGTTCTCTCTGTCTCTCTCTCAAATAAATAAATAAAATCTTACAAGTAAATAAACAATTCAAAGGGGACTCTGCTAATAATCATAGATGATTTTTGTTTGAGCATTTGGTTTTGAGACTTTTCTAGTCGTGCCCTGCTGGTGCATCTTTCTCTCTCTTCGAGGAGTTCAGAAAGTGACCCTTTTGTAAGGGTTTATTAAGGACAACATGGAACAGACTGGGCATGAGAACAGCAAGTCAGGGGGGTGGGGTTAGAACCAAGTTGAGGTGGGTGCTATTTTACTATAACTGGTTTAATTATATTGTGTTAATTATACTTGGTTTTTCTGCCTTGCAGAATGTGCCTAAGCCTGGACACAAGAGAACAGACTCCACCCACAGCAGCAATGAGTACGAATACACCTTTAGCTCTGAAATTGCAGAAACTGAAGATATGCCATTGAGGACAGAGGTACATTTTAGATACCTGTTATTACGAGTAGGATGTATCCATGCTATTATTCACAGAGAACATTTCCACTGCAGAGCCCATAAATGTAACAGTTGTTTCAAACTCTTTATATTTCATAAGTGACCAGTGGGTGCTTTATTAGCTTATTAATTATTACTTATATTTTCTTGTCTGTACATATTTATTGCGGATATTTTTTGGTCAATAGACATTTTAATTTTTGATGTAATTTTGATGACCAGATTTTCGCTTTTGTAATTTTAACATACCCTGTTACAAAAAACATAGCCTGTCATGAATTGCAGACTGAGGTAAATTGTTTTAATAATAAGCCTTTTGTCCTTGAATATTATAAATAACCAGTGCCCAAGAGTTCAGCAAAACTGCTGCCTCTGTTTGATGATGGTTTTTACCAATGTAGTTTTTGTCCACAAAAATGCAAGAAAATACGTTGTGAATCTGCCTTAGTGTTTGTGTTATCTGGTATGAAACCAAAATAGCACAATGCTGTAACTCCGAGAGTACAGTGACTTTAAGTTAGATTGTTCCCAAACCAATTCTCAGATCTTCTCTGCAAACATGCTATTAGTTTCCCTAATGCGTAATTCAGGCACTACTCTTCTATTTTTATATCATATTCTGAGAAAATGGCCAAGTCAGAAATAGACAGCTTCTGGCAGAACAGCTGAAGAAAACTGAATGATTCTTTCCTTTCTTGTCTTAGTTTTACTCAGGAATAAAGAGTTTCTGCCATCTTGTTCTGTTCATTTTTAGGAAAAGTACCATAGAGTTGGAATCATACATACAAGAACCCTAAGGTAACTTTCCCAAGGTCACAGTATGTAAGGGACTGAGCCAGGCTTCTGGGCTGCTCAGAGCCCCTTGCTCTGCTGCTTCCCCCCGGGCATTTTCCACTGGGGTCCTCCAGTCTGTTTCTCTGTAGCTAACGTCAGCCTGCAGACCACTGATGGAGCAGGATGCCACTGTATAGCAGGATAGAGGCTGTTCCAGTTATTCACTGCTGTGTAACAAACCACCCCAAACTTCAGTGCTTTCAAGCCACCACAATTTATTCATGTTCACAACTCTTTGGATTCTGATTGGGAGGTTCTTCTGCTGTGTGGGGTTGGTTGGAGCACCTCCCTGCATCCCACCCCAAGGAAGAGGAACTCGGGCCTCTGCAAGTGACTTCTCTGCTCAGCGGCATGGTGAATGTGCTCTGAGAGTGTAAGAGCAGAAGATGCCAGGGCTTGTGGGCCAGGCCCAGGACCAGCACCGTGTCAGTTCTGCCTCATTCTGTGTCATACCAGTGACACAGGCCAGCCCAGGCTCCACGGAAAGGGAGGAGACCTCACTTCTTGATAGGAGAAAAGACATTCGCATTGGGAGCGAGCACTGGTAGCCATCTTTGGAGACTACCACAAAGTTAGACTCTGAAGGGTTCAGAATGACAGCCTCTGAGCCTCTAGTGGGTATGAAAGCTTTGGGGTTGCACGCAGCTGGTCTTCCCGGGAGTCCTCACTCCCAGCAGTCCGAGGGAGGTATGTTTTCACACTGTTGGCTCCCGTGTAACGTGACTTGAGCAGCTCCTGCAAGGACGGGGAAGCCGTGACAGAAAGGCTCTGTTCTCTGCAGGTTGTTTGGTATTAAACTCAGGACAAAGAGGCTTCTTACTGATAGTTTTGATTGAGGACATTACATTTTTAACCTCAAAAACTCTTCTGTGCTTTACCTAATTTTTACTAGTAAGTGTATTTGTCAGTGTCTCTACTCTTTTCAAGTTTGCCAAATTCTGAGATTCGAGGGGAGAGTTAACCTTCTTGTTTCTAATTCTCTAAAGCTCTCCCATATTTCTGCGGACTTTTTCTCAAATTAAGAGTTAGTTTAGGGGCACCTGGGTGACTTAGTGGGTTAAGCATCCAATGCTTGATCTCTGCTCAGGTCTTGATCTCAGGATTGTGGTTCAAGCCCCATGTTGGGCTCCACTCTGTGTGTAGAAACTACTTTAAAAAAAAACCTAGTTAGTTTAGGGTGGGATTTGGTATATTGCTCATCTCTTTTGAATAATGAAGCATGAACTGTTTCCTAGAAGTCACAGACAAATCTGGAGTATTGTGTATTGTCCTTCATATGCACTGACCATCAGCAGTAGGTCATACATCTGGAAATTTCTCAGCAATGGGAAAGGCTTCTCACTGAACTAGTAATTTTCTTCCTTGTGACTAAGTGCATGCATCTGAAATGTGGCTGGCTCTGGCTAGAGGGTGGTCTTGACCATTGGACAGACTAGTAACTCTCCTCCTTGGGACTGAGTCCATAACCTGAGCCTCAGTCTCTCTGTGCCTCAGTTTCCTCATCTGTGAAGTAATATGCTATGATTATTATCTTACTTTAGAGTGGTGTTTTGAAGATTGAGATAATTCCCATAAAGCACTTATAACTGCTTGATACATAGAAAGTGTCCAATAAATCCATGTTTTTGTTCTAATAAATAGGTTTTCAGTGACCATCCTACAATTTTGATTGGGTGTGGTCAGGACCAGAAAGATAGAAATCTGTAAAACTGGTAATAGAAAAAGAGAAATTGATTATCAGAAGGGAAGTTGAGTGGGAGAGAAGGATCAGACCAAGCCTATGGCTGTGAATTTGCACTTCTGATTACTTTTGACTTCCAGGTCTGTGTGTCTCCCTGCAAGTGCTTCTGTAATGGCCAGGTTTACAGATTGCCCCTAACAAAGGAAAGGAGCAACTACTACGATGTGTAGTATTCCCAAGTAGCTCCTTCAAAATCTGGTGCCAGGAAAATAATGGGCCCCCTCTTGGTTATGAATGGATTTTTAAAAAATTTAAAATATGAGTTTTTCCGACTGTTTTGGAACACAGAATTCCAACCTCAGTCATGTAAGAATAGAAAAATTGGATGTAAAAAAGAACTGATGTCTTTCTAGCTTTGCCAAACCTGTGATTTGTTGTTCACAAGTCAGACTGGCACATGCATGAATGGACACCATGCGGAGCACTCTTAAATTATTACCAGCCCTTATGCCTAAGCAATTTTGCAGTTGTCAGATATTTTTTTTTATTCTTCCATCTCCTCTATAGAATTTTGCTTTTATCTAGCAGTCAACTAATTCTTTATGAAGTATTTGCTAATATCTAAAAAGTACCCCATCCCATTTTTAAATTAATTTTTCTTTTTTTTTTAAGAGAATGAGCAGGCACCAGCCTGGGCAGGCTGGGGGGCAGAGGGAGAGGGAGAGAGAGAATCATAAGCAAGCTCCACACCCAGCACAGAGCCTGAGACCCTGGCTCAATCTCACGACCCTGAGATCTCATGATCTAAGCCAAAATCAAGAGTTGGACATTTAAATTACTGAGCCATGCGCATACCCCACCCCATCCAATTTTAATGAGGAGATTCCTTTCAAATAAAAATGCCCATTCAAGATTGATAGGGATGATTCCCAAATGATGATATTTTAAGTACAGTGAAGGAAGTTGGGAGGTAAAGCCTTCTATTATAGTGTAAAAAAAGATTAGGTAATTAAAATTTTCAGGGATACACACATCATTAATGGATGAACAAACATTAAAAACACATGAATGGAATGTTTACATTGTAAATAAACTAAAATCCAAGTATTTGTGGGATGTATAGAAATGAGTTTTTATAGGAATGAAAATCTGTAGTAATTTCATGTTCAGGCAGGACATTATGTCTGCTCTTCTAGTCGGGACAGACTTTTTTTCTTTTTTTTAAATGTCAAATTAGTTACCATACAGTAGTCAGGACAGACTTTATGGTGAAGATCATATATCTAAACTTTTTCTTACTGTTGAACATTACAAGAGTGGACAGTTAGAAAAAGTCCAAGTCTAACTAGTCTGTGGGTAAATGATCCTGATAGCCTACAGATAAATGTCCCACTTCTTAGTTTAATTGATTCTTCTTTGATGTTTTTTTAGAACTGGAGTAACATTGAATTCGGCACACCTAAGAATTCACAAAAGACTAAAGATAGCTAATAAATATAAAAAAGATTCAACCTCAACAAAAGGCAAAGAAATGTAAACTAAAACTACAATTAAATATACTTTTGGTCTATCAAGTAAGCCATTTAAAAAAATGGGGGCGCCTGGGTGGCTCAGTGGGTTAAGCCTCCGCCTTCGGCCCAGGTCATGATCTCAGGGTCCTGGGATTGAGCCCCGCAGGGGGCTCTCTGCTCAGCGGGGAGTCTGCTTCCCCTTCTCTCTCTGCCTGCCTCTCTGCCTGCTTGTGATCTCTCTCTCTGTCAAATAAATAAATAAAATCTTAAAAAAAAATGGTAACAGTCATTGTTGCAGGCAAGGTGGTGTTTGCTTGATGGAAGTGTAAACTAATTTAGCAAACTTAAAAACATTAATATTTAGGTGTTTATGTACTAGGATATTTATTTTATCCTAGAATAGGATATAGTATATATATATAGTATAGGATATCCTAGTATATTTCAGTAATAAAAAATTAGAAACAACTTCAGTGTCCATCATTAAGGTAGGTAATAGATAAGCAAATGATGGTACGCTTTTCAGTATAGCTATTAAAAATTATGGCTTCAGGGGCGCCTGGGTGGCTCAGCGGCTAAAGCCTCTGCTTTCAGCTCAGGTCATGATCTCAGGGTCCTGGGATCGAGCCCCACATCAGGCTCCCTGCTGAGCAGAGAGCCTCCTTCCCCCTCTCCCTCTGCCTGCCTCTCTGCCTACTTATCTCTCTCTCTCTCTCTGCCAAATAAATAAATAAATAAATTGTGATTTCAAATACATCATAAATTTGGAAAACATTGGTGATACCATGCTAAATTTAAAAGACAATACAAAATTATAATGAAAACATTCCAATTACTTAAACCTATAGAAAAAAGACTGGACAAAAATTACAGATTTTCTCTGGAGATGTGATTATGGCTTTATTTTTCTCCTTTGTACTTATTTCCTAAACTTTCTATAAAAGTTTATTTTGGGGGTGCCTGCGTGGCTCAGTTGGTTAAGTGTCCAACTCTTGATTTCAGCTCAGGTCATGATATCAGAGTTGTGGATCAAGGCGCACATCGGGCTCCACGTCGGGTATGGAGCCTGTTTAAGATTCCCACTCTCCCTCCCCCTCTGACCCTCCTCCTCCCCCTCTCTTTAAAAAAAAAAAAGTTTATTTTGCTTTTGTATCTGAAAGAAACTCTTATAAAAAATTGACAATTTGAGGGTGCCTGGGTGGCTCAGTTGGTTAATCAACTGCCTTTGGCTCAGGTCATGATCCTGGAGTCCTGGGATCGAGTCCCACATCGGGCTCCCTGCTCTGCAGGGATCCTGCTTCTCCCTCTGACCTCTCCCCTCTCAAGCTTGCTTTCTCTCTCTCTCTCTCTGTCTCAAATAAAAAAAAAAATTTGACAATTTGAAATATAAGACACATTAATCAGTTAAGAATTATACTTTAACCAGACACCTTGGTGGCTCAGTCAGTTAAGGGTCTGCCTTCGACCTAGGTCATGATCCCAGGGTCTGGGACTGAGTCCTGCATCCAGCTCCTTGCTCAATGGCAAACCTGCTTCTCCCTCTGCCTGCGGGTCCCTCAGCTTTTACTCTCACTTTCTCTCTCTCTGAAAAATAAATAACATTAAAAAAAAAAGAATTATACTTTGACCATTTAATTAAGTTATTGTTACAATGTTGTTGTCTCTAACAAAAAGAGACAAAGAGACTCTTTATCATCTCCATTAAATCTAATGACACAATTCTTTATCTTCTTACCTCATAAAAGTTCAAACCCAAAGTAAACAAGATAGAACACTTATGGCACTCTCAAAACTTCCATGATGATGGGTACTCTTTCTTTTTGTTCAGCTTTAATTAGTGTATCTTTACTTACTCTGGTAGCTCTCACTGTGATTCTGTTCTAGAAGCAATTGACATACTTTTCAGATGCTACTAGGTTATCTTTCGCTTTATTAAGGGCTATATATGTTTTAGTTTTCCAGTTTCCTCTGCCTGATTTCAATATATTTATGCTGGCACTTCACCATTTAAAGAATCATTTTTCCTGAATAGAAAAGTAGTCCTTTTGCTCATTGTAAACAATTTAGATACAGAATGCATAAAGTAGAAAATGAAACTTTCCCATAGTACCTCCCATTCCCCAAGATAACCATTGATGGCCTTCTAGATTTTTGTATGCCATGTTCTACGTATATTTAGATGTCATGTGCAGGGGCATGTGGGTGGCTCAGTTGGTTAAGCCACTGCCTTTGGCTCAGGTTGTGATCCCAGAGTCCTGAGATGGAGCCCCAAGCTGGGCTCGCTGCTCAGTGGGAAGTCTGCTTCTCCCTCCTCCTCTCCCTCTGTCTGCTGCTCCCCCTGCTTGTGCTTGCTCACTCTCTCTGTCAAATAAATAAATAAAGTCTTTTTTTTTTTAAGATTTTATTTATTTATTTGACAGAGAGAGAGAGATCCCAAGTAGGCAGAGAGGCAGGCAGAGAGGGAGAGTGGGAAGCAGGCTCCCTGCTGAGCAGAGATCCTGATGCGGGGCTCTATCCCAGGACCCTGAGACCATGACCTGAGCCGAAGGCAGAGGCTTTAACCCACTGAGCCACCCAGGCGCCCCAATAAATAAAGTCTTTAAAAAAATTTTAAAAAGGTCATGTGCATTTGATTTTTTACCAAAAATAAGATCATAATATAAATAATGCCTTGCAACTTGTGTATTCCACTTAATACTTTTATCTAGGACATATTTATCCACTCAAATATATCTATTTCATTTTTTAACAGCTATAAATATCTTAGTTTGATTACACTATAATTTAAGCAACTCTTCTATTGACTGACATTTGGGGGTTTTTTTTCCAGTTTTTTACAATTATAAAAAATGCAATGAACATCTTTTTCCATATATTCTTGTGTACTTATGTAAGAATTTTTATAGGATAATTCTTAAATGTATATCGTTAGGTTAAAAGTATACACATTTAAATTTTAATAAATACAGCTAACTTGCCCTTTTAAAGGCCTGCTTATACTTCCACTCGTATTATATAAGTCACTGTAACTAACACATGGCACTATTGATCTTTCCAGTCTTTGCCAATCTGACAGGGGAAAAGTAGTGTCTCACTGTTTAATTTGCACATCTCTACTCATTAGCTAGTGTGGACATGTCATTCTTTGGCCACTTATATTTCTTCTGTAAGCTTGCCTGCTTTTCTATTGAACTGTTCATTATTTCTGCATTGGCTTGTACATATTCTGGATCATCTTGACCATCGTATGATTTCTGGGGTTTAGGAGCCAAGTGAGAAGAAGGTGCCTCTGGACATGTCATTGTTCCTCAAGCTTCAGAAGCGAGTCACCGAGCTGGAGCAGGAGAAGCAGGTGATGCAGGATGAGCTGGACCGCAAGGAGGAGCAGGTGCTCCGCAGCAAAGCAAAGGTGCGCAGTGCTACCCCCAGCGCTGTGCGCAAGCGGGGTGCTGAGCCAGGGACTTGATGTGCAGTTCTGCAGTCTCTTCTTCAATGGAAACTCAGCCCATAGGTCCTTTATCCAAGCAGCGTTTGGTTCATGTTGCGAGGGCTAAATTCTCCTCACTGTTTTCTACAGAGCAAAGAAATATTCTGAGTAAAAATGTGACAATTAGGGGCGCCTGGGTGGCTCAGTCAGTTAAGTGTCTGCCTTTGGCTCAGGTCATGATCCCGGGGTGCTGGGATCGAGCCCCACATTGGGCTCCCTGCTCAGTGGAGAGCCTGCTTCTCCCTCTTCCTCTGCCTGCCTCTCTGCCTACTTGTGCTCTCGCTCTCTATCTCTCTGTTAAATAAACAAACAAATAAATAAATAAACTATTTTTTAAACGTGTGACAATTAAAGTATAACTACTTATTTATAAAGTTCTTAACTTTATATTTTCCCTAGGAAGAAGAACGACCACAAATCAGGGGTGCAGAACTGGAATATGAGTCACTCAAGGTAATGGGAAGTTTCTGCCCAAGGCTTGGAATATCTTGTTTTGGCAAGCGACTTGCTCAGAGTTTCTTTTTCACAGAGAACATCCTGAAGGGCGCTCGAGGTTCTAACTTCACCCTTATTCAGGCATTACTTCTAGGCTCATGTTGTTTCTTTTTTGTAGAATCTCTTTCATATAAGCTCGAGTTCAGTCTAAGCAGAAACGAAAGCAGTAGCCACCATTTGAGGCTATAGAAGGTAGTAAAGTACATTGCATCTAGTGTCAGACTGCCTGGGGACAGATGCTAGATCTGCCATCATATGGCTGTAAGCAAGTTACATATCTTTTCTGTGCCCCAGTTTTCTCATCTATAAAATGGGGATAATGATACTGCTTATCTTATAGGACTGTCATGAGGATTATATAAAGTATTCCATGTAAACTGCTTAGAATAATGCCCAGCATGTAGTAAGTACCCAGCAAATGTTGGCTGCTATCATTATCCTCATCACTTTTAAATGCCTGTACTTTACATATCAGCTCTAATTCTTACAATACTCCTGCAAGTAAGTATTTTAGTTCCCATTTTACAGATAAGGAAATTGAGGTTAAGAGGTACAAGTAAGTTCCCTAAGATCACCCCACTAGAAACTGACAGGAATAGGATTTGAACATACGTATCTTTGGTTCCAAAGTCTGTGCAAAGTCTATTCTAACTTACTTTTAGAAACTGTTGGGAGGAGGAAGGTGAAGATAACGGTTGTCTCCTTACTGGTTGAAGGCGAAGTCTGTGGAGCTGGTACTGTGTGCCCCAGAGCAGCGGGACATGGGCAAGCTCTGATTAGGAAGGAACAGGAGTTTCTGAAATACAAAGCATCTTGGGTGACCCAAGAGCTGAGGTATAAAACAAACAAACAAGAGCCCATTCCTCGATACAGAGTAGGTTGTGGGTGCCTGGCTGGCTCAGTTGGTAAAGCATGTGACTCTTGATCTTAGGGTCATAAGTTCAAGCCCCATGGTGGGCATAGAGTTTACTTCAAAAAATAAACAAGCAAACCAACAAAAAAATAAATAATAAAATCAGGGTAGGTTGTTCTTCACTAGGCTCCTTTCTTTGCTTTCCAGAATCAGAATCTTTTGAGCCCCGTGAAGTTTGAGCTATCAGGCTATCAGCTAGCAAGACACCCGCAGCTTTAAAAGTTTTCTAGGTTATTAATTAAATTATTGGTCTTAAATGTGTCCTCAAATATTTGCTGCTTATGTTTATTTTATATTTTTGCAAACTGTAGTCTAGAATAGCTAGAAAACTATAGTGAGGTTTATGATTATAACCAAAGCTAAGAGTTAGAAAAGGCACAAAATAGCACATGGAAACTCATTTTTCTGTGTGGCTGGAAACTCATTTTTTTTAAAGCCTTTATGTGTATTTGAGAATTCCTAGGGTTTCCCTAAACCGTCATGAGGATTGTTGTATTATCTTTTTTTCCAGCAATATTACTTTAAGACTAATCCTGATTCATTGTTTCCTAATAGTTTGATATGGAACATAATTTATATTAATAGGACCCTGTGCTCTGTGGATTTGTCACTTCCCAGGGTCCAGAACTGCTGATTACGGCTTCCTTTTGAGGTTACGTGGCATTGGTATAGAGAATGCCTGTCCTCCACCCTGCCCAACCCACAATTCCTTTATCAACCCCTTCCCTTGAAGATAGTTAGAACTGTTCCACTGACATTGAATAAACACGTGACTAATAATACCTCGTTTTTACTTTACAGTTTGAAAAGTTTTTCCTACACCTTATCTTATTTAGTCATTGCCACAACTTCTGACATAAGTTATTTTCTTTTTAAAGATTATTAAACTGAGGGGCCCCTGGGTGGCGCAGTTGGTTGAGCGACTGCCTTCAGCTCGGGTCATGGTCCCGGAGTCCCGGGATCGAGTCCCACATCGGGCTCCCAGCTCCATGGGGGGTCCGCTTCTCACTCTGACCTGCTCTCTCTCACTCTCTCTCTTTCCTAATAAATAAATAAATAAATCTTTAAAAAAAAATAAAGAAAGATTATTAAACTGAGACTTAGAACAGTTAAGAGATTTACAATCAGGTGGTAGAGTCTGATCTTGAATCTAGGTCTCCAGACAGAAGGAAACTTTCTAAATACCCTGGGCTCTGATCATCATTTGTTGAAAATTAATTTTTACCCCAAAAAAAGTACTATTTTAAAATACCCTAATGAGCCCTTTTCCCCTTTCTAAATTATAACATGAATAAATCTATTTTGCTTTCAGTGAAAGTACTGCTTGGGTAGTGATTATGCTTGCAGAAGAAGAAAAGGGTAGCAGCAAAGGGTCATCTCTTGTATTCTGACTCTCCGCTGCCTTTTGTACCTGGTGCCTAGAGGACCAGCTCATGCTGTGGGTCATACAAGACAAGGATCAGATGGAATGGGATGGTACAGGCCAATGGAATGGGAGTAGGACTGTCCAGCACTTTTCCATCCGCCTGTCTCACACAAAAATGGACAAGTAAAGACATATTTTTGTAGTATGTTAAAAATGAAGCTCAGATTTAAAAAAAAAGGGGGACGGGAGAAAAAGCCCAAGGCACAAAGTTCCAACACAAAGTTCCTAAGTATTAGCTCAGTATTTCTCAAAATGTGGTCCCTGGGCCAGCAGCATCAGCATCATCTGCTAACTTATTGGAAATGCACATGTGTGGGCCTCATACTAGACCTTTTGAATCAGAAACTCTGGGGGTTGGGCCACGCAATCTGCCCTCCAGGTGACCCTGATGCACTTTAAAGTTTGGGAAACATTGCATCAGAGCTTAGTGTCCAAGTAAAGACATTCACGTTTTCTGTTGCAGAAATGAGCTATACAAATCCGATTAGTAGGTGGGGGGAGACTGGTGAAAGGTAGGATCATTCGTTTTCACATAAGAGTAGATTAATACATGAAAGAGAGGGTTATATATTCTTATACTAGAAAAAGAAAGCACAAAAAGTTCTACTGTAAACTGTTGAGGGTTCTGATATGGTGCTCTAAATGCAAGGTGGCTTCTCTGGAAGAAACAGTAAAGTATTTTATCTTTTATACATAGAAGTGTCTCACTTCTCTGTCATAAGGCCTTGTGGAATGTGCTAAACAAGGCAGCATGGAGCTTTCAAATGCCTTTCTGCTTCACCCTTCCCCAGCCAGTATCCTGAGATATTTGTATTTTGGGGTCAGAACTCTATTCTGGGTTCCCATTGCCGCTGTTTGAGCAGAGTGTGCAGAGGGCAGTGCTAACTGGTGACAGGAGGATGGCTGGTAGGGTGTGAAAGTATGGAAGGGGTAAAGGATGAGTATGGCCATCTGGAGGGCACAAGATGCCCGTCCTTTCCTCCCACCTCCCAAGAAGACTTCTGTCAGTAACTTCACAAGGCTGTCATACACATGTCAAAGTAGTTTGAAAAATACACTGGTTGTTGTCATTGAAACACTAAATGGAATTGTATTCGTTTAAATGATATGGTAATTTTTTTATTCAGTTAAAAGTCTAAGATTTTGGTGATCTTTCCATTCTGTTTTACAAAGGAAATGAAAGGATGCTAATTAAGATTTCAGGGTTCTGCTCATCTGAACCATTCAGTGGAAATCACCTGACCAGCTGAACTCTCATACTTGCCCTTATAGTTACCTTCAAACAATACCTGGGCTTCAGGGGCGCTTGGGTGGCTCAGTGGGTTAGAGCCTCTACCGTCAGCTCAGGCTATGGTCTCATGGTCTCAGGGTCCTGGGATTGAGCCCCTCATCGGGCTCTCCACTCAGCGGGGAGCCTGCTTCCCCTCCCCCTCTCTGCCTGCCTCCCTGCCTACCTATAATCTCTGTCTCTCTCTCTCTCTCTTTCTCTGTCTCTCTGTCTCTGTCTCTCTCTCTCTCTGTTAAATAAATAAATAAGGTCTTAAAAAAAAAAAAAGAAAAACCCTGGGCGTCTGAGGACTGGGCTAAAGTGGCCCCTTGGGACTCAGCAGTCTCCCCAGGCCTATGACCACACCCTAGGCAAGCCTGGAATAAATGTGACTCTGGAATTTGGGTTGATGAGCAAACTGCCATTCACCTTGCTCAACTCCATCTGATGTCAGCTTTCTTAATTGGCAGAACAGAGTTCCCAGTACAGCCTGGGAAGCCGTTCACTACAGTCTTTTCCAGCACAACTCTGCCATCTTGGGGGCACACGAGTATTCCAGTGTAAAGTTGAGGATAACAGCAGTGGACTATTCTTTGTCTCTTCATACAGCGTCAAGAGCTGGAATCAGAAAACAAAAAACTGAAAAATGAGCTAAATGAGCTACGCAAGGCCCTTAGTGAGAAAAGTGCCCCAGAAGTTACTGCTCCAGGAGCACCAGCCTACCGTGTCCTCATGGAGCAGCTGACCTCTGTGAGTGAGGAGCTGGATGTCCGCAAGGAGGAAGTCCTCATCTTGAGGTCTCAGCTGGTGAGCCAGAAGGAGGCCATCCAACCCAAGGTAAGCACACGCAAGTGACCAAAGTGAATGTCTGGGGACTGGCCTCTTTCTTTCTCTCCTTTCCCTCCAATTTATAATGAAGCAAACAAGAGCATTTTTAGTCTAATTAGCATTTACTCTAAAGGATATTGTCATTTAAAAAAAATCTCAATGTTGCTTTAAAACTGTTGCAAATGCCAATTACAGTGAGCAAAAAATAAATGAAATCCCAAATGATCTTCCAAGTGTCATTTCTCACTCATGAGCAAAGGGCATTTAAAATTAATCTTTAAGTAGTAATCTGGCCATGATAAATTTTCATTAAAAGTAAAATTCGGGGTTCCTGGCCGGCTCAGTCGAAAGAGCATGTGATTCTTGAACTTGGATTCATGAGTTCAAGCCCCACGTTAGGTGTACAGATTACTTAAGTGAATAAATCAAATAAACTTTTTTTTAAAAGTAAAATTCTGTTAAGTACAAATATCCATAAATTGTCTTGCAATAGGAGGGCATTAAATATGACTTTAAAATTACTTGTTGAAAATAGCCCATTTAACTGGAAAGATAACATATAAAAGGGTTAGAAATGAGATCAGTGAGAAGAAGTTTCATGGAGATGATTTCTCCTGACTTTAGGAAGTTCTGTCTAATAGGGGGAGCTATCCCAACTGGGGAGGGGCTGTGCATAGTGATTCAACAAAAAGGAACCCATGCCAGAAGGTAGAAATGGCCCTCCAAAGTCCTTCCTGCCCTCAGGTAATTTGAGACCCAGCGCTGTCATGTGTTGGTAAAAAATGGGCCTTTTTGTCATTTGCCATCAGAGGGACTCTGGGTAACCATCTTAAAGCCTGGCCTGTGTCTCTGCGTATGTTCATGCAGCAAACAAAGTGTTACCAAGGATTAGACAATCCAGTATTCCAGCTGCATGACATACCATATAAAAAATGACTGTGATATCTAATGAACTGGAAGATCTTCTACCATCTCTTAGAAATGGTAGTTCTGCATGTGGTTAAAATACTGCAACTGGCATGTAATATTTGGATTTAAGAACATCAACTCATATCTGAGATCAACACTGATCCAGAGAATATCAAATTCTGAAAACAAGATACATGCGACTAATCTTGGGAGGGGAAAAATATCGCAGGAATTGGTGGAGTTATATAAAGAAATGGACTTTCTTATTTTAAAACAAATTGCAAACTCATTCAGTCTGAAATGAGAAGATTCTGGAAGGGGAATCTCTCCTTTGACTTGGCCCTGTAAGTCTCTCCTTCCCCAAGGCTGGCAGAGTTTGGTTCCCATGACTACCACTGTGGTTGGGCCTTGAGATAGAAGACTCTCTCTGCACACTGGCTGGAGCAGAGTCTAAAAATCACAATTCCTTTCTCTGATTCCCTTGTGACAAAGTGGTATTCTCACAAGAAACTTGAGTTAAAGTTTAGGGAAGGGAAAAGAAAAAATGAACCAAGGGGCATAAAAATAATCCAGCGAACAGAGCACAAAGCTCTGGTATCACATGTTCTCACTCACCCAGCTCACAGCTGCTCTCGAGCCCCTAAAATGGGCTGGTCCTATCTCACCAACACCCCTGCTCTCCAGCTCTCAGCCTACACATGGCAGCAGCTCGTTCTTTGCTAAGAAAAAGGCCCATGACACTGATGGAGGCCTTTCAAACCCATGGCTGTCTGTCCCACTCAGTTTCCAGTCCAAGAGATTCATCATTGCACCACTCCTTCGCAGGGCAGTAGTGAGTGACGCCCAGTGAGGTAGGTGGTAACCCAGCCCAGCCAATCTAGTTCATCTGCTCTGCCTCTCTGAGTATTCTGGAAGGCTTCACTTGGACAGATGACCTCTGATCAGAGCTTTACTGTAACTCACACACCTAGGATAAGAATTTCACCCATAGGGGCACCTCGGTGGCTCAGTGAGTTAAAGCCTCTGCCTTCGGCTCAGGTCATGATCTCAGGGTCCTGGGATCAGGCCCCACATTGGGCTCTCTGCTCAGTGAGGAGCCTGCTTCCCTCTCTCTGCCTACTTGTGCTCTCTCTCTCTCAGTCAAATAAATACATAAATCTTAAAAAAAAAAAAAAGAATTTCACTCATATACATTAATAGGAGGCTCATTTTCTCACATACAAATAAGAAAAACCAGAACAACTCAAAAGGAATTTCAAGCACTTGATGAAAATTAAGAATTATCACATAAATATATATGTTAATGTCTACCTTACGCTGGTTCCGTGAATATTAATTTTTGAGTTTTTAGAGTTAGCTTTTCTCTGTTATGATGGGGCACATTGATAGGACTTATTTATGGAACTAAAGGTTGTTTTCTCCATTTGTTTCTTGTGCTTGCTGTCTTGGGATTTTCAGGATGACAAGGTAATTATAAATTTTTTTTTAAAATTTTAGTTAATACTCCTACTTAATCCTAAATTTTAGTTTATAAGTATTCCCCCAATATATGCAATTGATATTCTGGCTACCAAGTCTGTTTTGATATTTACAAATTAATTTCCTATTTGAAATTCCTATTCCAGCCCTCTCTGTGTCAGTAGAAAAATAATGGATGTAGTAGGCTCCAGTCTGGGTCACAGGGAGGTCTCCATGACTTCTAATTCATAGTCAGTTCCCTGGCCCACTCTAGTAGTTATGGTGGGCCATCCACAAACATGGGGGCCCAGGATGGGAGTCCCTGAACTTGGAGCACACCCAAAAGCACAACCATCCCACACTCCTGTATAGCAGCTATGGATTTGCTGGCCAAGAGTGAGAAGGAGCCTCAGGAGTAGAGCTCACCCTTCCTGGGAAGGGTAGGATTTTCCTACTTGATGCAACTCTTTCTAAACTTCTGGTCAGTAGCTTGGGGGAGACAAACTTTGAGCAGTGAGTTAGGAATTTCCTAGCGCTGGTGGTCCACGTCTGATCCCAAGTCCCAACCCCCACTTCTTAGGAAAGGTAGGCAAGATGAGGGAAGGGCTGGCTGCTTACTATCAGGAAAGCAGTATATTGAGAAGCTCATCTTTCCTTTAGATTAGTTAATAGGATCAGTTACCTAATTTACTAAAAGTTCAAATGTACATCATGTAGGTCTTCAGATACCAGAGGATACATACAGCATTATTTAATACAGGGATTGGGTCTTTGAGAGTTACTACTTAAAAGTTACAAATTTGAGCATGGCCCTTTGTAGAATAGAAAAATTTTCTATCTTCCAGGGAAAGAGAAAAAAATTTCCATGATAGATATTATACTAAAATATGTATATAAATCATAACTAAAAAAATGCTCCATGTGGTGTTTATGAGAAAGATTTTTAAGATTCAGTAAAATATAAGCTCTTGCTAAAAGCTTTTATCAGATTATATCTGGTCTTCTCTGAGGATGCATTTATAAGCTCACGAAAAGACAGTATAAAGAGAAAAGTGGTATTTTTTTTTAAAGTATGTTTCTTATCAAGAACTGGTCTCTAAGATCATGTTTTTTGAAATGTATTCTATTAAGTTCATTGTGAGATCTGCCTTTGGAGCAAACATTGACTAACAGGTCAGACATATGCTATTTAGACAAATAGAATGAGCCCTTGGGTTCTAAAATGTATTATTTTCTAGAGGTTATCGAACAGTAGTTATTAGTCTGTTCTTACCCTGGTTTAGGAGATACAGAGAGTAACTGAGTAGAAGCAAGATCTGGAAATTACGTTGGTTGTCAGATAGATTGGACCAAAAAGGAAAAAATAAAAAAGGAAGTAAAAATGTTAGCAGAAAAGTGCTTTTTATATAAAATCATTAGTAATGCTGACCTGCCAGAAGTGTATTTCAAAAACTTATGTACCGTGCTATAATGTAACAGAGGGAGAAAGAGTTGAATAACAGCAGATGGCAGATACTTACAAGGAGCTAAATCCTTCCCATTTATATATATCTAAATATGTGAGAAAAAACTTCTAATTTTGCTAAAGCATATCATCTACCTTTTTTGTACTGAGTTTTTAATGGAAAATGAGCTTTATGTCAAACTTTACAGTGTTTTACTGGGGCATTCGTTTTATTATAACTAGATGGGAAGTAGTAGAAAGAATAGCTTTTGTTCTTTGTTCATTCAATAGTTGCTTGGTGTTTTTACCTGGTTATTATTCTAATACTTTATGTATACTTGGAAATATATCTATATTTTTATATATGAAGTATATATACATATATAACATATATATGTATGTACATATATACACACATACCCCCCCCCACACACACACTTTGAAGTATATATTTTATAGCATTAGAGCAATTATCAGGTAAGGACACCTGATAGGGGCTACTTAATGGAATATATATATATATGAAATACATATATATAATATATTTCACATAATTTAAAACATACACTGCACATCAGTGGTTTTATTTACAGGGCAGTGGTACTCTAGAATCTCACTACCCTTGTAGCAGAGCTGTAGGTATTTTCAAGAGAAGAGCTGAAGGTGCCTCTTGCTTTTAACTGCCTATGCCCAACCCTCCCCTATAGTTGCACAGGGCTGGGCTAGTGCTCTGTGGGACAGAGATGTGGAGGAATGCATAAACCCCCTATTCTGGAGGAAAAAAAATGTCTATGGTCCATAGTTTTTGAGCTGACTATTAATGTGGAAATGTGTTGTTTTCCTCTTCAGAACACCATGACAGATTCCACAATACTTTTGGAAGATGTACAAAAAATGAAAGATAAAGGTGAAATAGCCCAGGCATACATTGGTTTGAAAGAAACGAACAGGTAAGTCCATTCTCTTTTTATTCATTTTAGTTTAATCATAATCGTATATATCTTTCGTCTTCCAGTGGCCTCTTGTACAGTAAGTCAAAGTGTTTAATGTATTGCTTTATTAGACATCAACTGACCTTGAGAGGGAATTCAAGGTTTCTAATATATTCCCAGTTAAAAATCTCATTTTTAATATAAGGTAGCATTATGGATGAGAGGTGTCAGGGGGATGTTCTTTACATAAAGGGATTGTATTTCTGTATATTTAGGGTCTCAGCCTTGAGAAGAAAACCATTTGCTCATTGTTGCAGTGTCTTGGGTAGTCACTTTCACTTTTTGTACAGGATGGTTGGTTATTTGTGAAGCCCAGTTTGTAGGGACAACTTTAGCTTTCAGTAATGAAATATGGTGAGGAAAGAAGTAATGAAGTATCTGGAATCAACTCATTGTTGACCATATCATTCTACAAGTGTACCATGACTTCTAAGATGGGACTCTGATATTGAAGATCAAGTATTTGTCACATTTTCTCAGGTGTTCTGAGAAAATCCTAACCCTAGTTTTATCCTATTTACTGTAAACAAGAGTGAAGTTACAGAGGGCAATTAGCTCAGTCACTGTACACCCAAGAGCTTTGGGTAGGCTGGCTGAGGGTGCAGGATTTGTACCTAAATGATGAAACTTTATGGAAGACTTTCCCTGTAGCTGAGATTATCACCAAGTGAAGGCTCATCTCTGGAATTCCTTCAGCCTTCCTGTCACCCCTACTTCCCAACTGAGCCTCTGTGCCTTTGGACTCTGAACTTACAGGCTACATGTTTAAGAAAACACGGCCAATGATATCATAGAGAAAGAGAATTCTGGGGATTTGTGTTGTTAGTGTGCAGTCTAAGTCTCCTGACATGTAGTGTCAGGATTGGTGTGCTAAAATACTTTACAAACTAAAGAATATTGCCAAGCAACATGTAAGGTACTTATTATCTTGTTTTATGGGTGAGAATGGAGAATGCCTAAAAAGTATTTGATTGAACTTAAATTTTAATTTATGATATAAATCATAAGCATATCTTCTATTTAAGAGTGTGTGAGTATAGAAGGAGCTTTATTACCCTGTCCATCCATCCACTCTACTCTTCAGTTACTAGATAATGTATCGCATACCTGTTTCACGCTCAGCCCTATGTCACACACTGGGAATATAGCAGTAAGGAAGGTAAATGCAGGTCTTACCTTCATAGAGTTTGTAGACTATTGGGGAGACAACCAAGACTATTTGGACTTCACTCCAATGACAGTCAAAGTTGTTGAAATGTATTAAGTAGGAGAACGATATGGTACCGGAATTTTAGAAAGCTGGCACTGGCTTTTCTGTTAGAGAACACATGATAGTAGAACGAGGTTGAAGGCACAAAGACCAGTTAGGAAGCTATTACTGTAATTGAATGACTGATTACAGTGACTTGACTTGGTTGGTGGCTGTTGAGATTGAGAGAAATGGGACACTTTGAAAGACACGTTAGATACATAAGAGGAGATCAGTAAGCCTTGTGGCTTGGATGTGTGAGTGGATAGAGAATCATAGAGGGCAGCTCTCAGGGGTCTGCTGTGAATACTTGGTTGGATGCGGTAATACCGTTTCATGATCCTGGGTCTGCGGTGTGGGGAAGGGCAGGGTGGAGATATCAGCAGATTTATAAATAATGAATTTAAGGAGCTAGGAAGACATCCAAGGAGAGAAATCCATTAGGCAGTTGAACATCTAGATCTGGAATAGGAGAGGTATGTGGGTTGAGATCTAAATTTTGAAGTCATCAGTGTTTAATGATACAATTGAGGCCATAAAAATAGTTTAACTCTCAAGGGGGAGATGGTAAATAGAAGAACATTCTCTGGAATGTGCTTTCTATACACATCATATTTAACAAAAGTCTAGTAGGAAGAGTAAAAGCCTGGGCTCTGGAGTCAGATAGGCCTGATCTCTCCTACTCGCCCATGTGTAGCCTCTAAGGTATCTTATTTCTAAGCTTCAGTCTCTTCCTCTGCAGTGTGGCAAATGTTACACAATGGGTTACTAAGAGAACTAAATGAAATAATACATGTGGAAGGATGTAGAACAGTATCTGATGGTAGATACTCAAAAATATTTTTAGACCTCAGGTAAAAAAAACCTGTAATCAACTCTGTTATTATCATTTATTATTTATACATACTTTTTTTTTTTTTAAGAGAGAGCATGCACAAGAGAGTGAGAGAGAATGGGGTAGCAGTAGGGTCAGAGGGAGAAAGAGAGAACCTTAAGCAGGCTCCATGCCTAGTGCAGAGCGTGGAGCCTGACACGGTGCTTGATCTCACGACCCTGAGATCATGACCTGAGCTGAAATCAAGAGTCAGGTGCTCAAGTGACTGAGCCACCCAGGTGCCCCTATACATGCTTTTAATAAAATGTGTCACATCTTTAATATTAAAGCAGGGGTGTCTGGGTGGCTCAGTTGGTTAAGCATCTGCCTTCAGCTCAGGTCATGATTCCAGGGTCCTGGGATCAAGCCCAGCATCGGGCTCTCTGCTCAGTGGAGTTTGTTTCTCTCCCTCCGTCAGCCCCTCCCCTTACTAGTGCTGTCTCTTTCAAATAAATAGATAGATAGATAGATATCTTTAAAAAATAGTATAAAAGCAGTTTCCCCAGATCTTAACATTAATTTTTGATGCAAAAAATCTTCTTAACCGTAGTGTCATAAAAGCTGAGAACTTTGGACATATACTTAATTATAAGTTAGTCCTATAAGAATTTCTTAAGAGAGTTTTAAAAATGGGAAAGCAGATTTTATTAAGCAAAAACAAGTTTCTACTCAGAAGTCTTAAAACTTGATTTTGTCATGGATTGTGAAGATTGCCACATGAAGACAATAGCTGAAGTTTTCATTCTCTATGTGTGTGACTGTCATGGTTGATCTCGGTCTCTAATAAGATAATATGTGATGTAAAATCACCCTGTTAGCCGAATAAAATGTTAAAAACGGAACCTCGTTCTCACCTTTTCAGTCATTTCTTATTCTGCAGAAAAAAGTGGCTCTGGCTCCTTGATTATTGTTTTACTTTCTACCCATTGACATGTGATGTTACACGTTACCCATTTTTTAAAAAATTAACCAAAAGTAATTTTTGTGATAATGTCTTAAAGCCATCTGTATTAATAAAAACAGTCTTACTGACTTATTTGGCATACCGTGTGCTGCTCTTAACCATCATCATCTCATGACCATCCTGTATCCCTTTGTGTTTTGCATTGTTGTTCCTTTTGCATGGAAGATCACCCACCATGGATTGCCATGAGTTGAATGAGGATGGAGAGCTGTGGCTGGTTTATGAAGGCTTGAAACAAGCCAACAGGTTATATTTGTCTCCTCAAAATGAAATGTTATTAATTTGTTGCTTTTCTTACTAACAGTGGCCTTCTGACTTTTACTTCTATGTTTCTCCTGCATTAATTGTCTTCCTGGGTAAAATTCAGTCAGCCAAATACCTTCTTAGAAACTTTCTCTGCTAAAGGCATGCAATTAAAACTGAAATGGATGGATAGTGAATATAAGAGTTGCTGCCCACGAGTGAATGATCTTCCCTTTGCACACTGGAATTTCTGCATATCTCACCAGGAGTTGGAAAACAGAACAAACCAAAACAAAACCTTTCAACTGGAGCCCAGACTACAGTGGGAGAGATTAATACCTATTACTTCGTGGTTTCTTGTTTGGACTAGTGACCGATCTCAAGGATCTGAGCACCTGAGGCAGTGAGCCTGCATCCTTATACACAGTACCATGCTGCCTAACAGCAGTGTTGATTGCCCGATTTGGCATTCTGTGATTATTGTGAAATTCAGATGTGTGAACCCACAAATCAGGAGGGTCTCTTGCATTGCTGAAGTTCAAAATAATTACCCGAACTCAACATGGTAAATGTGTTTAGGGGAAAGCAAATAAAATTGGAACAGCAGCAGCTTTCTAACACAGGCACTCATCTGCTCTCAGGATATTTGTATCTTTAAGAACTCATTAAAATTCCATGTGAGTGATTAAATTTTAAAAATACTTAACTGTTTGTTCAAGGGGCTCCGGCTTATTCTGCTTTGCTTGTTCTAATCACAAGCCATCGTCATTAACTTAGTGGTGTTATCAGTTCATATTCGTTTGAAATTTTATAATCGCTAGAATATTTTTAGTCTGTTGTTAACCATTCACTTGCCATGGTGTCAGTGACTTTTGCCCAGCAGTTGATAACGAAGGGGATTAGGATAAAAGAACGTCTTTCCTTTCTTCATGTTAATTCCTAGCCATAACTTTGTTTTGTGTTCAGAAAGGGGGTGAATATAGGCATGGGGGTGCATGGTGAAGGGGGGGTGCTGTTTCTCCCTGGTATTCTCGCGTCCGGTGCCCTGATTTGCTTACAGGCACAGCTGACTTGTGTGCTCGCTGAGAGAAGCCATAACCACTTTGTTCGTCCTGTGAACATCTATGTTCTAAAACTGCATCATGTTAGGATTCTGTTATTGATGAAAGTTTATGGGGGAGAGAGAAAAATGACAAATTTAAAATACATGTATGTGAAATTTCAGAATGATCTGTCTGGATTTGGGTAAATCTGTATATATTTCAGTCCCACTCCAGCCTTTCTGTCCTCCGGAGATAAGAGTAGAAAGTAGAAATGCGACCCTGGTCACATCCTCTGCCTGAAATAAGTAACACTGAAATTCTTAAAGGCATAGTTAATCAGATCGGGAGTTTGTAATCTTGCTTGCCCTCTACAGTGCAGAGTTATTCTGTGGCAGAGGTACTGTCTTTGCCAACTTAAATGCTAGTTTGTAAACGTGGCAAACTAGATTAAAGGTATTTTTAAAAATTTTTTAGTCATCATTTCTTATAAACTTCTCAAAAGAACCTAAACTTTCCTGTGTCTTAGGGCCTTTGAGAATTGTTAAATTTGTAGCATGGTTCACAATTCAGGAAGATACAGTTGTGAGGGTGCTTCACTTCTTTCCATTGCTGGCCCTTGTTTGAGCTTCTTTAAGGAAGTTCGAAGTTGCACAAACGCTAAAAATTCCCCACTTTTCCTGCCCTTTTGAGTGAGCCTAAAGCCTCACACCCAGCCAGCAGAGACTCACGTGGCATCTCCCTTTCCTACCTGTGTGGCTTCCCCTCAGGCTCCTGGAATCCCAGCTGCAGTCCCAGAAGAGGAGCCACGAGAACGAGGCGGAAGCCCTTCGCGGGGAGATCCAGAGCCTGAAGGAGGAGAACAATCGGCAGCAGCAGCTGCTGGCCCAGAACCTGCAGCTGCCCCCCGAGGCCCGCATCGAGGCCAGCCTGCAGCACGAGATCACCAGGCTAACCAACGAGAACTTGGTAAGCAGAGCTGCCGGGGCCACACATCCCCCAACAGGCGGTGCCTGGCCCTGCGGGACCGTCCTAGTTCCTTTATGATCAAACGCATCTGTTTGGGCTGGGAAAAACTCGCTGCCCGACACTTGATACCCTTCTTCTCCACCAGAGACAGAGTAAGGAATAGGTGATTACTACACGTGCACAGGTCGTGTTTCCGGCAGAGGCTCTGGCTCGCCTGGGAGGGTCCGGGAGATCTCCCCGCACCAAGTGCGGGGCTTTTGATATCCTTGAGAACTCAGGTGACCTGGTTCCTCCACATCAGCGGCAGATTCTCTGCCATTTCAAGGAGGTTTGTTCTGTGATGGTCGTAATAGAGACTAGGGACAAGCTTTGTGGACCTTTGGTCCCTGGGCAGCCACCGAGGCCCCTCTGCAGCAGAGCAGCAGGCGTTGCAGTTACCGTCAGGGAAGGTGGATGGCAGCACCTTGCCGAGCTTTTGCTTGATGTCCGCCAGGGCTCCCAGGTCAGGGTGGAGGGACGTCAGGATTTAAGTTTATACAGTTTTGATTCTAACAGAAGTGCAGTGAACAAGGAGGCTTTTTTTTTCCCTTGCCAGATTCTGAATGCTGGCCCAGAGTCCAAGTTATTTCTTCTTCCTTTTTTTCTTTCTTTTACAGGAAGTATTTTCTAAAATATTTCTGTCACAAAATAACTTTTATTACAGATTTGTAAATCTATTTAAGTTTGATAAATACATTTATTTAAATTAAAAGTCATTGAAAAGTTATAATTCCATATTCCTATATAAAATCTATATTGTAGTGTCAGCCTGGTTTTGAGAAAAGCTATTTAGAACTGGTAGTGAGTTGTTTTTGTTTTTGTTTTGAATTCAGGGTTTTAATGAACTTTAATAAAGTAGTTTGGATTTTCTCTGAAGATTTAACAGTCTGAATTACTATAATTAACTCCATTAGTGATCACTTAATAGTGACATCTCTTCAACCACTTTTGTATTAATTAGATGCAAAACCCAAAAGTTTTCTTTTCACTCTCTGTGCCTCTGAAGGCAGCTTGCTACATGGGGCTCCATTGTGGAAATGGGAGAAGCACATGAGGACAAGTGTTGGACCCTTTCCAAAGTGACTGAAATATCACTAATTTGTGGGGAAATGCTTTGAATCATGGAATATTTTTGAAATGTCATTTTATTACTCTCAAGTATATTGTTGCTTAAGTTAAACTAACAGTGCTTTACGGCCTATGAATTGATAAATATACTGAATTACAACAATTGATTGGTATATAAATTCTGTGCTTATAAATGATTGTTTTAAAATACAAGGCAGAACTGTGAAATCGAGATGCTTCTGAATGGCAAATTCCCAATTGTTTCACTAAGTCAATTAATCATTTCTTTTGCAACCTTGTCTGCGGTATTAATTTTCTTGGCAGTTTTTCATAGCTAATACAAAAGTAAATTAAGCTCTCAAATTCTATGGGGTAGAGTCTAGTTCATGAGTTTCTCTGAGTTTTAGAAAACCCTCTACAGGTCAGCTGCTTCTCATACCTCCCCAACTACTAATTCTGGAGAATGGTTTCAAAGTTAAGTAAAGAGAATAATGCACTTTTCAAAACCATTATATAGTTTCTCAGTCTTCATTGTGCATTTCTTTAGGAAACACTTGAGTGGAATAGTAAAGCCCAATGGACCCACACTTAGTATTTTTGGAAACTCTACCCTGCATAACCCACTTACCCACCTACTTCCCAACATAAACACGAAGATGGCCTTTCTGCCTCCACCTGGGAACATGCTCCACAGGCCTCCCCCATGCTGCCTTGAGGGAAGGAAGACACACAGCTTCTCACCAGCCTTGCCAGCTTCAGGCAGAAGTGCCAACATTGCCCTGATTTTCACTTCCATTTTATTTGCCTTTCTCACCCTTGTCACTGCTGCTAGCTGCAGGAAAAAAAAAAAGTACAGCAACTTGTAAGCAGATCTGAGGAGCGAAATACCAGCTTTCTTGGAGGAATAAGAGCCATTGCTCTGTTTAACTTGCTGAATGATGGCGCCTGAGCCGCAGCCTGTTGCCTCCGAGCACATGAAAATATATGTGTCCGTGTGTATCTTTGCAGAATTAGAATCCTCTCTCCTGGAAAGATCAGAAGGCAATGGCAGATGACCAATCAGCCTTTTGAGTACATATACTGTCATTATTTGTGTTGTAAAATATTTTTAAATTGATTTTGCTGAGAAGGCGCATTCCCCTCCGAGACACAGAGAAAAACAAATATCCGTTGTGCCTGTTTTTTCAGTATTTTGAGGAATTATATGCAGATGACCCTAAGAAGTATCAGTCCTATCGGATTTCACTGTACAAACGGATGATTGTATGTAAATGCAGAGTGCATTTCTGCTGTCTCCCTCGCTACCTGTAGCCTCTCTTCCTGAGAGCACACTGCTGCCCGCCCCTCCTCAGGAAGCTCTTCAAACACTTTCACGAGACCTGTTTCTCCCCACAGCAGTCTTGTAGCCGGTGGTGTCACCTCTGTCAGTGTCCTGCGTCCATTGTCACGTTGGGTTTGTTATTAACACTAGGCTTACAGTGTGATGGAAGCAAAATGGGATTTGAAAGATAAAGTCAAATTCCAGAAGCACAACTGAACCCTCTGAAACGTTAGCACCTGTCCCCTTTGGATCAGTGGTCTCATATCTAAACCTGCGCTGTCTGGACTGGAAAGTGAATGTCTATTTGGGTTTGTAGATGCTTTCCTTCACCACAGCCTGAATAAAGACCGCACATAGACAGCACTGACTGACTTCTCTCCTAAGCTTCGAGTCTGCTGTTACCCACTTTCTTCTTATTTATTGATCTCTTAACATTGCCTGTGATTTGAGAATTCTTGATTAAATAGCCAGTCATCATGGACTTTTTTTTTTACCCCCTTCCCTTGAATGTACTGGTTTTTTTTTTTTTCTTTTTTTGCATGTATAGCATTTGGAATTGCACCCTTTTTTTTTCTATAAGCAAAATTACATCGCCTGTGAAATTTTATGGGTGTGTTATGCTCCCTGCCACTTGAACATAGGTCAGCAGATCACTCTTTATCCTTTCTCTGTGGTTATTTTTTCAAGTTTCCTATTAATTCCCCAAACCTCTTAAGTTACAGGACTCATGTTGACATCTCCAAAGGGTGAGTCTCCCACAAGGGTGTCAGTCAAAAGGCCTGACCTAAGCTCAGTCATCCTTAAAACTTCCCACAGAACTTTTTGAGCATCTATCAAAATTTATTTCACCTCCTCCCCCTTGAGAGAAAGCATTCCACTGAAAAAGCAGTATATTTTACGAGCATTTAATTGTTTTACCCACTGGAAAAGACTCCCCAGTGAGCCCGCTATCCATCACGCTGTAAAGGATTTACTGCAGTGTGTATTTTAACATTTGGCTTTTATTGTAGCTGCGTTTTCATGCCTGCCAATTTTAGCCAGGTGGTGGCTCCACCAGCGAGCTTTTCTGGAGCTTTTATGTAAAACTAACAGTGTTGTGTTGTGATTTTGTGTCTGCTTTCCCTCTGTGCATTTTAGAAGGCCCATTTTGATCTTTCTGTTATATTTCTCATTTTAATCTTTAGGATCTGATGGAACAACTTGAAAAACAAGATAAGACTGTTCGGAAACTGAAAAAACAACTGAAAGTATTTGCCAAAAAAATTGGTGAACTAGAAGGTATTTCAATATGTTTTTATAACAATTACCAAATCTTGATTTTGTTGTCTGTACCAGTGGTCTAACAGTTTTGCATGTGAATCTTATGATAATAACAAAAATGACTCTCAGCAAACCCGACCTCTGTGGAGTGGAAATTTCCATTGCTAAGGAGGGAAAAATGTTCTTTGCGAAGAGAGAGAATTCACTCAACAAGCATCTAATGACTATCTTCTATGTGCTAGACTATAGCCCATAGAAGTGCTATATAGCCAAGTATAGTATACTTGGCTATGCTATAACACAGAGGTTAAGCAGTATAACACGGAGGTTAAGCAGTATAACACAGAGGTTAATCACATGGATTCTGGAACCAAGCTTCTTGGCTTCAAGTCCCAGCTCTTCTATTAGTCATCTGATATTGGTCAAGTTACTAAACCTCTCTGTGCTTCAGTTTCTCCACTTGTTAAATGGGAATGATCAATGTTGAATGGTGTTTACCTGACATTTTGTAAGGCTGAAATGAATGAATGTGTGCAATGTATTTACCGTATTTCCTGACATACAGTAAGTGCTATATACAACTTAACTATTATTATAATTACAGTTAGTTTTAAGAATACGATGATGAGCAAGACAAAGTCTGTGTCCTCAAAGAATCTAATGGAGAAAAAAAGAGAAACAAGAAAAAATGAATTATGATTATAAAGAAATAAGACTTTTTAACATTTCATGATTTATATATAATGATGGAAAAACACATTGAAAAAAGATCAAATATCAGTTATTATAATATACAAATGAATCTTGTCTTTTGGATTAGTGTGTTTGTTTCATCACTAAGTATTTACCTAGGTGCCAGGGGTATAGCAGTGAATGGAGATAAAGCCAGCTTTTAAGCTTAGTCCGACAATATTCTCATTGTTCAAGAGACTAAGAGACCCTCTTTGGAATTGCCTTCAACCTGTGCAGTTTGGACCAAAAAGGATGCCGTGCAGTCTGACTACCCCCCTTTCCTCTCGATGTCACTCAAGAGTATTTTGGAATGTTCAGAAGAGTCTCCCATGTGAACTCTGTGTGGTTCTCATTCTTCCAACACGGCGGGTCTGTCATAACTGTCCTTTCCTCTTGGTCTTCCTGCTTCTCTCGGTCAAGTCCCGCTCTTCCTTAGGGACCAGAGTCGTGTGTCACGTTCTCAAGAGCAGTCTCTCCTCATCACCCAAGCAAGCTTGATGGCTCCGGCCTCTGTGTACCACAATAGCTCACATTTTTTGTGGTTTTCACTGTCCTGTTTTTAGTAATTTTTCTGTTGGAATCACTGGCTTTCTCAATGGACATGAGCTTCCGGAGCATAGGGACCACCTCTTATTTCCCCTTGTAGGAGCATCTAGCATAGTGTGTGATCTAGCATAATCATTCCTTAAATGTTTGTTGAATCAGTAAGTTCCAAAAATATTTAGAATGGCAACATAGATGTTTACTTGGAAGAGGATAGTACTCTTTTGGATGTACAAATGCTGAAATATTTGTTTAGAAATCAGGTTACTTTGCAGTCATAATTTATTTATAAGCCTTTAGTATTACATGACTCATACATTACACTAAAATTTTGAACCTCCAAATCACACATACATGGGCTATAATGTCTATCGACAAAACTTTAAAAAATCTTTATTCAGAGAATCTTTCTGCTCTTAACCCTGCTTTAATTATATCATGAGATGATAATTAGACAACAGTGTGTCTGAAAGAACTGATTTTAAGGATATTAATTAGTAAATTATTTTTTTTAAACTTCTAATGATTTATTTGCAGCACATTAGTAAAATTTGGTAAATAGTAAAGCCACCTCTTATTTTAAGTTTTTATTCAGCTTTCTTTAATATGTAAATTTTAGTTGAGATAGGTTACAATATTTCAAGATGTCAGCAATTTTAAGCCATTATCAATCGAAATTAATCTCATTGGTTAAACTATTTTGCCGACTGTGTTCTCGAACCTATAAGTAGACACCATATTCTTAAGAAAAGTCGTATTTCAAATTAACTGATATATATCTCAAGAATAAAATGAAATAGATATATGTGACTTGGGCTTGTGCTGAGTCCTCCTTCTTCAAATTAGAGACTAAACGTAACAAGCTCGGGGCACCTGGGTGGCTCAGTCCATTGGGTGTCTGGCTTCATCGGGTCATGATGGGAGAGTCCTGGGATCGAGCCTAGCATTGGGCTTCATGTTTGGCGGGGAGCCTGCTTCTCCCTCTGCCACTCTCCCTGCTTGTGCTCTCTCTGTCAAATAAATAAAAAATTTAAATTAAATAAAATAAATAAAGGTAACAAGCTCTTCTAACACTTTTCTCTTACTATTTCCATATCCTCCATTATACAGAAAAAAACAGAGAACTTTGTACAACAAAGCACCTTTTAAAAACTAAAAGTTTTCTTATATCTTTTTCTAAATATAACATACTTACATTCTTCTGGTTTAAAATAGCAAGATTCTTGCCTCCTCCTATAGGCTACCCTTAATTAAGGAGAATTTTTAAAAAAGAAACCAATGAAGACCTTTTTTAAAACGCCAACCTCCATCATTTTTAGCAGAAGTTACAAAGCGAAATGGAGGGTGTTTCAAAATTTGATCTGCTTTGTGCTATATTTTAACCCAGGAGTGGGTGTTGCATATCAACTTTCAAAGAGTCAGGGAATTTAGACCTAAAAGAATTCTAGAAATCAGTTAATTATTTCGTAGGAGGTAAAAACAGAGGCCCAGAAACCATCAGTGACTGCCAAAGTCTCAGCCAGGAAGTAGCCAAACTGGAACTAGAGTCCATGCCTTCAAGGATCACTGACTTCTCTCCTTTGTGTCATAGTTTCCAATGTAACCTCTTAAGGGAATTTAGTCGACTGTCTCTATTAAACGTGGAATTAAGATCTTTCTGGTTCCAAAGTGAGGAAAAATAAATTTTTAAAAAGTTGTCCAACTTCCTTTCCTTTTCTAGGACAAAAAGGTTCAGGAATATTTTCCCCTCAAGTATAAAGAATCAGAAAATGAAAATAGGGATTGCTTCAGTTCTTTCTAGAAGAAAGCATGTATTAGGCAGAACATGGGACCAAATGATCCCCAAGGTCTTATGAGTCTTTGAAAACTGGGATGTGGTCCTGGCTTCTTTCTTTCAGGCCTTATATTAACTTGATGCTGCATACATAAAGGTTGACATTTTATTTTAATTAGTAGATGGCTTGCTACATAAATCAAGGTCATGTTGAGCTGACATCTGTATTTTACTATGAATTTTTGTAACGACTCACATCGTTGAGGAGAATTCAAAGGCAGAGAGAAAAATTTTTTTTTTCAGAGAGAAAATTTTAATGAAAGTATGGCAAATTTTGTCTCTGACTTTTTAATATAGAACCAAAAATATCTTGGTTAGAGATTTTGCAAAAAGAAATGAAGCTTTCTTTTAAAGAGTGAAATCTCCTAGTAAAAATATTTACCGTATTTCATAAATTCTGAGGTACTCAAATTTTTACATTTTAACATCTCAAATTAGGTTGCATCTTTCAAAAACTGTTAATGGGTTGCAGTTTAACTGGCAGTGTTTTTCCTTCTTTAGTGTTCTGTAAAATAATGGTATCTCTCATCAGTGGATGAAATCAGTAGGTTTAAAACATTCTCTTGGGGTTAGAGTCCAAATACGTACCTTTAATGGTAAACATAATATGTTGAATCTGTTTCCCCCCAGCTTCCCCTCACAGAATGGTTTCTGTGGCTCAGAGCAACTAGTACCACAGATAGCAGGGACTTTACTCTCTTGTACTTGACAAGTGGCAGGCGCCACCTTGGGCTAATTCGGAGACCTCCCTGCTGTTGTGTTTAAACCCACTCCAGAAGTAATCTGTGTGACACTAAATGGCTTGAATCTCCTGTCTCCTGTAGAGAGACGTACATTTTACCATGCATACAAAGCACTAGATGCCACAGCCCTGACTTGTCCAGTCACAATATGGTCACTCTTTAGATAATACTGTTGACGGACGGTGGTGATTTTCTGCGCTGATAATCCTGGTGTGCGATGCTGCAGCCTGAGGTGGACGGGGGTGTCACTAGGCTGGCTCTCGGCCACATAAGCAAGAACACTGGCAGGTATTGGTGTTCTCTGTGATAACCTCGTCCTGTGGAACCGGCTTCCCAGAACTAACACAGGAAATTGCCCAGAGTGACAGGAAGTACTACTGACACCTTGGAGAATCAGCAACAAATTAAGCATTCTAATGCTTCTGATCTGCATTGTGTTTGTTTGACAACAGATTCAACTCAGTCTAGCCCTAAACAGATTTCTTAACTGCCCCTCCTTGTAGATGAAAGAATAAACTATCCTGCTTATTAGCATTTATTTCCACAAACACTGTCATAACTCTGTGTTCCCTTCCCTCCCCTTGCATTTCCCATTTACTTCTCAATTTTGCAATGAAATTTGAGACCTTTTTCTTTTACTGCTTCTCATGACCCTTCTCTAGCGCTTACCATTAACAATAGTGACCATTTTTATCATCTGAAAGGGCCGTTAACCAGTGGTTGTCCTTTAATGGTTACAACTTCTTGGTAAGACTTCTAGCATTTGACTAAAAACAAACAAGCAAAAAACAGGGTAATATTTAGGAAATCATATTAAATAGAAGTGTTTTATCTGCTCATGATTTCTTTGGGAATGAAGGGTAGCAGAGGAAAGCTAGGTCTTTGCCCTATGAGCCTATGTGAAAAATGATACAGTTCACATCAACTAGTGCAAAGAAATACCATTCTTGATGTGGTTTGA
>CM052797.1:35250932-35314070 GCA_028533885.1 Nasua narica | reverse complement strand
TCCCAGCTGCCCTTTCTTTTCCCACACGTGTGTTTTCCACATTTCCACAACTTCATCCTTGCCCTTAGTATTCTGTCTTCCATTGCCCACCCACAGTTAACCAGAAACATAAAAGGCTGAGGAAGCCATGGTAGGTTGCAGTGAGTTCCTCAGAGGACGACATTAGGGGTCATTTCTTCAGTTGTCCCCTCCCAGTTGTGTATTCAAGGCAATGTAGGTTAGTTCAAATGTAAGAGGCAACACAGATGCAAATAAGGCAACTTCAGCCGTGTTTCTTCTACTTTTGCCTATTGTTATTGGCTAAACAGGAAGCTTACCTCTGAGATGTCCCACTTTAAACCACCACCCCCATTTCCCAGGAATTTGATAACAACCGCCAATGTTTCATGTCAGCATGAGGTTCTATGGAAGCCGTGGTTAGCACTGTGAGCTATAACATGACTGAGAGATATAAAAATGAATCAGGAGCAGCCCCTGCTCTCAAGGGGCTGCCAGGCCAGGGGGTGGTCCTCCCACAACCATCCTAGAGGAGGCGTACGCCGAACACGGTGAGGGCACAGCAGAGGGAGCAGCAGTGCCCCAGATTTGAGAAGACCGAGTCGTGGGAGGTGACACTAATACTCGTTACTCAGATCGTTTTCCTAAATTGAACATGTGAGAGTACGCGTGTGCACGTATGAGCAGGCGTGTGTGCACGTGAGACAGGTGTCTTCTAACACTTGAACTCCTCCTGCAGTCTCCGGCATGCTGGAGCACGAAACCATTCAGGGCGTGTCTGGCGTGAAGCCCACAGGGCTTAGAAAGCGAACCTCCAGCATCGCAGACGAGGGCACCTACACGCTGGACTCCATCCTCCGGCAGCTCAACTCCTTCCATTCGGTCCTGTGTCAGCATGGCATGGACCCTGAACTGATCAAGCAGGTAGTCAAGCAGATGTTCTACATCGTGGGGGCCGTCACCCTGAACAACCTCCTCTTGCGCAAGGACATGTGCTCCTGGAGTAAAGGCATGCAGATCAGGTGAGCAGAGGCCGGCACCTGCCCCGTTGTCCGGCCGCGGTGCTGGGGCCCGTGGCCTGTTGGCGGTCAGTGCACCCGATCCCAGCTGCCACCAGCCTCGCAGCCAGGGACGACACACAGGGAGCTGTCTCCTCTGGCCCCACTGGACCGCTCCACTTTCATGTGTGGCTGCTCCGGACTGTGCGCTTCAACAGGTTCCCCCTCCACTAGCTGGGAACCCTGCTCCCCCGACACTGACGTGTTGGGGGGAATGGAGAGAGGATAAAAAAGACTTTGAGTTGAGGTACTGTTTCCTCACCTTTTGTGTGTGTTTTAATTGTACATAACAAAATATTGAATTCTTTATAATGAAGATTTCTAACGTTTGATTTCCCTAAATTGTCAAAATTTATTTTGACAAAACACCTTTTTGTACCATGGCAGCAAGAGCATGTCTAATAGATCTCTAACTGGAAACATGCCCCTCTATCTTTTAAGAAAGTGTGAACTCAGTTTTATGGCCAGCTACTCCTCAGCATAACCCATTCTCATAAGAGAATTGATTTTTTGGCAAATAATTTATTTTAATTTATTTTAAGATTTCATTTATTTATTTGAGAGCTAGAGAGAGCTAGCGAGAGATCGAGCATGAGTAGGGGGGCAGCAGAGGGAGAGGGAGAAGCAGGCCCGCTGCGCAGCCGGGAGCCCAACTCAGGGTTTGATCCCAGGTCCCTGAGATCATGACCTGAGCCGAAGACAGATGCTTAACCAACTGAGCCAGTCAGGAGTCCCAGTAAATCATTTATTTTAAAACAGAATAATCACCAAGAGAGGATAAGAGGATCTCTCCTACTTAAGTCTTTAGTTAATCTCAGGAAACCTTGGCATTCTTTTCAAATTTTCCATACATTTGGAAATGTATGGAAATTCATTCTGACATACATCCATTGTGGTTAACATTAAGAGGATAATGCCTTCATTCAGGTATTTGTCTTCATTCACATTTATTTGTCTTTAAACCTCGGTTATGTATTTCTCTCTACGTGCGGACCACTGTTGTAGTATCACCCTGCTTCCTGTTTGCCTGACTGCAGCGTTCTGATCGTGGGTCCATTTGGCATTTTGGCATGAGAACCACTGTCACTTGGTTGACCACTTTTTGAAACCTCAGCATCTGTGCGATGTCTACATCTCTCGCCACATCTGGGGTCTCTGTGTCTTCCACTGCTCCCCCTGCCCCCACTTACCTCCCCTCCTTCCATCCCTGGACTGGCATAGGCCACTACTCCATCACCCAGGCTCTTCCCTAAAGAGCGCTGCAGCACAAGCTGTGTGGGAGCATCTTATTTTTCGTGACTACGTCGGAGTTTGACTGAAGGAGGAAAGGGCACTCGAAGGTTATCAGTTCTCTCCTCTGACTTGTGAAACAAGCTAGAAAGCCTTTTCGGGTCAGCTGTTCAGGAAGGACACGGCCGTGTTGGATGTTCTGTTTTGTCTTTCAGCAAGTTTTATTTTATAATTCTTGCTGTAATGGCTCTATTTCTACCTTCCATTGAAGTTAATTATATCCTCTAGTCATTCACTCTTATATAATTATGATTATAAACCTCGTGGCTATAATAAAATTTTAAGCACAGTTGGTAAGATTTAAGAAAATTGAATAAAAATACTGCCTGTCATTTTAACTGAGATTCCTGACGAAGCCATACATAAAAAATTAAGACATTTATGACAACATTCAGTAAATTTGCATTCTCTCCCTCTCTCTCTCTCTCTTTGGCATAGGTACAATGTCAGTCAACTGGAAGAATGGCTGCGTGACAAGAACCTGATGAATAGCGGGGCTAAGGAAACCCTGGAACCACTCATTCAGGCTGCTCAGCTCTTGCAAGTGAAAAAGAAGACAGATGATGATGCAGAAGCCATTTGTTCCATGTGCAGTGCTCTAACTACTGCCCAGGTGAAGCGCCTCCCCCTGCCGAGAGACACTGCAGCAGTCAGCAAGGGTGACCCTTAGGGAAGTGAGGAGTGCGCCCGGCCATTGCTCTTGTCTTTGAGCTGGCTTCACGTGTGTCAGAGAAGGCACTTGAGGACAGTGGCAACCGCACGAGGCAAGGCATAGGCATCAACAAGCCCGTTTTTCTTTTGCCAGTTATTTCTGTGCTGACTCCTGGGCTTTTTAATGTTCCTTACGTGTCTCGTAATGTAGACGTCTTATCTAAGTTATACATAGAATATGTATAGAAAACAGCTGGATAGAAACAAGGGATACTGTTAACATTTGCCACTTGGGTAGACTGAGAGGATCGAGTGGGACGCTTTTCCTTTTCATGTTGTGTTCTTTTGTGTACTTTGGTTGTTTTTCCAAACTTATACTGCTTCTTAAAATATACCGATATTACATTAATACGTCCATATTTTTAAAATTCACTTAGTAAAGTTAAATATGCCTTTAGACCAGTGCTGTCTCTCTCCCCTTATCCCAACCCGGCCCTGAGCAGAATTACAAACTATATTCATAGATTCTTTTACTTTTCCAGATTATAAGCACCCAGTGTGTGTTTGATAATATGCTGAAAACTTTGACCATTTCCTTCTCACAGATTGTCAAAGTGTTGAATTTGTATACTCCAGTTAATGAGTTTGAAGAAAGAGTCTCTGTATCATTTATTCGTACTATACAGGTAAGATCTCCCAGGCTTTCTTTTTCTGTGATTCACAAACACAGTTTTTTGAATGAAAATTTTACAGCTTATTGAGAGAAAATATGTTTTGTTATTGTGTCTCACTTTAACTCACTTTATCTCACTTTAACAGTGCATTAATTTTTCGATAACAGCTTATTAGAGAAAGGAAGCGATTTTAAAACATTCTTTATTAGTTGAGGACTTCTTGGTGGGGGAAAAAAATCTTTATAGATTCAAAGAACTGATGCTCTGTTTGTTGTTTTTTTAATCTCAGATGCGTTTACGAGACAGGAAAGACTCTCCTCAGCTGCTCATGGATGCTAAACACATCTTTCCTGTCACCTTTCCTTTTAACCCATCCTCCCTCGCACTGGAAACCATCCAGATTCCAGCCAGCCTGGGCCTGGGATTCATATCACGGGTCTGAAAGTGACGTGATGTCAAGGCAAACAGGGACAATAAGAACCCGTTATTTCCAATGAGCTACTGAACAGACATTTTTAAAGAGACAGCACTAATTATCTTTCCAACGAGAGGTTATTAACTGGAAATCTCCCTAAATACTTTCATCACCTTGGAAAGAACGATAGGCTTCTTTGTGCTGTGTTACCTTAATAGTGACACTCGCCCCGGATCAGTTAGGTATCCCGAGGTACATGCAGGTAAATGACAGAAGGAAGGGGGAAAAAGGGTCTCCAGCTTCCAGCATTTACTTTCAATCCTTAGCACTGCATCTGAGTGGTATGGTAAACATCTAAATTCCAAGTATGAGCTGTTGTTAGGAAAGCACGTACAAAGAGTCTCCCCTGCGCGGACCAGAAGAATTGAAAGAAAAATTGCCAATGAGTACATATCATATCAGTTCAGGAATCAGTTATGTTGATGTTGTCAAAGTGGATCAAAGAAATAAACCGGCAATATGTAAAGTACTTGGTCAAGTAACTTCCTTCTATGTGTCACTATGATATAGAGCTCTTAAGGGAATGTTGATTTGCCATATAGCATAGAAGTGCATTTGTACTGTAGTTTACTGAGCATTTTAAATTGCTGCTACATACTGTGTTCTTTAATATATAAGCGATATTCTTATAGGCACTACAAAGATAAGCTTCTCCTTTATCAACTCTGTTTACAATTCAGTCAGATCAGTTTTAACTGGATTATGTGCAAATATATACAGATTCACCTGCACACGTAGCAGACACTGGCGAGTCATGTAGAAATATGACAAAGTGTTTGACATTTAGGGATAGGATTAGACAAAGTGGCTGTTGTTGATGTCATTATTTATTCAGAATGTATTACATTGATGTGCTCATTAATTTTCCCTGGGTGGCTCTCACATCGGGGTACAGTGTTCTGTGAAGTGACTTATTTTTAGTTCCCAGGCCGGATTCCTGCACTGCATATTTTCAATACTGACAGGTTTTCTTTCTTCTTCTTCTTCTTAATTTATTAAGAATTAATCTCATTCACTATCTAGAGAAGATCCAGGTCTTGAAACCTTGATTATCCTATAAATTATGCAAAAGAAGGTGTATAATAAATACTATGGTTCCATTTCTTTAGGCTTTGCAACTTCTATAAATGTTCTCAGTACCACTAGATACTTTAAGGAGCATCACATTAGGAATACTTTAAGACTTATATAAGAACTATAAGAAGATGGCTAAATTTTACAGAGGATATGTTTCAATAAGACCCAAATCCTATAGGTTTCATTCTGAAGTCCTAACTAAGCATAGTCTCAGTTTTTCCTGGAAATCCTAGACAGTGGGTCTTTCAGGTTGTGCAAGAGCAAATTCTTAGCTTTCATTAGAAACTCTGGTTCTGAATTACAAACATAGATTGATATAACTTAGCTGCTAGGTGATCTATGAAAAATGAGATTAAAACATGTGCAATATTAATGGAAGTCAGTTTCAAATCATGATAAAGATTGTCATTAAAAGATTAACACTGTTAACTTATTTGGGCCTCACATTCCTCGTTTATACAGTAAGAGGGTTGGACTCTCCCACATCTGAAGTTTCTCTCCTCTCGGCACTCGGATCATAGAGAAACAAGGTGCAGTTACTCAGTGAGTTCACCCTTGAATGGAAAGATCAGTGTTTGATGCCTCTTAATCCTGGGAGATTAATTAAATGTAAAATCACAAGTTGGTGTAGCTATAACCTTTCTCAAATGTACATGATTTACATGCTTTTCGAAACTGAATTAATTTGGATGATTTTTACTAATCATGTACTGCTGTATTCAGGTTGGATACATTTATTTATTTGCAAAATCAACCAAAAACACTACTGATTCCATCAGGTTCTCTTAGTTTTCTCCAGTTGTCAATGTGTGTCAATGAACAATGAGCTCTTATAACCTTTTGGTTAGTACTGAATGTGCCAGAATACTGACCCATTGCATAAGAGAGATGCTAAAAAAAAAAGCCACCATGGTGTAGACTGTCCACCTCAGACCAGAAAATCCTCCCAGGCTCTTTCCCAGCTTAGTCCCTGAGTCACATGTCCTGTGCACCCCTGAGTCTTGTCAGGTCTTCAGAAGTACACTGTAGCTCCTACTGCATTGCAGCCCCGTGTCCTACCCCAGACAGGTCACGGCCTGAAACGTCTCTCTCTTGTCTCCTGCCTTTCTGCTGGAAAGTGCTGGAACCTCCATTCCACGCCTGGGCCAGAATCTCTCCTGGTCAGTGATGGTCACACCAAGATTCTACTGTTCCAGGCTCCAGTTCCTCCAAGCCTACCCAGGACCCCAGAGGGGGATCTCAATTAACTTCTCTTAGCAGCCTAAAGAACTGTAGTCATAACAAGAATACCTTACAACCAGGGAACCCCAAGACCTGCTAAACGACTCTGTGTGCTACTTTCTGGAGGATGCAGCAATAATCTGCTGACTAGGGCTTTCCTTTCGTCCCTCTGAGGACAGCTTACCCTCTCTCCACTCGACTTTCTCACCCAGCTTCAAACCTCCCTTCCCCAGCCCTCCAGCCGCCCGTTGCACCGTTCACTCTTTCCTTTCCTCAGCTGAACTGTACATCACATCTCTCACCGGCTCTGACTGTGTGCAAGGCAGTGAATGGAGTCAGTCCCCAGTTGCCCCCCTGGCCTCCCTTCAGGCTGACATTTGTCATTCTCACTTCTCGGCAGTACCTTCCTTAACATTGTCTCTAATTTGCTTTTTCGTATTTCCCCTGTGACACACAGTGGGACTTCAGAGAAAGATCTTGAAAGAACACGGTTCTGTCTTAACAGCTCCTTCTCGACAGTCTCCCCACTCACCTTACATACAGACTCAGCTCCCATCTTGGAATGCAAGGCTGGAAAATGAGCCATTTTCCTTGTAGCTTTTCTTAGGTTAAGACTTTGGTCAGCCAGACCTGAGAGCAACCATAGAGAAGGGGGAAGGTAAGATCCACAGAGCAATTCCTTTGGAAGTTTTGAAAAGTCTCCATGTACTTGACACTTCTGTCATCAAGTCCAAAAGTACAAAAAGATCTATTCCAAAACCTACCGAAAGGAAATTTGGGGATTCCAGTCAGTTTGTACGATTTGCTTTATTGCCTTTGTTTCAGTGGATAATTGAGAGTTGAGTTGGCTCTTTCTGGGTGAGTAACTATGTGTTATATAGATCAGATCCTTTAGTAACATATGAGGGCAACTATGAAAATATGGGGATTTCAGTATAGCGATTGATTGTTTTAAGAAATCACTCTCCTGGTAACCCTAGGTAAAAGAGCACCTGACCTATCCTGAGAAATCCTCACATAATATTCATATACTCACCTGCCTTCCAATCTCTCTCTTTCTCCTTCTCTCTCCCCCTCCTCCATCTCTGCCTGTCTCTCACCCACACAGTCACGAGAATGTAGAGTTCCCCAGGAGGCACCATCGAGGATCCTCTGGGGAACTTCCACTGTTTAGGATGAAACACAAAGCAAAAATGAGTGTGTGACCCTGACATTCTCTTGCTGAAAGCAGTGCAGACCAGGACCTTGCACCTGGCTATGCTTTTCTTAGGCGCAAGTCCTGTTACCTCATTGTATCCTCACAGCAGCGCTGGAAGGTCGAAAGGGTAGCTGCGACCGACCCTCACTTGCTGACGATAATGGGAGAAAGAGAAGGTCGGTGACTCACTGAGGTCACACCGCCCTCCCATGGCACCCCTTTCCTGCCTGCAGCTGTGGCCGCGCAGTGGACAGGTGGAGGCAGGAGACTGAGAAGTCTCCAGGGGAAATTCTGTTTCTCCTCCCACCCGCAGGGTGCCCTGGGTCAGCCAGAGGTGTTCTTTTTTTTCTTTTTCTCTTAACAGAATTGGCAACTGGCAGACGGGAACCGAGCAAGTGCCACATCCCAGGTTCTTTGTGCTAACAAGATGAAGTGCGCAGAGCCTGGGGGCTTTCTTCTTGTCCATTCCCCGCTTTGCCTAGGTTTGATTTTTATGATGAGTCAGGGCTCCCTCCGAGGGTGCAACACCCTGCGTTTAGGTCTTTAATTAGTAGCAGGCTGTCTCAACCTGCCTGGAAGTCTTGCAAGCCTCCCCAAAGTTAAGAGGTAGGTCACTCTCTCAACGCCCACTCAGAGCTGCACTAGAGCCCCCAGGGGAGCTGCGCAGCCCACGGCCACGCCCCCGGGCACCTTCTGAGGCCTGTCCCCGGGCAAGCCATAGACAAGTCTGTGCATCTGAACGTTACCGTGTGTGCATGCTGCCAGCGTGAACCCCGGAGCTAGGAGGTGTGCTCCCTGCATGCGTGTTAGAGAGGCTCCATGTATTGCTGTGGCCTCCGCTCCTGGATAAGTGCGTCGTGATTTCTGCTCAGGCTGTGCTGTGAGGACCGCCTTAACCCCTGCTCCCTTCCCTCTGAGAGCTGCCTTAAGTTCTCTGGAACTTCTCCTCTGTAAGGGACTAACTTACCTGGAGAAGGTATCTTGCCATGTTTCTCAAGGTTTTGTGAAGGTTTGGGTTGAGCGGGGCCTCCAACCACGAACTCCTTTCTCTCCTTCCTGCATGACTCTCCCTCCTGGGACTTTGCCTTCCTGTCTTTTCTGTTCTTTCCCAACAGGTACTAGAACTCAGCACCAGTCTCAGAGCCGGTGAATGTGGGCGGAGAGAGTGGTCCTGAGTTTGGGGGGCTTTGTGTCAGAAGGAAGCAAATGAACATATGGAAGAAATAGCTAAGTTAGCTTCTTGGTAATGCTTAAATGGCATGTTTTCCCCCCTGATCTTTTCTTAATACATGTAAAGGGTACAACTGTAAAACCTTCCACGGACATGCTTTAAAAAATTTTTTTAGGAACCCTATACTATATATTAAAAGTTTGAATGAAAACAGAGAAGATTTCTGTAAGTTCTAATCCATTGTATTACCCCAAATTAAATCAAACTGGAGTTATATACAGTAGATTTCTCAGTATATCAGAAACTGAAAGGTACTCTGTGAAATAGCTGCCAAGATGCATTTTATACATTTTTTAATTTTCTAATTTGGTGTAGCGAGAAATATCCATTAGCTTAACTTCATGAGTGTCATTAGCTTCCTAAAATGACTGAAAATGACCAATGTTTCCTTAGTATTGTGTTACAGCTTGAAATCTTTGAAAGAAACATGTTTTTCAAAAGTGGAAACTGGTATGTATAATTCAATGCTTGGTAGGTCAGTACATTTTCATGCATTTTTCAGTCAGTAGTTTCAAATATCTTATTGTTACCATATGTTATAAAACTTTAGCCTACATTTCAGGCTCTCTGAATCACTTGAGCAATTAATATTTTCCAACAAATGATGACTTTTTCCTTTAAACGTGGATATGTATGTTGTAATTTATGATTGGTGGTTATGTATTTGTTTTGGACTCCTGGAGTAATGTTCACTTTTTTTTGCGTTCTTGGAAAATTTAAATTGCTCTACCAATGTTACACAGAAATGGGCTCATCATGACATTTAACGTATTATATTTGGATTGTTAACCCTAATTATTAATTTACTGTGAAACTGGATATGCAGTTTAACTACAATGAAACTGAACTTTGCAGTTTTTCAAATATCATTCCTTGTTGCATCTGCAACAGATGCATAGAAAAGAAATTCTCTGCATAGAAAAGTAATTCTATATTGATCTACATCGAAAAACATGATACAGTTAATCTTTGAAAAGTTCGTAGGTAAAATATACATCCATTAGGAAAGAAGCAGAAATACTAAGAAGTGAAAGGCATTATCAACTAACTCTGGTTTTAAACTGAAACCGTCCCAGCATATCTCATGTAGAGCTTTTAAAAAATAAGTTAATAATTCACCTCATATCATGAAAAGCCTTTGAAATATGGGTTTTTGCCATTTATCATCTAGTGCTAAGATGAAAACCAAAACAATATCAGAATGACATTTACACTCTAAATTTGTAGTTGTCTAACGTTGTCCTTAGTAAATGTGCGTCATTAATGCTGTATTCTCCTAGCTATTATAGAAAATTGTTCAAATAAAGATATGGAAATAAAGGATTTTTGTTAGTGTCTTATAAAGTCACAGCACATGGAACACGAGACACACACCAACAGAGCACGTTCTGAGCTGTACAACCCGCCTTTAATATTTAAGAGGACAGAAATCATAGTGTCTGCTCCCAGATGACAATAGAATTAAACTAGGTATAAATGACGGAAAAGTAGCTGGAAAATCCCCAAATTTGGAGCTTAACAACACGCTTCTTCCTAAGAAAAAAAAAATGTTTTTTAACATTTATTTGAGAGAGAGCATGCACACCAGAGAGCAGTAGGAGCAGAGGGTGAGAAGCAGACTCCGCTGAGCGGGGAGCTGGACACAGGGCTCAATCCCCGGACCCTAAGACCATGACCTGAGCGAAAGGCAGATACTTAACTGACTGAGCCACCCAGGAACCTCTTAACAACACACTTCTAACATATTCAAAGAAGATATCTCAAGAGAATTTTTTAAATATTTGAAGTAAATGAAAATGAGAATTTATCAAAATTTGTTGGGTGCAGTGAAAGCAGTGGTTAGAGGGATATTTATAGCATTGAATGCATGCATGAGAAAAGAAAGACCTATAATCAATCATCTAAGCTTCCACTTTAGTCAACTTAAAAAGGAAGAGACTAATAAATGCGAAGTAACCAGAAGAAAAAAAAATCAACAGAAATCAAAGACATTGAGGACAGAAAATCAATAAGAGAAAATGGGTAAAACTAAAAGCTGGTTCCTTAAAAATATCAATAAAATTGCTAAGCCTCAAGCCAGGTTAACTGATGAAAAAAGAGAGATGACATACAGTAGATTAGTAGTTGCTTGGGGCTGGGAGGAGTTGGTTTTGGGGAATTGAGAAGATGGAGCGATAATTGAGAAGCATGGAATTTCTTTTTGAGATGATGAAACTGTTTTAAAATAAACTGTGGTGAGTTGAATTTGTGAATCTACAAAAACCACTGAGTTGTATTCTTAAAATAGATGAAGTGTGTGCTATAAGGATTATATCTCAGTAAATCTTTTTTTTTTTTAAGTAGATTTTTGACTTCTGTTATGATAGACTGAGAAGTTCAATAAATTCTCTCCCCCAGAAAAGACAACTCTGGACAAAAGTGTCAAAACAACAATTTTAAGGCTCTATAAATTGACAACATTATACAACAAAATAGTAGTGTTTATTCCTGATAAGCCACTGACCTCTGGGTAAGAACAGTGTTTGTCTGACAACATTGCTTGGGGCTGCTCCTATTATTCTCCCCTCACCCAGCTCAGATAGCCTGGTAATTCTACCAGAGTCAGGCAAGCTATGAAAACCAGCAGCTTTGCCTTTGGAGGGGTTCCCTTGATTTGGAAAGGAGTGCAGTAAAACCGTTCACCGAGCAGTAACGCTAGTAATCTCAGAACTGTGAGACAATACATCTCCGTTGTTTTAAGCCACCCAGTCTGTTGTACTTTTCTACAGCGGCTGTAGGAAAGTAATACAGTATTAATCTTAAGTATCTGTGATGAATTAAGATGCCTATTTTCATCCCCAGAGGAATCACTTTAAAAAAGTAACTCAAGAAATACAGTTCTTTTCAAAAGGTGGGAATTGCCTGGGTGGCTCAGTTGGTTAAGCAGCTGCCTTCGGCTCAGGTCATGGTCCCGGTGTCCTGGGATCAAGTCCCACATCGGGCTCCTTGCTCGGCAGGGAGCCTGCTCCTCTCTCTGCCTCTGCCTGCCTCTCTGCCTGCTTGTGTTCTCTCTCTGTTAAAATAAAATAATAAATAAAATCTTTAAAAAAAAATAAAAAAAAAAGGTGGGAATTAAAATGGTGCACACACACACAAAAAGCAAAAACAAAAACAACAATAAAAAACCCACTATCACGAAAAACATAAGGAGAAACAGAAACAAAAGATGTGAGCCATATAGGAAATGAAATGACAGTCATAACTCCAATCATATCAACAATTATACTAAATTTGAATGGATTAAACACTTCTATCAGAGGGCAGAGATTATGATGGCTATTACAACATACAGAGGGGCTAAGATTTAAAAAACTGACAATATCAAGTATTGATGGGGTTAGTAAGCAACTGAAACTCATACACTATAAAAGTAAATTGATGCAATTTTTAGTTTTTTTAAGATTTTATTTTTAAGTAATCTCTACAACCCAATGTGGGTCTTGAACTTACAACCCCAAGATCGCAAGAGTCACATGCTCTACCAACTGAACCAGCCAGGTGCCCCTAGATATTCCTAGTTTTAAAAGGTCAGATCAGCTGGTGATTTTTACTTTTAAAAAATAAAATAAAATAAACATTTTAAAAAATTATTTAAAGAAAAAAGCAGCTATACCTCTAGACTGGCAGAGGAAGAGAGAGAAACAAGAGTCCCCAATAAGCTAGAAGCCCGATGCGGGGCTCCATCCCAGGACCCTGGGATCATGACCGGAGCCAAAGGCAGACGCTTAACCAGCTGAGCCACCCAGGCGCCCCTCTCCAAACCACTTTATGTCTTTTTTTTTCTTTATGTTATTATTTTGGACAAGATGTACACAACATTGAATTCATCATAATCCTCTTTTTGTGGCACCTATCACTGTTGGTCTGTGCCAGGCCCTTAAAAATTTTTTTGGTTCCTCCTTTAATGTCAATCTCATTTCCTTCAACTTCATAGATATTCACTCTGGCATAATTAATGGCAACTTTGTCATTTATCACCCACACTTTTACTTATCTACACTTGTATCCATGAACAATATGTAATACTGCAGTTTTTTGCTAGTTGTAAAATATATATAAAAACCTTTGCTATACATCCATTCAACATTTCTTTTTATATCTGAGTTGATATAAGTAGATCACATCCATTCCTACTGACAGTTGTAGAGTATTATATGTATATACTATTTATTCATCTATTGATGGATATTGGTGAAAATCTCCTTTAATTTAAAACTGTGCTGTGATGAAATTTATTTAACTGTCTTGTTCATGACTATCTGGTAATTTGTCTGTGCCTAAACCTATTTTCAATAAATATTCTCATATTGCTGTCTAGAATGGCATATCCCTATAGTTCCCACCAGTTGTGTGAGCAAAAAGTTATTTTCTCACATCCTAGGCAGCATTTGATGCTGTTCATCCCAAATATTTTGACCAATCTGATGAGTATAAAGTGATATCTCCTTGTTTTCATCTGTATTTCTCTTGTTACTAATAAGAGTGACATCTCTTTATGTATTAACCAGCCATTAGAGTCTTCCCATGTGCAAATTGCCTATTAATTTCCTTGGTCAATTTAAAAAACTGGACTTTTAAAAAATCAATTTACAGTAGTTTCATATGTATCTTAGTTTAATATTATAGATATTAATCACTTCTTGGTTGTTTAGGTTGCAAATGTATTTCCCAGGCTGTTGCCTTTCTCTAAGAATGGTGTCTTTCACTGAACCAAAATCATTCCTTTTGATGACCTCAAATTCATCATTTTTCTCCCTATGACTTTGCTACCTTGTATCTTAAGACATTCTTTCCTAATCTAACATTTAAAAGCTGTTACCCTTCTTTTTTTTTTCTTAAGAATATTATGGTTTGGGATGCCTGGGTGGCTCAGTCAGTTAAGCATCTGCCTTTGGCTCAGGTCATTGATCCCAGGGTACTGGGATCGAGTCCTGCATCGAGGCTCCTTGCTCAGCAGAGCCTGCTTCCTCTGTCTGCCACTCCCCCTGCTTATGCTCTCTCTCTCTCTGACAAATAAATAAATAAAATCTTTTAAAAAAAATCCCGATGATTTAAAAAAAAAAAAAGAATATTATGGTTTTAGGAGTCTCTGGGTGGCTCAGTAGGTTAAGCATCTGCCTTCCGCTCAGGTCATGATCTCCGGGTCCTGGGATCAAATCCCATGATCCACTCCCTGCTCAGCAAGGAGTCTGCTTCTCCCTCTCCCTCTGCCCCTACTCCTCTCCCCGCTTGCGGACTCTCTGTCTCTCAAATAAATAAATAAAATCTTAAGCCATATAGGAAATGAAATGACCATAAAATGAAATGAAAGCCATATAGGAAATGAAATGACCATAAAATGAAATGAAAAAACCATAAAAAAAAATTATGGTTTTACCCTTAAGTTTTGATCATGAATCTATCTGGAGTTTCTCTTTTTTTTCTTTTTTCTTTTGGATACATCATTTGCGATTGATTTGCTTCCTCCACCACACACACAATGGGCCCATCTATTAAATAATCTTTTCTTTCCCACTCTGATCCTTAAGGCCACCATATAATATGGGGCCCTGCTGGTGGACTCCCTTCTGTCCCGCTATTCATTTCTCTGTTCCCATGCCAGTATCACACTGTTTTAATGATGATGGCTTTGTGATATCCCTTAATATGTAGTAAGGCAAATCTCACCTCTTTGGTTTTTGTTTTGAAGATTATCTTGGTTCTACATAAATTTTATTCCATATAAAATATAGAATCATTGTACAATTTTCTGAAAGTCCTCCTAGGATTTTTATTCCAATTTTATTAGGCTTATACGTTATATTATTAATCTGGATAGAATTGACACCTGTACAATATTAAAGATTCCCATCCACGAAAATGGCATTTATCCCATTTGGATTCAGGCCTTCTTTTATTTCCTGGTAGAGAAATTAAAACATTTTCTCCACAAAGGCCATTTTTGCTAGTGCAACCTGTTAACTTTATATGTTCACTGATGTTGTAAATGTCTTATTTTTCATCTTTCGTATTTTTTGAATGATTATTGCTCACATAAAGGAAAACAACTCATTTTTATATTTGATTTTGAATATGGTCACCTGGCTGAACTCTCTTACAAGTTCTAATAATTTGTTGACTCTCTTGGACTTTCTGTGGCAATGATCATATCCTCTGCGCTTTCCGGTACACACGCGGCAAACTAAGGAAGCCAAACCGGGAGCGCCTCAGAACACACCTGTTTCCAGCCTCTGAGAGCCAGGGAATCCAGCCTGGGCGGATGGCTCAGCACCCCCGCCAGGTGGACCCACTTACCGCGCCTCGCGGGTGGGGAGGAGGCTCGCTCCCTGCCCGCAGCCCCCGCCCCAGCCAATCGCGGCGCGGACCCGCCAGGCTGGCCGGGAAGGACCAATCCGCGGCCTCTCTCCTCCCGAGGCCCCTACCCCGGGGGGTGGGGGGAGGGAGGTGAGTAGTCGGCCGCTGCAAAACTGCCCCGGCAAGATGGCCCAGAGCTGATTTACGCGCCGGCCGCGCTGACGGTCCCTTGCCCCCGGGCCTCGGAGCCTCCCGCCCGGCCCTCGAGCCTCGCACCTTCCCGGCCCTCGAGCTGCCCTGGCCTGTTTCGCCCATGGCGGTGGCCGCGCTGTACACGCAGGTACCTAAGGGCGGGCCCGCGGGAGGGAAGATGGCCCGGCGCTACTGCTGACTGTACCTGGCGCCCTGGCCACACCTGTGCACCTGGCGCGCTCGCCGCTGGGAAGCGCCCCGGAGGGCTTGGGGACCGGCGGCACCAAACAGTCGCTCTCCGAGGGCTCTCTGGTCCCTGGCCGACGGGCAGGCGCCCCCCCGGGAACCTGGGTCCTCTCCGGATGGGAAGGCCGAGTGCTAGGGGCTCCCTTCCCGGGCGGGAGCTTCCCGGTGCCCAGGGATCGCGCCTCCTGCCTGCCCCGCCTCTTGGCCCCCTCCTCCCGAGCCACAGGTGGAATCAGAGTTGCCCACGGGGACACAGAAATCTCAGACCCGGGCGTTTGATAGAATCCATAATCTTCCTGACCCTCCTCGGAGCCCCTAAACAAGAAGTTTAGTACCCCAGTATTCAGGATGCTTTCTAGAATTTCTGAGTCTTCAGAAATGCCTGCACGTGCATTTAAGTTCATCTGATGTCCGAAGTGGCAGCTGCCTGGGCGTGTGAGGCAAGCTTCACCTGTAGACGTTGAGGGCTTCTGTGAATCCAGAGGTCACAGGCCCTTCACCTCACACACGTCGCTTTACAATTTATAAAGCACCTTTCACATACACCCTGATTCTGGGAGTCACTCTAGAGCATTTCTTGGAAACCATCTCTTCCCCAGGGCTGAGGGCTCCACCCGTTATATAGAAAGATAGCATTCTGGCACCCGGAACCTCCTAGGATGAGCTTGGCTAATTATTTGGATAAAAAATAATTTGAAACTGTTGGCCCTTTTGAAAAAGACAAAAACATTTGGCTTTTTTAGCCATAAAGTCGGATCCTTCCACACCCTGGTGAAGTAAAATCCATGGTTGCTAATATTCAGATGGCTGAGACTAGAATCTATCCATTTCCCTCCGACACATGCTTTCGGTTTATATTTAAAAAGACACTTTGCTATAGATACAAATGATAGTTATAAATAGTTATTTCAATGCTATTTAAGCAAACTTTTTTCTTCTACTTTGCTGAATTAGTAATGCAAGTACAAATCATTCAAACATTACTGTGCCCTCTAACACATTTCCATTAACTAGAGTTCTAAATGGGCACCATTTTAACTTCCACTATTCCAGAATAGTTTACCACTGAGCATGTGAGCCGTCAGATATCCAGCAGGGCTTCTGAGGTCTTCAACTTACTGGAGGTAAAAGAAAATTTTGGAAAAAAGCAATGCTTGGAAGATACTTTGGAGTACAGAAAACTGTTGATGATTAACCTATTTTAGGTAACATTTTTTAGAAGCAAAAATACACAGGTGTGAGCTTCTGTATCATCAAGTGCCTTACACCACAAATATTTTTAAATACCAACTAAGTAGCAGGCATAATGTAGGAAAACTGATATGGAAGAGTTTTCTAGAGAAGAGCTTGGATGGACAGAGAATCTGAGAATCCCAGAGCCAAAAGGAGCCTTGATGGCCATCCCTTCTCACTTTGTGTCCGAATAGGCACCTTTGTCCTAAGGCGCCTCTTCATTTCCAGGTGGTCAGTCGGTCCCCACGTGGTCATTTGCAGAGGTGGGACATCTGTATAGCTGTCTGTTTAGGTTTTAGAGAGCATGCTTTGTTAATGAGTTTTCTCAAACCGAAACAAAATCTAAGCCCTCTCTCTTGCTTCCCCACCACTTCCCCCAACATTCCCCAAGTCCACAGATCTAGTCGTTTGTCCTTGAAGGCCAGCACACAGGATTGACCTAAGTCAACATTCATGTCTGGGGACCCTTGGCCACCTTTATGTCCCAGGAGTGCTGCTTCTTTCCACAGTCTAAGCCACACAACATTTTAAAGCAGTCTGAACCCCATTTCTGCACCCAGAGGCAAATAGTGACACTGCGGCAGGGTGCGGCGGGGGGTGACTGTCCGTGGGTGACAGCCATACCACCCATGATCAGCAGGCTACCCCATTCACTCACTTCACACTTCACGCTGTTACCTGCCTGCCCCCTGTCAAATCTCCTTTCCTGCATACGCCTTGAAGACAGGTGTATTATCTCCCATAAAGCATCTGTTTAGCACTTTCTGTATTAAAACATAGTGCTTGGGGGAGGTTAGAAAGACTTTTTTTTTAAGTGATAGAGATGAGAAATGTCAAATAATTCAGTCTGCCGACTCCCTGAAGGGACAGAGTAGCCTGCAGGTGATAGAGCTGAGAAGGGAGGGTCATGGTGGCTGAAGAGTTAAGTTGGAGCTTTATACTCTGGTGCAGATTTTGAGCGTGGGAAGACAGGACCGGGGCTGTGTTTAAGGACGTGGGGTATGCCAGCCGTGGCCATGGGTCTCAGGGGGCTGAATTCTCAGGTCAGCCTAAGTATCGGGGAGAGAATTAGGGCTGCCATATTGCACAGGGTGAATGGAGGTAGAATCCAGAGCACATGCAGAGGTAAGTGACAATAGGACTGGACTGGGGCAAGGGAGGAACCAAGCATGACGCGGAGTTCAGGGCCTGGATGATTGAGAGCAGCGGGCGCCGTGGACACACTGAGGCACACCAGGGGGAGGTGATCTTAGGAAGTCAGGAGGCACACTTTGTCCCTGCAGGGCTTGAGGCAATGAAGGGGTTTCCTGAGGCCAGTGCCCTGGGTGGTTAGAGGTTGGTGGGGAGTTTGCACCAGAGTCTGATGCCCCAAAGGCAGAAATTGAAGCCCAGGCAATGAGAGCCTTGCCTCAGGGAAAGAAGAGAGTCAAGACAGTTCACGGGGGAACAGAATTATTCAGAGGGTCCCCGAGATGGAGCCAGGATAAGGAGGAGGAGGTGGGAGAGCTCACATGGAAGCCACAGGGAGAGAGGTTCTGAGAAAGAGGGGACTCCTGGGAGGAAGTTCGGTGAGAGTAGCAATTGCTCCCAGAGGAAGTGTAAAATGACCCGCACTTTCAAAAGCTATTTGGCAACATGCCTTAGAAAAGTTGAGAGCATTTCTCTTTGAGAGAAACCGGTTTGGCCATTCACTCTTTGAACTCTCTGGAAGCCCCGTCACTCTCAGACTCACCGACCAGCCACAAGATTCTGCCTCTGCATCTCCCCACTGCTCAGCTGCTCTGCAGACTTCTGGCAGCCCTTGGTGCACTGCTGCCCATTCAACACTCTATGCCTTGGCTTGCCGGGCTCTCTCTGCCTGAAATAACTGCTTTGCTCAGCAGCACCTTACCTTCCAAATTCAGTTTGAGCAGTGCCTCTTTTTTTTTTTTTTTTTTAGTTTCAGAGGTAGAATTTAGTGATTCTTAAGTTACATTTAACACCCAGTGCTCATTACATCACCTACCCTCCTTAATGCCCATCACCAAGTTACCCCATTCCCCCACTCCCCTCCTTTTACAGCAACACTCGGTTTCCTATAATTAAGAGTCTCTTATGGTTTATCTCTCTATCTGATTTCGTTCTTCCCTCCCTTCCCCTATGATCCTCTGTCTTGTTTCTTCCACATATGAGTGGAGTCATATGACGATTGTCTTTCCCTGATTGATTTATTTTGCTTAGCATCATACCCTCTGGTTCCATCTGTGTTGTTGCAAATGGTAAGATTTCAAAAAGAAATAAGAGGTATCCAAATCGACAAAGAAGAAGTCAAACTTTGGCCCTGCAGACAGCATGATACCTATGTTGAAAACCTAAAAGATTCCACCTAAAGATCACTAGAACTCATTCAAGAATTCAGCAAAGTGTCAGGATATAAAATCGATGCACAGAAATCAACTGCATTTCATTTTATTTTATTATTTTATTTTTAATTTTTTTAGTGTTCCAAGATGCATTGTTCATGCACCATACCCAGTGCTCCATGCAATACAAGCCCTCCTTAATACCCACCACCAGGCTCACCCATCCCTCACTCCCCTTCCCTCCATAACCCTCAGTTTGTTGCTCAGAGTCCACAGTCTCATGCTTCATCTCCCCCTCTAATTTCCCCCAATTCACTTTTCCTTTCCTTTTCCTAATGTCCTCAGTGTTATTCCTTATGCACCACAAGTAAGTGAAACCATATAATTGACTCTCTCTGCTTGACTTCTTTCACTCAGCATAATCTCCTCCAGTCCCATCCATGTTGATACAAAAGTTGGGTGTTCATCCTTTCCAATGGACGCATAATATTCCATTGTATATATGGACCTTATCTTTTTATCCATTCGTCTGTTGAAGGGCATCTCGGCTCTTTCCATAGTTTGGTGATTGTGGCCATTGCTGCTATGAACATTGGCGTACATATAGCCCTTCTTTTCACTGAATCTGTATCTTTGGGGTAAATACCCAGTAGTGCAATTGCAGGGTCATAGGGTAGCTCTATTTTTAATTTCTTTAGGAATCTCCACACTGTTTTCCAAAGTGGCTGCGCCAACTTGCATTCCCACCCAACAGTGTAAGAGGGTTCCCTTTTCTCCACATCCTCTCCAACGTTTGTTGTTTACTGTCTTGTTGATTTTGGCCATTCTAACTGGTGTAAGGTGGTATCTCAGTGTGGTTTTGATTGGAATCTCTCTGATGGCTAAAGATGATGAACATTTTTTCATGTGTCTGTTAGCCATTTGTATGTCTTCTTTGGAGAAGTGTCTCTTCATGTCTTCTGCCCATTTTTGATGTGATTATCTGTTTTTTGAGTGTTGAGTTAGAGGAGTTCTTTATAGATCTTGGATATCAGCCCTTTGTCTGTAGTGTCATTTGTGAGTATCTTCTCCCATTCTGTGGATTGCCTGTTTGTTTTGTTGACTGTTTCCTTTGCCATGCAGAAGCTTTTTATCTTGATGAGGTCCCAAAAGTTCATTTTCGCTTGTGTTTCCTTTGCCTTTGGAGACATGTCTTGAAAGAAGTTCCTGTGGCCGATGTCAAGGAGGTTACTGCCTATGTTCTCCTCTAGGATTTTGATAGATTCCTGCCTCACATTGAGGTCTTTTATCCATTTCAAGTTTATCTTTGTGTATGGTATGAGAGAATGGCCGAGTTTCATTCTTCTCTACATAGCTGTCCAGTTTTCCCAGCACCATTTATTGAAGAGACTGTCTTTATTCCACTGGGTATTTTTGCCTGCTTTGTCAAAGATTATTTGACCATAGAGTTGCGGGTCCATCTCTGGACTCTCTACTCCGTTCCACTGGTCTGTCTGTTTTTGTGCCAGTACCATGCTGTCTTGGTGATCACAGCTTTGTAGTAAAGCTTGAAATCAGCCAACATGATGTTTTTCTTTTTCAACATTTCCTTAGCAATTGGGGGTCTTTTCTGGTTCCATAAAAATTTTAGGATTATTTGTTCTAGCACTTTGAAAAATGCTGGTAGAATTTTGATTGGTATGTCATTGAAAGTATAGATTGCTCTGGGCAATATAGACATTTTAACAATGTTTAGTCTTCTGATCCATGAGCATGGGATGCTTTTCCATCTTTTTGTGTGTTCTTCAATTTCTTTCATGAGTGTTCTGTAGTTCCTCGAGTACAGATCCTTTACCTCTTTGGTTAGGTTTATTCCCAGGTATCTTATGGTTCTTGGTGCTACAGTAGATGGAATCGATTCTCTAATTTCCCTTTCTATATTTTCATTGTTAGTGTGTAGGAAAGCACCTGATTTCTGTGCATTGATTTGTATTCTGCCACATTACTGAACGGCTGTATGAGTTCTAGTAGTTTGGAGGTAGAGTCTTTTGGGTTTTCCATATAAAGTATCATGTCATCTATGAAGAGAGAGTTTAATTTCTTCTTTGCCAAGTTGAATACCTTTTATTTCTTTTTGTTTTCTGATTGCTGTTGCTAGGACTTCTAGTACTATGTAAAACAACAGTGGTGAGAATGGGCATCCTTGTCATGTTAGTGATCTCAAAGGGAAGGCTGTTAGCTTTTCCCCATTGAGAATGATATTCCATGTGGGTTTTTCATAGATAGATTTTATGAAGTTGAGGAATGTTCCCTCTATCCCTATACTTTGAAGAGTTTTAATCAGGAACAGATGCTGAATTTGGTCAAATGCTTTTTCTGCATCAATTGAGAGGACCATGTGGTTCTTTTCTCTTCTCTTACTGATTTGTTCTTTCACATTGATTGATTTGTAAATGTTGAACCACGCTTGCATCCCAGGGATAAATCCCACCTGGTCGTGATGAATAATCTTTTTAATGTGCTGTTGGATCCTATTAGCTATGATCTTATTGAGAATCTTGGCCTCCATATTCATCAGGGATATTGGTTTGAAATTCTCCTTTTTGATGGGGTCTCTGTCTGGTTTGGGGATCAGTGTAATGCTGGCTTCATAGAAAGAGTCTAGAAGTTTTCCTTCTTTTTCTATTTTTTGAAACAGTTTCAGGAGAATAGGTATTATTTCTTCTTTGAATGTTTGGTAGAATTCCCCAGGGAATCTGTCAGGTCCTGGGCTCTTGTTTTTTGGGAGGTTTTTGATCACTGCTTCAATCTTGTTACTAGATATTGGTCTATTCAGATTGTCAATTTCTTCCTGTTTCAGTCTTGGAAGCTTATAGGTTTCCAGGAATGCATTCATTTCTTCTAGGTTGCTTAACTTATTGGCATATAACAGTTGTTAATAATTTCTGATGATTGTTTCTATTTCCTTGGTGTTAGTCGTGATCTCTCCCCTTTCATTCATAATTTTATTAATTTGGGTCCTCTATTTTCTTTATCAATTGCATTTCTATACACTAACAATGAGACAGAAGAAAGAGAAATTAAGGAATTGATCCTATATACAACTGCACCAAAAATCGTTAAGATACCTAGGAGGAGTGCCTCCTATGAGAAATCTTTACAATCAGCTCCCCTATCTGGGCACCTTTCCCTTTGACTTATAAGCACTCGTTTTTTTTTAAGATTTTATGTATGTATGTATGTATGTATGTATGTATGTGACGGGAGAGAGAGACACACAGTGAGAGAGGGAACATAAGCGGGGGGACGTGAAAGGGAGAAGCAGGCTTCCTGCTTAGCAGGAAACCTGAGTCAGGGCTCCATCCCAGGACCCTGGGATCATGACCTGACCCAAACGCAGAGGTTCAACGACTGAGTCACCCAGGTGCCCACTCTTTTTTAAGGATTTTAATAATTTATTTGAGAGGGAGAGAGAGAGAGAGAGAGAGAGAGCATGAGCAGGGGGAGGGATAGAAGCAGAGGGAGAAGCAGATTCTCCGCTGAGCAGGGAGCCCGATGTGGGACTTGATCCCAGGACCACAGGATCATGACCTGAGGTGAAGGCAGATGCTTAACTGACTGAGCCACTCAGGCTCCCAACTTGTAAGTGCTCATTAACTCTGTGTCTCTCCCATTGACCACGAGTTTCTAGAGAATGGGGAATGGTGGGGTCTCAATAAGCATTTTGTGTGCATGCATGCATGAGTTTTTCTGCTTTCAGAAAGTGCTGTGAGCATGAAAAAGATGATGATGGTTGTTTTTATCTTGCAGTCATAGAACTCTTCTTATGTGCCAGATGCCATGCTCAGAACTTCATATGCTTCCTTTCGTCTGAATCAACGATGTTATGTGTAGATGTTGTTATCCCAATTTAACGAATGGCTCAGATTGAATGAATTGCCTAAAATTACATAGAAGTGGAGGAGGAGGCATGATTAAAAACCTGTGTCCTTAATACCCCGCAATACCACAACTGTGGTTCAGCCACTTTTACCATCCTCCTCCTCTTCTCCCCATTCTCACAGAGGACTCATTGGAAGTCCATCCACTTCATAGCTGCATATGTGATCTACGTGTGTGGGCTTTTTTTTTTTTTTCAATCTAAGACATTGGTAATCTAAGTGGTAAATCAGTGTTGAGGCAGAGAGCTCTTTGGCATGCCTCTAGAGATCTTTCTTAAATTGTTCTGGCTCATTAATCAGGATTCAGGTTATAACTGGTTTTAGCCACAGATTCACAAATTATATTACCTTTCAGTCATCTCGTTCTCTTGCTTGTGTATGAGGAACATCTTCAGGGAAGTTGTGCTGGAACTCAGACATGCAAGGTCAGGAGAAGCAGTTCAAGGTCTCTAAAATAAGGTCAAATTTCAGTTTAATGACTTTGATTTGGCTATTCTAAGAAGCTTTTAGATTTCTATGTATCATTAACAACTCTGGAAAATTAGATTTGTCCATTGTATTATATATGAGTATTTCAAAAGAATAAAAAAAATAAGGATATAAAGACTAAAATACCAAGCTTAGTCTTTTTTTTATTTTTTAAGATTTTATTTATTTGACAGAGGGAGAGAAAGAGCACACATACAAGCAGGGGAAACAGGAAACAGGGGGCAGAGGCAGAGGGAGAAGCAGGCATACCCCCCCAAGCAGGGAGCCCAATGTGGGGCTCAATTCCAGGACCCAGGGATCATGACCTGAGCCAAAGGCAGACAGTCAACCAACTGAGACATCCAGGCCCCCTCCAAAGCTTAGTCTTTAATTGGTGCAACTAAACTGAGAATTTGAATTTTTGTTCAATAGATGTTTATGGAGTGTAGCTATGGGGAAGTCATTGTGTTGGGTTCCAGAGTACAAAGACAAGACTCTTGAAGCTCAAGTGCCAGTGGAGAAGATGGGAAGCTACCTAGAAACCTGGGGAAGGGGCAGAGAGAGAGCTCTAAAGAGGCAGCATTCACTCCTGTTTGGGGTAGAGTGTTGACAGGGTAAGTGCTGCCACGGAGAGAAGTTGTGAGCTGAATCTTGATGTCTCAGAGCAGTTTGCTTACTGGCAGCGAGAGGAGGAGTGGCACTGGGGGTAGAAGGAAGAGAGCCAAGGAAGGCTTGGAATGTTCTAGAAACTACTAGTGAATTGGGTGACAGCAGGCAGAGGGTGGACTGAAGCGGGAGGGAAGTCTGACTAGGAAGATGGGCCAGGACAGTGGCTCCCCACGCCTGGCTGTTCATCAGAATCGATAAGGGAGGGGGAGTCTCAAAGCTTTCATCTCACTGGACCCCACCCATGGAAATTCTGATTCAGCTGTCATGAGGGAATCTGTATGTCCACAGAAACCTGGTGTTCCACCTGGTTGAGGAAGCCCTCAGCAGACTGTGGCATCTGTCAGGAGAAGATTGGTGGGGGCTGGGTGGGTGGGGGGAGCTGATCGATGGCCATGACAGTGGGGGTGGTTAGGACAGACAGGTGAGAGTTGTTTAAGATGTAGGCTTTCCAGCACCTGAGGTCCATTTGGTTGTTGGGGGTGGAAGGAGGGAAGGGGCCCCAACATAGTCCCAAGCTTCTGACTAGACAGTCAAGAGAACTGAGGAGGATGAGTGGGTTTGGGGGTTACATAATGATCATTAGAACTTGGAATCTGTGAGCGTCTAAGGCCATTTAGGGGCCAGCATCTGGACACCATTGGAAATGTGGTCTAGACCTGTTGAGAAATCTGGGCTGGAGGTATCAGGCAGACAGGTGGCAGGGCAGTCCCCAAAGCTGTGGGAGTGGAGGACACCCTAGAGAAAGCCTGTCAGGAAGAGGGGCTGGGAGGGACACTGGGAGACAGAGGGGAAGCTGGGGAGCCTGGGCAGGGCTTGGAGGACAAGGGAGGGGGAGGAGAGGGAGGGGAGGGGAGGGAGGGGGGACAAGGGAGGGAGAGTCAATTCTGGTTGACTGAGAATGTGGAGATTCCCTTACTGGTCCAGCGAGCTGCTAGGAAGGAAACTTGTGGTGCTCTCTATTCCACGTCAAGTCTTCAAGTCCTTTTTGTGGCCAATAGACAGCCACAGATGCCTTCAAATAGGCAGACCGCAAGAAAAGATGCCCTGTCCTCTGCTGAGCACGGGGGGTGCGGTGTGTCCCCAAGGACGAATCACTTCCCCAGGGTTATATGCTCCTGAAGCCTTTGCCTCACTGTCACACCTCCCTTGGCTTGGAAACTGGGGGACACACCGTTCCCCTCCGTGGGAGAGCGTTTGAAGACAGGCACGGGAGGCGCGCCTCTCTGCTCTGCTGGCCCCACAGCAGGCCTGTCCCTGGCGGGCTTGGCAGCTGTCTGAGTCTGGAGGCTCCTGCTGCACAGGAAGGAGTCACACCAGGGAGGTCACATGAGAGCTGGTCACATTGTTTGCACGGGCTGCTGTTTGTCTAAATGCTGCAAAGTGAACCCTTCCTCCCCGTTATAGCATTAAAGCCTGGCTCCATGGGTCAGAGAATGTGAGGAAGGAGGGAGGGACCCAGTGGGTGTAACTGACATGGAACCGGGTAAACTTTGTCATGTTTACTTACCAGGCTGGGCTGCAGCTACGGGGCCCTCAATGACTAGCAGCATTGCTTAGCGGAGGCTCCAGGCCTGGCGGGTGTGGGAGGCCTGGGGAGTCAAGGGCCATCCAGGCCATTTGTTTTTCCTGCACAAGAGAAGCAGACTTTTTGGTTCCAGATGTCCTAATACTGCCTTTCATTTAATATGACTTTTGGCCACGATGAGCCAATGAAACTAATCAGCCTTTGCACTCTCAAGTAAATGGTTGCAGGTGAGAGTTCAAGATTCTTTTGTTTTCTTTTAAATATTTTTATTTATTTGAGAGACAAACTGAACGGGGGGAGGGGCAGAGGGAGAGAGAGAAGCAGGCTCCCCGCAGCAAAGAGCCCGAGGTGGGACGTGATCCCAGGTCCTGGAGATCGTGACCTGGGCCAAAGGCAGATGCTTAACCAGACTGAGCCACCCAGGCACCCTGAGAGTTCGAGATTCTTTTCAAAGCCAGACTCATTAAATGAACAAGTAGTTCAAAGTAGGACTTGCAGGCCTTGACTCCACGGGGTCCTGGCTTTGGTGACTTTGTGTGGTGTGACCTCCCTGGGCTCAAGTTTTGGGGTCAGTAAAGCCAAAGGCTTGGATTGGCGCAGTGACTTAAACATTACTTCTCAGAACTCCCGGCTTCCGTGGGAGGACGCCAGGACACCAGCTGCGGCGCCCAGCTCAGAGCCTCCTTGGAGCGCCTCCACTGTTCTGTCTCACATAGGAGGCTGCCCCCATTTCATTTGAAGGAAGCCCTCTGTGGCTTTAAAAAGAACTTTGACCAACAACTTGGAGTAAATGATCTCCCAGGACCCTTTCCATTCTAAAATTCTCTAGTGGCTGGGGCGCCTGCATGCCTCAGTCGATTGAGTGTCCGACTCTTGATCTCCGTTCAGGTGTTGATCTCAGGGTTGTGAGTTTGAGCCCTGTGTTGGGCTCCACGCTTGGCTTGGAGCGTACTTAAAAAAATAATATAATGAAATAAAATTCTATAGTGGCCAACTATAGATGGCCTATAGATCCCAACTATTGATGCATTGGGATATTCCATTAATGATTTCACTTATGAGGTTAACAATGATTTTCATGGCAGACCTGAGGTAGGAAGTGGTAACGCATGGCAACAAGTATGTGTGGAGGGAGGGTGGGTGTGCCTGTGTGTTTATGAGGCTTCTGTCCACCTGTTTGGATGGACATGTGTACCTAAGTGTGTATCATTGCCCTTCAGGTCATTCTTCCATTTTCTCTGTCCCTGTGTCTGACGTCTTAGCCATCCCGTGACTCATTTCAGCAAACTCCTGCGAGCTCCCACCTAGCCATCAGGAATTAAAGCAAACCAAATAAATTAGGGACTCATGACAGGTACCCAGCTGACGAGATACATATGTATTTCTTTGCTTAAATAAGTCAATTTATATTAACTAATAGGTAATTAGATGTGCTCCTTAATCAACTTTGTCCCAGTCTAGTACTGGCATTCTGAAATTTGTCTTATACTTTTCTTTCTTTCTTCCAACATCATATAAGCATACAGTAAAGTCGAAAGGACTTTATGGGGAACATCTGTCTTACCACCTAGATTGTACCATGAACATTTCACCATGTTTGTTATCTGTCTATCTTCCTGTCCTTCTATCCAGCCCTCAGACCATCTTATTTTTTGAGGCATTTTTAAAAATTGTTTATTTATTTGTTTGTTTGTTTTTTAAAGATTCTATCTATCTATTTGACAGAGAGATCACAAGTAGGCAGAAAGAGACAGGGAGAAGCAGGCTCCCTACCGAGTAGAGAGCCCAATGTGGGGCTCGATCCCAGGACTCCAAGACCGTGACCCGAGCCGAAGGCAGAGGCCTCAACCCACTGAGCCACCCAGGCGCCCCTTATTTTTTTTTAAGATTTTATTTATTTATTTGACAGAGAGAGAGAAATGACAAGTAGACAGAGAGGCAGGCAGAGAGAGAGGGGGAAGCAGGCTCCCTGCTGAGCAGAGAGCCTGATGTGGGGCTCAATCCCAGGACCCTGTGATCATGACCTGAGCCAAAGGCAGAGGCTTTAACCCACTGAGCCACCCAGGCGCCCCTTTTGAGTCATTTTACAGTAAATTGCATATATCAATACATGTCCTTCTAAATATATTAGTGTGTCTATTGTTAAGAGTTTCATATTTGTTTAGTTCTTTGTGTGACATTTTCAAACAGTGAAACACCAGTCTTGTGTCTGTGTTCTGTGATGTTTGAAAAGTACTTACCACCTGCGGAACCCAAACCCCATCAAGGTATAGAATGTTGCCATCAGATACCCCAGAACATCCCCTTGAGAGCCTTCCCACTCACTTCCCAGCCCCATCCATCCCCAGAGGCAATACTGTTGTGATTCAACCCCCCCTTACGTTAGTTTTACCTGTCCTAGCACTTTAAAGGGGTTCCTAAAGAAAGTACTCACTTGTGGAACGCTTCTTTGGCTCTGCCTCATGGTTTGGAGATTTGTTCACATTCCTGCTTGTACTAGCACTTGATTCTTTTTATTGGTAAGTAGTATTCCATTGTATGAGTATACCACAGTTTCATTTGTCTTTTAATTCATTCTCATATTAATGGGCATCTAGTTTGTTTCCAGTTTTGGGCCATTGTGAATAAAGTTACTATGACGACTCATGTACAAGTCTTTTTGTGGATGTATATTTTTGATATTTGCCTTTAAAGATGATTTATTCTGAATATAAAAGTAAAATATACAAATTGTAGAAAATACATAGAACCGTACTGAGGAAAATCAGAATGTCATAATTTTATCTCTTGGAATCTTTTTGTAACTCAAGACTCCTGAAGGTACAATCCTTCAACACAAAGGAGTATTTCCTCACACTCAGAAGGCACGGGAAGGCCAGTGGCTCGAGGAGCAGAGGGATGCAAATATGCACATTTGCACCTGCAGCTCTGGGTTAGAGGCTGGCTGGGTTAGCAGGAGGACCATGGTGACTGAGAGCAAATGCCTTTCCTTCTTGGCAACCCAGCATGTACACACAATAGATGCTTAGCAAGTGTGGATGGAATGAACGAATGGATGAATGGATGAACAGCCCTGCAAGACAGTGTGAGACGTGGGGTCTGGGAGGAGGAGCAAGAGTAGTCCATGCGTGCTGCCGACAGGAGGAGAGGAATTAACCGTGGGCCCTGTGACAGACATGGCAGCCCCTTGTCTCTGTCTTGAGCAGCGTTCCGGTGCCTCTGGTGAGTTGTGGAGAGTGAGCCCGTCCCCTTCCTGCGTGCGAGTGTGAGTGCTAGACACGCAGGTTGGTCGGCTCGGGCTGCCTTACAGTAGCCTGTGGCCTGTGGGCTTAAACGCAGGTGCTTATGTTCTCACGGTCACGGAGGCTGGGAAGTCCGAGGCCGCAGACAGCTGCCTTCTCTGTGAGGTGCGTGCTCACGTGGGCTTTTCAGGTGCAGGCGGAGAGAGAGTGCGGTGTGACCTCTCTGGCGGCTCTTCCTACAAGGACACTAATCCCATCCCATCAGGGCCTTCTCACCGCACTTAATCTTCATTATCGCTTAAAGACCCTATCTCCAAATTCAGTCGCATTGGAGATTAGGGTTTCAACATAAGAATTTGAGGGGGGCAGGTAGAGACATAATTCAGTGCATAACAATGAGGCTCTGCCTAAAGACTTGTATACCAACACCGAGTCAGGTGCTGCAGTCATCTGTTGGGAGTGGAGCTCAGCAGCCACATCTGGCCTTCCACGTTTCCCACAGTGGGAATCCTTGGCTGCCGACCATTGCGGTGAGACTGAAGTAACTCTGCTCCAGCAATACTTCCATTGCATCTGGCAGAGTGCTTTCAACTACATAGTCTAATTTAACCTCCCAGCAAATGTGAAGGAGATATTGTACCCATTTTATGGATGAGAAAAATGAGGCACAGGAAGTTAAGTGTCTGGCCCAGAGCCGCACAGCCCATCATTGGTGAACCAAATCCCCCTGTTTCAACTCTCATAGATGGCACTCAGATCTTCCCAAGAAGGGACTCATGATTTCCTTTCTTAGTCCCAGGCTTTCAGTTTTCAAAGTATATTTAGGAAGCTTTGGGAATTCCGTTGCCCATAAAAAGGAAGCAGCTAGGTCTGGTGCCTCCCAGACACAATGAAGGTTACCTCATAAGCAAAAGTTAAGTAAAAGTCTTCCTGACGAAGGAACTGACTGAGCAGACAGAAAGAAATCTCCGAGTCTAATTATCTCATGATCTGTGTTTTGTTTTCTAAATTCTGAAATTAAGCCTGTTTTATTCTGTTGGTCAGTACAACAGGGTATGGATTCCTGATCCTGAAGAAGTTTGGAAGTCTGCTGAAATAGCAAAAGACTACAGAGTTGGTGACAAAGTCCTGAGACTCTTGCTGGAGGATGGAACGGTAAGGGTCCTTGCTGGCCATGGCTGCCACAACGTATAAAGGGGTAACTGGGCCATGTGTGGAGGGGGACATATGGTCCCGTGGGAGTGGCCAGCTGGTGCTATGGATCCACTTCTGTTGTGCCGCACAACATTGCCCTAATGAAAGCATCAAGGGCCCTGTGTCACCAGGGCCTCTCTCTGGAGCGAGACACAGGAGACAGGTCTCTGTCCTATGCTGCATCCCCAGGGACTCAGCATGGTGGGGAGAATGCTGAAAAGTGATCTGCCATCTTGGTTTTATGGGTCTTAGTGTAGAGCCTGGGCAAAGATGAGAAACCTGGAGGGAGGTGGTCTGAGGCCAAGGCAAAAACCGGTAGAGAGAAACGTCACAATGGGAAGAGGAAGAGAAATAGAGGAGGGAGATAGAAAATAGGAAGGGAGAGGGAGGGGTAGAAGGACAGCAAAAGGGGATAAAGTCCGTCCATGGGTGGTAGAAACAGGCAAGCACTGGGACCTCCAGGGGGTTGTGCGGCAGGGTGATTGGGGAAGTGATGGGAGGTGGGACAGGAACGGAATGCCCAGCTTTGTGTGACATTGTGAGGAGCCTGTCCGTGCTGGTGGGGCTGGATCTCGTCAGCGGTGGTTCTTGTGCTCCGGGGTGCCTGTGTGCAGGTCTTCCCAAAGGCCAGAGATGTCTTTTGATTGTCAGCTCCAGCAGATTTTACCGTGACTTTAAGTATCTATCATGAGTGTCCTTTGCCCCCATAGCCCATAGCTGTAATGACATCCCACTGGATCCATAGCTAGGGTGACCTTATTTTTTAGCTTCAAGTCCCTGGATGCAGAGCTGGACAAAGGATTCGTGTTCTATCTGGATATTAGAGTTGGTGCAGGCACTGTCATATGAATATTAAAATGCTGGAAATTTTGAGTCATGCACAAGGTCTCTATAGAGACAGGACACAATATTTACAATCAGACTATCGTGGATTTGGGAATTGTTTCCTGAGGTCCTGGGAAGGGAGATGAGCATGTGAGCATAGCGGTTAAGGGCACTCCCTCAAGAATCATACTATGGACTCAAAGCCTGCCATGGCCACTCTCCAAGTCTATAACCGTGAGCCCTTGGGTTTCTTCATAAGCAAATTGGAGTTCCTAACAGCATGGCAGTGACAGGTTTGCTGAAGATCAAATGAGATGATGTGTGTGTGTGCGTGTGTATGTGTGTGTGTGCACGCACACACATGTGCAGACTCAAGAGAGACTGGAGGGAGGATGCTGTGCTCTCATGGAGCCTGCCCTTTTCCACCAGTGGCTCCTTGCAGCCTTGTTGAGCACGTCTCAGGCACGGTTCAGGTTCTCATTAGAGGGCGCGTGGCTCCGGGAAGGCAAATCTCACAACTGCAGCTGCCGTGGCCAGTTGCTGCTTTAGTCATATCAGCAGGGCTTTGGATAGCGACATGCCTGGCTCTGAACGCAAGCCCAGGAGAGGCAGGTAAGAGGGCAGGCAGCCAGACTGCTCCTTAGCTTAACCCCTCTCTTCCATGAGGGACAAAGTCTGTTTTGTGCCTCCAACTGTTCATCTATGTTCTTTACATTCTGTCCTTCCCCCAAGGAAGGGAAGACTCTCTTCTTTTTCTCTCTCTGTCTCTCTGTCTCTATCTCACACACACACACACACACACACACACACGCAGCAGCTGAACTTGGAAAGGAGGTATTGATTTAAACTGATAACAGAAAAACTCAGGGAAAGAAAAATCATGTGAGCAGCATTTTTCTTGATTTTATTCTCGAAGTAAAACTGTATAGATTAAGAATATTCAAAAAAAAGAATATTCTCCGTGACCTTTATCTTCCATCACTCACAAAAATTAACTCAACATGAATTAAATGAATTAAAGATCTAAATGTAAGACCTGAAACCACGACACTCCTAGAAGAGAACATAGGAATAAAGCTCCTTGACATGACTCTTGGTGATGCCTTTTGATTTGACACCTAAAGCACAAGCGACAAAATAAAAATATAAGCAGGTGTGACTACATCAAACTAAAAAAACCTCTGCCCAGCAAAAGAAACTATCCACAAAGTGAAAAGACAGCCTGCAGAAGGGGAAGAAATGTTTGCAAACCATATATTTGATAAGAGGGTATTATCCAAAATATACTCATATGTGGAATTTAAGAAACAAAACAGATGAACATAGGGGAAGGGAAGGAAAATAAGATGAAAGTTGAGAGGGAGGCAAATCATAAGAGACTCTTAACTATAGGAAACAAACTGAGGGTGGCTGGAGGGGAGTGATGGGGGGATGGGGTAACTGGGTGGTGGGCATTAAGGAGGGCATGTCATGTGATGAACACTGGGTGTTGTATGCAACTGATGAATCACTGAACTCTACCCTGAAACTAATATAAAACTTTAAGTTTTAAAAAATAAAAATGTTGCTGAAAAAAAAAAGAATTCTTAAAACTCAATAGCAGAAAAACCCAAACCAAACCAAACAAAAAAAACAACTAACAATGGGCAAAGGACCTAACCAGACATTTTTCTGAAGAAGACATGCAGATGGCCAACAGACACATGGAAAGGGGCTCGACATGAGTAGTCATTAGGGAAATGCAAATCAAAACTACCATCTATATATTCTCGTGCCTGCTGGAATGGCCATCCTCAAAAGGGCGGATAGTAACAAATGTTGTGTGGATGTGGAGAAAAGGGAACCCTGGGCCCTGTTGGTGGGATTCTAAATTGTACAGCCACTATGGACTCGGGCTTCAGAGCCATCCAGATCCGTACAAACTGTGTGAGCTTGGGCCAGGACCTTCACCTCCCTGGAGCTGCCTCCTTAGCTGTTAATTAGAGTGGACATGCCCTCCTTGGAAGGCATTCTTGAGGAGCGCTGAATACTTGGCAGGGGGTCTGCACAGTGGACACTTGTGCGGGGGCGGCCAGGTCATCGTGTGGAGCTGGTTCAGGACCGGGGATCGAAAAGAAGGCAGCCTAGGAATCTGGAAGGGAAACAAGCCTGCCAGGTGACCTTGCTCAAGTCACTTCCCCAGGCTGTGAAGTGAAGAAGGTTAGGGCAGGTGGTCGTCATGGACACCACAGGGCTTGCCAAACTCTCCTTCGTTCTGCTCCGGCAGCGACTGTCAGAATCCTGGGCGAAATCCAGTGGAGGAGAGACCATCCCCAGCAAGTTACTTAGCCTCACTCAGCGCAGGGCCGAGGATGACAGGAACAGGCAGCCTTCAACTCCAGACCCACCGGGTCCTCTCAGAGAGAGACCGTCACCCACAAGGGCTCCTTCAGATGCGTCTCACTGCCCAGCGGGACCCTGTTTTCACGCAAAACATTCATGGTGCTCAGCATCTAACCTACGTACAAGTGGACCCCCCTGTGGTAGAGCTGGGGGTGGCATGCCCAGGTCCCTGCCCATGTGGCTTCCCTGTCATCTCTCACTGAGCCTTCCATGAGGTCTTGTAGCTCCACCCAGTCTTTCCACAGATGAGAGAAGGGTCCGGAAAGGGTGCGTGACTTGCCCTAGGGCACATAGCCGATACCCTGGTCCCTTGGCTCCCATTTCCCAAGAGTCAGTCATGGAGATGATTTTCTCTTTGCCCTGCATAAGTTTGTTTTTCAGGGTGTCCGGGATCACTCCAAAGGTGGGGGGCGGATCGGACAGAGGATAGGAGTTCAGAAACACCTAGAGTCTTTCATTTCTAGAACTTTAATTTCATCTTTGTCCACAGGAGCTAGATTATTCCGTTGACTCAGAATCTCTGCCTCCGCTTCGGAACCCCGACATCCTCGTGGGCGAGAATGACCTCACGGCCCTCAGCTATCTCCACGAGCCCGCGGTGCTCCACAATCTCAGAGTCCGCTTTGCAGAATCCAAACTCATTTACACCTACAGCGGTAAGGAGGGCGATTCTAAGAGAGCAGAACTGACCCAGAAGCACCATGCTTGCTGTCTAGGGCATCCCGAGTACCTTTTATGTCATGTTCACATTAGAAATGTTGACTTCTGCCAAAATGTACACTCGGACCTAGACATTTGCCCAGATTTTTGTCGAACAAGCACAGACATTTGATCTTCAAGAGTCTGTTGTAAACAGAAGTGATCAGACTCCCAAGAAAAATACAACTGGATAAAGTTTGTGTTTGAGTTTCTCATTGGATTTAATACATTTATGACTTATTCTGGGCAATGATGTTATCATTATACTTACATTGAGAACTGCAAGAGCTTTCAGTTTGAGGGCATTCCCATCTGCCATCTCCTCCAACCCTGACAGTCGCCCAGAAACGCGGGTGGCGTCCACAGGGAACTGAGACCCAGAGCCTTACGTGACCTGCCCCAAGTCACAGGGCAGGCTTAATAACTGGCAGAGCTGGGCTTGCTCCTAAGAACCTGGAGAAGCAGGTCACAGTATGACCCCCAGCACTGCTTCGGGCATCTTTCCCCAGGAATCATCTTGGTGGCCATGAATCCTTACAAGCAGTTGCCGATCTACGGAGATGCCATCATCCACGCCTACAGCGGGCAGAACATGGGCGATATGGACCCACATATATTTGCCGTGGCCGAAGAGGCGTACAAGCAGATGGCCAGGTAGCCTCCTGCTGGGCGGGGCTTCCTCCTCCTCGTCCAGCACCCCGCCCCCGCATGTGCCAGGCCCTCACGGTGGAGGGGGAGCCTCTGACATTGGCTCTTGTTAAAGGTGACCGTGGGTAGATCAGACTACCTACAACGTAGTCGCAAATGACTGCCTGTGTAACCTAGCTAGACCAAGTTTCCTGGTTTTTCTTCCTCCCAGGCAGTCAAAAGCCAAACCTGCCATTCTGGGAATGGCAGGTGCTTCGCTGGCAGTGCGTGTGGTCAGAGGAATATTGATTTCTTCTCCCCTGGGAGATGCTTAAGCTTTTCCCCCTGATCCGGGCCAGCAAAATCTTAAGATAGAGGAGCACAGGTTTTAGATGTAGGAGATTTAGAGTTTTATCCTTATTTTGCCCCCTGTGTCTTGTGTGGCCCCATGGAGTTTTTGTTTTGCTAGCAAACATTCATGGAAAGCCTCCCATGGACCAGGCACCGTGCACACGTTCCCATACATCAGCGTGGGTGCCCTCAGACCGGCCTGCGATGGAGGCGCCTGGGGAATAAGCTGAGATTTGGGGGTCACCCACCCAAGGCCACCAGCAAGCAGAGCTGGGATGTGTGCTCAGGGTTGCTGACTCCACACGTCATTTCTTTTTCCCGTAACTCTTCCTCTTTCAGCTTCGATGTCCCCATCTGTAAAGGATGAAGAATAGAAACACTGTCTTGTCTTTGTAGACCCTTTTGTGGTTTGCAAAAGAACTTTCCGGGCAGTGATCTCCTCTAAGTCCGGCAGGGCCCCCGTGAAGTATTGACCTGTCATCATGGCCCTCATCTCATGAACGCAAACCCGAGGCACAGGGCCTGGACTGCCAGCCGTTTACCACATAATCCCGGGCACAGCCTCTGGGCTCCCCCAGCTTTACTGTCTTTATCTGTGCACCCGACACTCAGAGCACCCACTCGCGTTTCACGGCTTATAATCAGGAGGAAAGAATGGTGGTGTGAACAGGTAGCGTGTGGTTCTCTCCTGCAAAAAAAAGCTAATGGGCTGATGGGCAGTCTGGGACTAGCGTGCCACCTCTACCCGCCATCAGATCCTCTGTCCCTGGAGTGAGGCTGTCCTCTCGATGGCAGGCTAATGCTTAGCCACCTCCTCCATATTCTAGGCGACAGAGTGTCAGAGGGGACGTGTGTACCCCTCCTGGTTAAGGAGACTTCCTAGAAACCCCACAAAACCCCTCTGCTCACAGCTCATTGGGCAGGACCTACTCCCACGACCATGCCTGATGGCAAGCAAAGCTGGGATAGATAGTCTGTCATATGGGCAGCAGTGCCTGCTGAAAGTTGGGACATAGTCTCTAACAAGGAAGACAAGGATGAAGGTTGAGTAGAGATTTACCAATTAATGATCAATTACTTGGGTCTCTGCTATAGCAAAATTCCTTCCAATAATAAAACACCCGTGGTTCTGGGATTTGCCCTGGCTCCCTGTAGGTCTCCTGGGCATCTCCGTGCTGGAAGTCCATGGCTCACAGGCTGATGGGCCAGGGCTGCTCCTGGGCATCAGCATTCTGGGCTCAGGAGCTGTAGGGCTGAGCCAGGGTCAAGATCAAAGAGCCCGTTTTTCTCTTGAGGGCTAACTGTAACAGTACTGAACATAAGGTAGGTTTCTGTTGGACTTGCTGATGCTAAACTGGGAGTCAGAAGAACCTGGCTTTACAGCCCCCTCCCTGTGCTGCCTGACCACAGGATACTGGGGGGCAGGGAGGTCTGTCACCACCTCCTCAGAGCCTTGCTCTTTCGGACAGGAGCCCTATCTCTGAGGTCCTTCCGGTGTTCACAGGGAGGCTGCATGCTCTGTGTCCTGGGTCAAGTCACTTTACCTTTTTGAGCCACTATTGTACTCTTCTGTAAAATGAGTATGTGGGCATAGGATTTTTTTTTTTTTTTAAGGCTTAAATGAGAATCCTTATGAAGTATTCATGGAGTGCCTAGTATATCCACAATGCTGGATACCTAGAACAGCGTTACAGGAAGGTTCTGTCATCATCTTATGATGTGCAAAGTTGAATACGTTTTTTAAGATCTCTGAAATAGGTAGGACATGTTGGTTTACTGAGCACATATGTTCCCGAGCATATTTTGAATAGCTGCTCTCCAAAATAATGTCTTGAAATGTCTTATGGTTATGTGGGGGTACACAGAGAGGAGTTGACCCGGGCCCGAGACGACTGTCTTCAGAGGCCCGCTAGCCCAGGGCTAGCCTATGGGAGCTTGGATATTAGGAAGTTTCCCACCCGGCCTAATTGATGAGAGTGACTCCCTGCACCTAGATTGTTTGTGTAAATGATGGAGTTCATGCTGAGAACCTACTCGCCTTCCGAGCGCCTGGAATTTCGGTATGTTCTCGGCCGAGGGTACCTGTGTGACCAGCCCCTGGCGAAAATCCTGGGCCCTGACTCTCTGAAGAGCTTCCCTGGTGGACAGCACTTCCCTCTGGGTTGTCATAACTCACGCTGGAGGAATCAAGTGTTTGTGCCTGGCTTCCTCTGGATTTGTCCGTCTGTGCCTTTCCCCTTTGCAGATTTACTTTGTATCCTTTCGCCTCTGCCAAGTCTTACCTGTGAGTATGGCTAAGTGCCGAGTCCTGTGAGTCCTCCTAGCAGATCGCTGACCAAAGAGTGGTCTGGGGGACCCTCACCATGGGCACAGAGCAGGAAACAGTTGTGTGTTCAGCTTGACCACATAGAAAAAGAGACTAGAAGGAGCGTCCCTGGCATGTTAAGAACAGTTACCTTAGAGTAATGACCCAGAGTTTGCCTTCTTTCCGCTTGTCTGCATTTTTCTTCCCGAGTATATGTTGCCTTTTTAATAGGAAGATACGAGCATTTAAAAAATCCTTTTATTTACTTTAGAAACAATAAAAATCAGTCAATAATTGTAAGTGGGGAGTCAGGTGCCGGAAAGACTGTGTCCGCTCGCTACGCCATGAGGTACTTCGCCACCGTCAGCAAGTCCGGCAGTAACACCCACGTGGAAGACAAGGTTCTGGCGTCGAACCCCATAACTGAGGTGTGCAGCCGGCGGGGGTGGGGAGCAGGGTCACAGGGGACAGTGTGTGATGATGGAGGGGTGGGTTGTTTTGTGTCGGTGTCACCTCGGCTAACTCAAGCCCTCCCCTTGAAAGACCATGGAAGTGAGGGCCGGGAAGTGCACCAACTTTCATGAGCTGATTGGGAAATATTCAGAAATTATTTTGCAAGCCAACTGTTGAACCTTTGGTAGTTTGACGTCAGTCATGGTGGGAATATATGCACTTTACAAATTGGCAAATGCTGCATATCAAGACCCTTCCTCCTCCCCTCCCTGAGAGCTGATCCGTCCGCCCAAGGCGAGCCAGGGCAGAGGTGTGGGCAAGGCCAGCCGGGAGGGCACTCAGGAGTGCCCTCAAGGGAGAAGAGCCATCTGAAAGGCTCAGGGGATGCCCAAAGTCCAACTCTGGTTGCTTTGCAAAATGGGAAAAGGATTAACTTAGACTTATTTGGAAGCACAGCAAAAAACTAAGACCATTAGATTCTTAGACCTCCTCTCTCTGTCTTCTCAAATCAAAATTATGAACGAATATTTATCAGACCACGTATTTTGTTTAAACCACTGTGTCTGACAATACAGGAAGTGATGAAAAAGAGCAAGACCCGCTCTCCAAGTCTTAAGACTCCTCTAACGTAAACATACTTTAAAGTTAAATGGAAACATAGATCACAATCTAAGCAATAGAAAAGTTGTCCAGAGGCACTGCCCAGTGGATAAATTTATGTGATTATTTGTTTAGGATTGCTCTCGCTCACTACATAGACGGGAAGCTCCAGAAAGGCAGGACCCTGTCCACTTGGTTCACCTTTGCCACCCAAGCACATGGCCCATAGGGACTCAGTAAATATGTGTCATCAGAAAGCATGATGACCTGGGCAGGAAGATTAGTTTGTGTGCATGAGAAGGGTACTTCCAGTTGGAGAGTGGCCAGGGAGGAGGAGGGGATGGGTAGAGGAGAGACAGCATTCCAGAGTAGAAGTAAAAAGCAAAAGTCTTGCCCAAAGCGTGGAAAGGCTGAGAGGGCAGTTTTTTGGTTGCGTGGAAGGTCTGAGTAGGGAATTGTAAGAGATAAGGATAGAAATCAGGTGTGGCTGAGGGACATGTTCTTTGAATTGAGCATCTGTAATATTCAGGGCGTGGATGTGTTGAGACACTTTCTATTATCTTAGGTCATCCTCCCCACTCTGCAAGATACACATTATTCCCATACTATAGATAAAGAAATTGAGCCTTGGAAAGATGAAATAACTTTTCTGGCATTGTACAGAAGGCGGAAAAGGAGCCTGGGGCCACGAAACACCAGAACCTGTGCTCTAGCTAATCCTGCCCCGTGTCTCAGTAAGAGGGGAGAGCTTTGAATGGCAGGCTGAGGACGCGTCCTACATGCTCCCTTCGAGCTCTGGACTGCCTTCCTCCCCTCCTCTCCCCTCCCCGACTCCCAACCTCCCTCTGCTAGTGAGACCTCTCCCCAGCATGCAGGATTGGATTTTATCGGAACTGCTCCAATAGTACTGATGCAAAGATCTTTTTAATGTTATTGAGAGGCCTGTGTTTTGTAGGCTGTCGGAAATGCCAAGACCACCCGCAATGACAACAGTAGTCGGTTTGGGAAATACACAGAAATCAGTTTTGATGAGAGAAATCAAATTATAGGAGCCAACATGAGAACTTACCTGCTGGAGAAATCTAGAGTCGTCTTTCAAGTAAGGATACAAATAGTAGTTAAATTTCCTTTTTTCAACCTTTTAAAGTACTGTTTGCACTTACGTACGCATTAGATGACCTACATTGCTCTGTGACTTGAAGAATAGAATTTCCTATCTTTCTTTTGTATTTTGGCTTATTTTTTTTTTCTGCTTCTTAAAAAACAAAAAATTGACAGATAGATGCAATATCAGTGGAGTGATATGAATCCGCCAAAGGGAAAAATTATGATTTTTGATTTTGGATCCTTAGAGTTTAACAATCAAGTTTATCTTTCCAGAACACAGAAACTTGTAGAAACAGACAAAGCTGCTAGACTGGCTTTCCTAACCAGGAAGGGAATGGACTTACAGCTAGTGGGGGGCGTTTAAGAAAAAGGCTTTTCTGTCAGTAAAACGGAGAAAATTCCATAGTTTTGGTCCAAGAGAGTAACGGTAAGCCTTGTATTTATGACAGGGAGTTTCTTAAAAATTTCATCTGTACAAATGACATTATTTTCTTTGCACAGGGTGTTTTCATTTAATAACATTTTTGCTGGGGTCCTTATCTGGAAGGTGGTCTTGAGCCAGCAGAGGGGGAATGGGTTGGGTCACAGTGTTATTGACCAGAGGGAAAAAAAACAGTAAATGTCAGTGTCCCTGAGAGCAGAATTTTCAATCCAGGCTAGCCATGTAAGACCCCCTCCATTAAACACCTTGTATTTTTACTTGTAAAGGGCTGGTGTAATTTCAGGACTTTCCTTTGTTTTACAGTCGGAAAATGAACGAAATTACCACATTTTTTATCAGCTTTGTGCATCTGCCCAGCAGTCAGAATTTAAACATCTTAAATTGGGTATGTGGTGGATAATGCATTGACATGTCTCTCTTTTATGTATGGGCTTAAATTCCTGGTTGATTTCTTTTTTTTCTTTCTTTCTTTCTTTCTTTCTTTCTTTCTTTCTTTCTTTCTTTCTTTCTTTCTTTTTTTCTTTCTTTCTTTCTTTCTTTCTTCTTTCTTTTTTAGATTTTATTTATTTGAGAAAAAGAGATCAGTGAGAGAGGGTGAGCACAAGCAAGGTGAGTGGCAGGCAGAGGGAGAGGGAGAAGCAGACTCCCCGCAGAGCCGGGAGCCCCGATATGGAACTCGATCCCAGGACTCTGGGATCATGACCTGAGCAGAAGGCAGATGCTTAACCGACTGAGCCACCCAGGCGCCCCGAATTGCTTTCGTCTTATAGTAATATCACTTAAAAAAATATGCTGTCCAAAGACAGATCCTTGGGTTTGGGGGGTAGAACTGGTGCATCTAACTAAGGCGATAGATTGAGGGGCAGGGTGGCTCCAGGAGAGGAGACCCTTCAGCTCCAGGGATTTTTCCCAAAGTTCATGGGTGATGATGGTCATCTAGCTAGCACCACCTGAATAAGACCTCCTGACCCCTGGGACTTGGTGCCATCAAATCCCTAAACTTTTCTTTATCTGAACTTCCTCGGATGGTTGTTTCCCCATATGTGTGAGATATTTCCCTGTCTTCTGAGACAGAGTGTCTCTGTCATCATTTGAGCTTCCTTGATGACTCAAAGTCATTATTGTTTGTAGTTCCAACTAATCATACTGCAGGGACAGTAGAACTCTTTGTCCTGTAGCGCAGTCAGTTCCTCGGCTGTCGCAGCTCTCTTCTCCTGGTTGCTTGTGCTGTGTTGGTAGATGGAATTGTCCGATGTGTCGGAGTTGAACACACACACACACACACACACACACACACACACACACACTCCGATCTCGGAGAAGTTGCTTGCACTTGTGAAGAAGCTAAAGTTCCTCCAATTCTGTATGAAGATCACCCCCCTGCCTGTGTGCCAAACAGAATGTGAATAGTGAATTTGGAAGAGCTTTCTCAAGGCTCACCTAGTTCAAATACTAGCTGTGCGTATGGTTATTCTCTTGATTGTGGTGATGATTCTGTTAGGGTGTACATATATCAAAACTCATCAAAGTCTACATCTTAACCATGGACAGTTTATTCTGTGTTCGGGAATCCTCAAAAAAGCTGTATGGAATAGTGAGATATATAGATATAGATATAAAAGGAATAGTGAAAGGAAAAGGAATTAGGAATAGGAAGAGGAAAAGGAATATATAATATATATTATATAAATATATATCTATATAGATATATAAAAGGAATAGTGAGATATATAATATATATAATATATAAATATCTATCTATCTATATAAAAAGAATAGTGAGATATAGAAACAAAACCCAGAAGCTTTGCAGTCAGGCCTGTGTTCAGATTCTTGCTCAGCCTTGGCTGTGGTGCCTTTAGCAACACACTTCGCTTTTCTGGGCCGTTGCTTCTGGATCTGTCACATAGAATTCCACAGAATCAATGGAGTGATGTGTGTCAAGTGCTTACTCTGGTGTATTATGTGTGAGCTTCCTGTCTTGCTTCTGATAAATCTGTGTTACAAATTTCTGCGTCGCAGACATAACAATCTTTTGGTTGCAGGGAGTGCAGAAGAATTCAACTACACAAGAATGGGAGGCAGCACTGTCATCGAGGGCGTGAATGACAGAGCAGACATGGTGGAGACTCGCAAGACCTTCACGCTGCTGGGTAAGTGGAAATACCCGAGGCACCGTGTGGCCATTTTCTCTTTAAAAAACAGAAAAACCAAAATGAAAAGGCCGGGATGCCCAGCAGGTGTGTGTTCTGAAGACTCCTAATGAATTCTAGTCTTAAGATGAGCCAAGCCGAGTGTATTTGATGGCCAAGTGGTCAAGACTGGTGCTTTTCCCTTAGAAGATCTAGATATTTACACCTTTGCCTTCGGGCTTGCTGGTTTGCAGTGAGCAACATGGGCTGTCTGCCCTGTGGGTGCCCTCAGGTTCCTCTGGGCTGACTTTGAAGGAGACTGGTACCTCAGACCGGGAGGGTCATGTTGACCCTCCATGGCCTGGTAAAATAGCAGACACTTGCATGGAACTTACCAGGCACCATCCCAAGCACTTCATTACCTGTGTTAGCTTGCTTAATTTATAAGCACTTTATGAAGTAGACACTGGTATTTCCCCCATTTTACAGTAAGGGAATGGAGGAGTCTCACTTTTTGTTTTGTTTTGTTTTTTTTGAGAAAGAACTCAAGAGCACAAATGGGCAGTTGGCGGGTTGGGAGGAGCAGAGGGAGAAGGAGAATCCCAAGCAGACTGCCCGCTGGGCATGGAGCCTCATATGGGACTCCCCCTCATGACCTGAGCTGAACTCAAGAGTCATATGCTTATGACTCATACCGACTGAGCCACTGTGGCGCCCCTCTTACCACATTTTTATACAGAAAACAAAATCTTGGATTGCTTGGTCTTTCTCCACCTTGCTTTTCCCACTTGGAGTTCATGTTTGGGAAGTATCCACCAAATGGCATTGATAAAAATTATCATCTACTTTCCTATAGTGTATTAGTGTAGACATTAACACGTGACTGTCGATCAGAGCTTCGGATCAGTGTGAGACCACAGACTATTTTTACTTCTTATAGAAAATATTTGATTCACCAAGTTATTTTCATTGTTGTGGTTTGGGTGACCATATTTAAATATAAAGGCAAAGAATTTGAGGTTAAATATATCAGAGTAATAACCAAGATTACTCTTCTGGATAATTGAGAATGAAACATTTAGATAATTGAGAATAAAAACTGGTTGGTTTCCTAAGCAGAATTACCATCTGATTCTGCTCCTTCCAAATTGCTTTTTTTCTTTCTTTTTTTTTTTTTTTTTGCGTAGACTCTACGCTGGGTCTTGAGCCCAGTGCAGGGCTTGAACTCATGACCCTGAGATCAAGACCTGAGCCAAGATCAAGAGTAGGATGCTTAACCAACTGAGCCACCCAGGTGCCCCCCACCCTTCCAAACCACTTTAAGGAAAAGGGCAATTTAAATAGTTTCTAATAATGAGATAAACACTTTTGGCACTAATTAACATTTTCTTAAAGTAGTTGAAGTAAAACTATATCTCTTTATAATGTGTTCTACTAAGAAGGAATACCATGTGTGAGGAAGGATCAGGCAGCCTAACTCTAGCGGGCCCTCGTAGGACCTTGGTCCACATGCCCTGTCCTCCTTCCCATCTCGACCCTTCTGACACTCCCTCCTGCCTCTATAATATTTCACCTCACACCAAAATATACAAGAGAAATAGAGTAGGCTTTGAGGTCAAATAAATATGATTTAAGACCTAATTGGTAGGACTCTGAGGAGGTTGCCCTTTCTGAGACTCAGTTTCCCGATCTGTAGAATGGCCGTATTCTTACCCACAGGGCTCTCATAATAACTGATAAGGAGATGTATATGACAGCCCCTGGTACCAGGCTGAACACGTAGCAGGTGCTTGCTCAGTATGACTGCCTGCCCTCAGTCTCTGTTCCCTATTGTGCAAGCCCTAGCCATCCTTTGAGCAAAACCATCCCCTTCTCCATGAAACCTTTCTTAATCTTGAGAGATCAGCAGCAGCAATTTTTTTCATGGTCTCACACAAATTAGATTATTTTCACAAAAGTTCACAGCAGCCGGGCCAGGACTAGGGTGACGTAGGAGAGGCACTAGGGCATGAACTTGAATGAAGGAGGCTCACTCGCAGGGTGGCGCAAATGCAAGTTTGGCCCCTGGTACCTGGCTTGCCTTACCTGGCCTAGACGTTTGGGGAAGGAGAGTAAAGCAGTCTACTGCCTCTTGTGGCTGTTACTGGTGTTGGCTGTCCACTGTGCTGTGTGAAGTGGGTGGGGTGGAAAGGGGTTGGGGCCAGCTCCCCTCTCCTTCCCTTGGTGGGCAGAATGCCGGAAATATGAAGGAATCTGCCCTGCTTACTTTCTACGAAGTCTGTTACTTCAAGATGCTAGCCCAGTGAACTCTTCTCTGATGGCCTCTGTCTTGGCCATTAGATGTCACAGTTTAGTAGTAAATTATCTATTGTCATGTATTTGCCCCAATTTTTTTGTGTGTGTCATAAGATCAGTCTGTGGCCTTCCAGAGGTCAGTTATTTTCTCCGGGCATCAGTTGCCCGGAGAAACTGGGATTTGATTTGATTTGATTTGATTTGATTTGATATTTGATTACTGGGACAGTAATGAAAATACTCAGTTGTTCCAATTATCTATTGCTGTTTCCCTAAATCTTAATGGCCTAAAATGACGAATCATTATTATCTTTGGTGATTGTGGGGTGACTGGGCTCAGCTGGTTACTTCTCACTTGGGGACTCTTCTGTGATGGCGGTGGGGACCCCATCCTCTCTGAAGGCTTCTTTCTCACATGGACTGGTACCGTTAGAAGTACTGGGGGCTGCGCAGGCATCTCTCTCTCCACATGGACTTCCTCCCAGCGCCCTGGTCTCAAGGTAAATAGACCGCGCTATGTCGTGGCTCCCTTCTCCCAGAGCCAGTTACAGCAGGCTTCGGTGGAATCTGTAAGACTTTTTATGAACCAGCCTCAGAAGTAAGGCAGCATCACTACCGCCATGTGATAACAGTAAAAAACTCAGACTCACATATAACTCATGGTGAGGGAACAGCACAGGGCATGAACACTGGGAGGGTGGTGCTCAGGGGGCCATCTTTGGAGAGGCCCTCCATAGCTCTTAGGGATGCAGTAAGGATTAGGAGATAATGTCTAAAGCAGTTTATGGGGACGCCTGGGTGGCTCAGTTGGCTGAGCAGCTGACTCTTGATTCCCATTCAGGTCATGGTCTCAGGGTCCTAGGATTGAGGCCCGTGTCAGGCTTCATGCTCAAGTCATGATCCTAAGGCTCCTGGGATCGAGTCCTGCATCGGGCTCCCTGGTCCTTGAGGAGCCTGCTTTCTCTTCTCCCTCTGCCTGTTGCTCCCTCTGCTTGTGCTCGCTCTTTTTCTCTGTCAAATAAATTACTAGAATCTTTAAAAATAAAGAAAGAAAGAATTCAAGGAGCTTGTGAACCAAAAAGGAAAAAAAAAACCAGCACAATAAAAACAAAGGAAGCACAACACAGAGAATAAATGAGAGCTGATTTTCTCAGGAACCTAACATGAAATGATGGTTCAGATAGGAATTTTTGCATCGCACTTGTAGCAGCGATGGCAAGAGGGGAAACCTAGTGGGCAGTCGATTTCACGTCTTGGGTCCTTGCTGGTCAAACTGGCAAGAATGGCGAACCAGAGGCTCTCTGGGGGCCGCCGCACGTTCATGTCCCGGCTCTCGGCAATGATGGCGCGAGAGTGTCTTGAAAGAATTCAGGTGCTTATCCTGCTAATGAGTACGTCAGGGAAGAAACGCAGTGTTCCTAATTTGGACATTTGTTTTTTTTTTTTTTTTAGGTTTCAAGGAGGATTTTCAGATGGACGTTTTTAAGATCCTAGCAGCCATCCTACATCTGGGCAACGTGCGGATCACAGCGGTGGGCCACGAGAGGTCCTCAGTCAGCGTAAGACTCCGCTTTGTTTCCCCGTCCTGTGGTCAGAGGGTCACCAGCAGAGCATGTCATGGTTACTCCGCTTCCGCGTTTTGGCACCAGGCACCTTGGGCCCGCTGGGGAGACCAGTTGTCAGGATCAAGGAAGCAAGGGCTTCCATGGGTAGCTTTTAAAGACTACAACTTCTTCCCCTTCAATAGTAGAGCGGGGGAAAATGCATTCTCTCTGTGTTTTTCTTCAATTCAGTAAATTTTTGCTAAGTACCTGCTGTATGCCAACCCCTGTTGCAGGCTCTGGAGAAACAGCAATGAGCAAAACCAAACAAGAAGCTCCTTGTGGGGCTTACGATCTGGGGGTAGGAAGTGGAGGGGAGGAGACACGATCACCAGCTGGCGAATGATGGCCGTGAGCTGGCAAATGATGGCCATGAGCAAGGAAAAGGAAGCAGAGTCCAGGGTGCAGAGGAGCCGTGCCTTTTGCGTAGTGCGTTCAGACAAAGCCTTGTGGGTACGGTGGCAATGGGCAGAGGCCTAAAGATGAGAAAGTGAACTGTGCCTGTCTTGGGGGAAAGAACATTCAAGGTAGAGGAGACAGCAAGTGCAGAGGCCCTCAGGCAGGAGCTGTTATTTGACAGATCATGAGAAAAAAAATATATATATATATCCAAAGAAGAGTAAATAAAAGAAGGGGTGGTTTCTGAGGCCAGAAAATGTGTGTGTGTGGAGGGGGAGGGGAGGTCACGAAGGACCCTCCGCCCACAGGATATTTGGAGCACAAGGGACACCTCCCATCTCTTGACACTTGCCCACATCAGGCCCCGACGGTGCTGACTTTCCCTCGGGAAATATATTCCCATGTCAGTTCTGTGACAGATTTCTTGATTCAGCGAACATAGGGTAAGTGTATGTGTGTATCTCTTTGACAAAATTATGAAAAGTGATCCTTAGTGTGGGCGTGTGTTTGGTTCTTCTCATGAATATCCACATAAAGAAGAAAATACCACACAGTAGAAAATGCTTCTATGAACTGTGAGGTTGCCTGACCTTTAAAGCTTTGTGTACATATGTCTATCTTGTCAACTCCTGAGGCCATAACGAAATACCACAGACTGGGTGGCCTCAACAACAGAAGTTTATCCTCTCACAGTCCTGGAGGCTGGAAGTCCAAGATCAGGGTGCAGCATGGATGAACTCTTGGTGAGGGCTCTCTTCCTGGCTGGCAGACAGCCCCCCACTTGCTGGGTCCTCACAGCAGAGAGAGGGACACAGAGAGCTCTGGTCTCTTCCTCTTCTTAGAAGGGCACTAATCCCATCATGAGGGCCCCACCCTCATGACCAAGAGAGCCTCATCTGAAGCTAATCACCTCCCAAAGGCCCCATTCCAAATATCATCATATTGGAGGCTAGGGCTTCAACATATACATTTTGGGAGGAAGTTCATAATATAACAATGTCTATTTTCCTGTCCCCCAAAAACTCATGGGAACAGTTGATAATTTGGCACACCGATCATTTTTGAGCTTTCTGGTACCTGCCTTTTATGGGAGAGACAACCCAATGATGGATGGTGGTTTTGGGCTCGGGGCTTCAGTCCTGTTGTACTGTGACCAGGAAGTAATTCTCCTGCCCCTCCTCAAGCTCTTGTGCTGGGCGCCCCTCCCATCCCCACAGTGTCCAGCCCTCACCCAGGTAGTCAGTTGGCACGGGACTGGGAGGTTCCGGGAGAGGGGATGGTAGGCCTGGGTAGGAGCCTGGTATGCATGTGGTGGTGGGTCTCCCTCTGTGCCTTCTCATTTACCTCCGAGAACTGGGCTTCTGCCCTTGTTCTTCTCAAACTCCATGGGCCAAAGATGTGATATCCTCCCAACAAGTTCCCTTGCACTGATCTCTGTCCCATGAATTTTGTTATGAAGGTAGTACTTTGTCTATCAACCTGAGGAGACAAAGTCTCTGAAAAGATGTAGAATCTTCATAGCAGATCACCAGTTCTATAATTAGTGGTCCTATCTTTGGAACATTCATACCATTCGTTTACATCAGAAACTTGAAATGTTGGGCAAACCCAGTCTGGAGGAAGTCATCTTTTTAAGAATTCCTGTCCCTCTCCTTTCCGCCTGCAGCAGCACCTGTAGCTGAATGTTTCTGATTCCGATCGTTTAGTCCCTTCTTAGAAGGAAGAAAGCCCATAGCTCTGCCAGTCTGCTTCCCAGTGAAGAGGTCAGGCAGGTGAATACAAGCTTTGTGTTATTGCGATGTTGGTCGGAAGGGATGTGGGTGGACAGCAAGGCGGCGGCAGAACTTCTAGATTGTTTGCTCCACTGTAACGTGATGTTTTTCAAGAGCAGCCATGTGGTTTTCCCATTGGCTGTGATGACCTTTGCAGATTAGCCCGCCAGGGAAGTTCCCTTGCCCAAGGGGAATGATAGTGCTCAGTCAAAGGAGTCACTTCTCCTTGCCAGGTGACAAGGACTCCTTGTCCATGCTGGCTGAAGACAGAAAGGAACAGACCTTTCCTTGTCTCTGACCAGCGGGGCAGCTCTCATGCGCCAGCCTGGACAGAAGCAGGATTGAGTTTGTGTGTCCAGGAAAAGCCTTGCACACGTTGCTCCTGTCCACTGGGAGGCCAGCTCTGTTAAGGGAGCCCTGTTGTCACATTCTCTGACCATGACATCTAGGTACCTCGGGGCTAGACCCCCCCACGTAAACCCTGACCACACAGGTAGGGACAGGTGGTCTGGGCACGTTGCCAAGGGAAGAGAGGGGCCTTGAGGCCATGTCCACATGCCCAGGAAGGGAAGCATTGCTTCCGCGGCCTTACCCACTGCGGACATTCTTTGGCTAGAATGACAGCCCGGGTGGGACGCGGCCCCAGACTGCCCGGTGTCATCACAGCCGTACCTTGATGCGGGCTCCGTGCCGCTGGGGCCCTCCTGCTGTCCTCCCAGGCCTGCCTCTGTCTGGTTGGGCCCGGTCATTCTCGTGCCAGCTCGTCCTTGTCCCTGGCACAGGCCCAGATGGGGGTCCTGGGGCCCCAGCCGGGTGGGCTGGTGCTGGGTTCAGTGGCCAGACGGCCCTGATGGGGCTTGTGCTTATGTTTGAAGGACGACGACAGGCACCTGGAGGTGTTCTGTGAGCTCCTGGGCCTGGAGAGGACCAAAGTTGCCCAGTGGCTCTGCAATCGCAGAATCGTCACAACCTCCGAGACAGTGGTGAAGCCCATGACCAGGCCCCAGGCGGTCACCGCCAGGGACGCCCTTGCCAAGAAGATCTACGCTCACCTGTTCGACTTCATTGTGGAGAGAATTAACCAAGCGTTGCAGTTTTCAGGCAAGCAGCACACTTTTATTGGTGTTTTGGACATTTATGGGTAAGATTCTCTTCTGTGAGCCCGTCTTTCCTCATTTAAATGTCAAATGCCCATTATTTATGGATCATTTTGTTCTGGTTTCTTTTTTGTGTTTCACATGATCAGAAGGGCGGTGTTCTCTACATTTGCCCGTGAAGATGTTAAGTGCAGCCCCCGGGCTATGGTGTGTTTTACTTGGAGCATATTTTGTAAATGCTGAATTAACAGCGGCCGGCACCCAGAGCTCACGGCCTCTTGGCTATGGTGCTGGTTGGTCGCCGCGCACTTGCTCCCAGACTTCTCAGACAGAAGGGAAACAACTGAGGCTTGCAGGCCGAAATGGGTCCTCGGTGGCTCTGCTGGTGTTAGAGCCCTCGTCTGTTTCCCCGCAGAGGTCCCATGGGGGGTGGAACCCTGACACACCTATCCCGCTGCAAAGGGGCGCAGGGACAGTCCCAGAGGTCCTGCACCTTGCCCAGACTCCCGGGGTCCAAGGCAGATGCAAGGCCAGGCCTCTGAGCCGCCAGCCTCGCACGCCACGGAATCCCCTTCCATTCTTGGACCCTGAACCTACTCTAGCTGTTCTCAGACCATTGAGGGCCAAGTTCCCACCACACTAGAGTTGCTCTTCCTCCTCTTTGCCCGGTCCTCCTCTTCTAAATTCAAGGCCAGACTCATGCCTAAGCGGCCTGTAGGATCCTCCGAGTGCGAGCAAGTGAGGACAGGCCAGCGTGGAGGCCGGCTCGGAGGGTTTTGGCGCTCAGGCTTTAGTTTGTCAGTAACTGGCCTCAAGTGCCCAACGCCAAGCCTCTCGCAGGACTGGTCCTGGTTTCTCATTGAGGGACAGGACACCTCATTCCATTCACAGCACCACAGAGGGTTCCCTGGGCTTGGGGAGTGTTCCCTCACACCCCACAAGCAGGCCCAAACTCTCCCTCCCATACAGAGGGGAGAGCCGGCTGCAGGCGCCCCACCCCGGCCTGCTGGGGGACGAAGGGAGCAGATGGGCCCGGATGAGGCTGCTGAACTTTTCCCTGGGTAAAGAATCGGCTTTCCCCTAGCTGTGTAATGTGAGACAGGGCTTGAGGGGAGGTACTTTGTTTAATGTAGATTCTGAGTTCATGCATGTGACTCCCAAGTCAGAGCGTAAGTCAACAGTTCTAATGTGCTGATACATTACGGGGATAGCCCAGTAAATGATTTACTTTGTCTCGTGCTAAAAAAGAGGATTTGAGCAGCCACAAGGAAGCTCAGCCGACTTTTAAGAAGAAACAGTCTTGTTTAACAACGGCCTCTCTCATTGTGGGAGAATTACGGGATTGCTATAGCGTTCTGTTCTTTCCTGTGTTTTCAAAGGTCTTAAAAATAAAGAGTCCTTTAAGTGTAGATGATTTCCTTCATCCCACACGTGTCTCAGTGCCAGGCATGTGAGGGGTGTGACTGGGGGGCAGAATAGGCGCAAGGCCCCTGCCCTCTGGGGACTTAAGTTTTAGTGGAGAAGGCAGGCGGGTAGTTAGAGGTTGGGAAGCTTCTTGTGATGGGAATGAGCGAATAAGCGGATAGGTGGGCCAGAGGTTAGCTGGGGGCTGAGGGAGAGAGGAGGGCCGCTGAGACAAGCAGCAAGGAGTGAGGAGAATGCAGGCCATCGGGAGGCAGATGAACCAAGCGTGCAGCCCCCTGCGATAAGGAATCTGAGTTTTTGGTTACGTGAACAAACCTCAGATAGTAACCGCACATTTATAAGAACTTGTTAAAGTATGTCTTAACCTAAAATTTTAACATTAAAATCCACTTCAGAGATAATACAAGTAGCATCCTTGCTGCCATCCGTGAATTTAGGGTCCCCTCTCTAAAAAAAAAAAAATAAGCTTCTCTCTGAGTAACAGTGCCGCCGGCCCCCCGGGGCCAACCCTGTCCCACCTTCCCCCGAGTGCTGTGCGCCTGTGGTCCAGCCCTTGCTCAGGCACGCCAGGAAGCTTTTGAGAGAACTGAGCTCAGTCTGATCTGGAAATACAGCCGCCTCAAAGGAAAAGTGACCGGCACCGAAAGCGATGACAGCCGAAGCTGGGAGCCTTGAGGTTTCTGCTCAGAGCAACGTGCAGACTTGAGGCTCCCCAGCCTGTCAGGCTTCCGTGTGCTCTGGCCCCAGGGTGGGCAAGGCCCAGGGCCAGGGTCAGGACCCTGGGAGGGAGCACAGAGGCTCTTGTTGTGTGACCCTGAGAAAGTCACAAGACACCCTCCCCCCCAAGCCTTGGTTTCTGCCGCTGTAAGCTGGGGCCTCCCTCATGGGGTCATTAGGAAGGTCAAATGGCATCTCCAGAAACACAAGCATCACTCACACGTGAAGTGGACTCAGAGCGAATGTGCTTCTGGCATTTCAGGCCATAGACTGAGGTCTTCCCGTGGGTTTTGAACTTCAGGCCTGAGGGCCCACTTCTGGGAGAGGGAGTACGTAAAAGGACGAGACGATATTCCACTCCCGCTCTAGAAAGCCTCCCCTTTGGCCCTGGCTGTGAGCTTTGGGGGACAACGAGGCCCTTTGGGCTCTCCCTGCGCCCTGGCTGTGTGGGCTCTGCTCCTGCTTTGAGTCACCCTGGGGCCATCCAGAGCCCAATCCGGGCCCTGCCCCTGCCCTGGAATTCTAACCTGAGACAGCCAGGTTCAGTCAAGTGCCGCTCCCAGGGAACCTGTGGCTGGAGCTGGCAGGGGCCACTCAGAATTAGAGGATTAACCGAGAGCTGGGGTCAAATGATGCGTCGGGCACCACTTGGTGCTGTCGACCTCTGGCCCTCAGGTGTGATGGGGGGAGGGGTCCTGCTGTTCCTGGACCTAGGGCCGTGTTAGGGTCAAGTGAGGTCGTGAGGTGCTCAGCTTCCTCCTGGCAGGAGCAGTCGCCTGGCTGGGGGGCAGAAGGCCGTGCTGTTTTCTGTGCAGCCCACATCATGCCTTCCAGAGTGAGAGAATGCACGTAGGGGTCCAGATTGCCAGCTCCTCTTGAGAATCAGGCGGTCTCCCATTCAGACCTGTGTGCCGATCATGGTCCCTGGCTGCGGAGCCATGGGCTGAGCGCCTCCCTGCAGTGTGGTCTCCAGCCCACTTCCTGTTTCTGTCCCCTCCTGCCTCCTCGCAGGTCTTGACTTTGCAACTCCGGAGACAAGTGTTCCAAGTCTGAAAAGAGACCTGATGGGATGTGCTGGGCTGCGGGCTATTAAATGACCTTGCCTTTGTCCTCTAAGAACTCTGAAACCAGGCCTTGGGGAGGCAGAACTGTGCCTTCAACAGAGTGGGAGGACAGGAAGACGGCCTTGCCTTTCCCCTGAAAGCATAGCTGGCATAGGCAGGCAGGCTCCCAGCTGAGGCTGACAAGAGCTGTGTGACCTCAGGCACGCTTCTCAACCTCTCAGAGCCTTATTTCCTCACTGACCAAGAGGATAATGGAGTCTGGGTGCTGTTGTGTGAAGCAAATGATATAGCCAGTCATGACCAGCCTGCCTCAGGGCGGGTGTTTTGTACACACCAGATTCCTTCCCCCCCCACCCACCCCCCAACCAAAGCCTGGAAATGATTTATCAACTGCTGGGATAGTAAAACCAGAAGCTTTGGGGAATATTTAAAACTTGCTGAAAGCAGCAAACTTTTAAACTGTTTGTCAAAAAAATACTTATCTAATACATTATATGTTAAAAAAAAAAAAAAAAGAACCCTGGGGCAAATAATACATTATATGTTAATTTTTAAAAAGTACTTATCTAAAAACAAATGTGTATGCCCTACAAGTGTGTTTTAACTTGTTTAAACCGTATTTCAGTTTTGAAACCTTTGATGTGAACAGCTTTGAACAGTTTTGCATCAATTACGCCAATGAGAAGCTGCAACAGCAGTTTAACCTGGTAGGTGACTTTTCAGCCTTCTTGAAACCAGTTCTTAGCCCTGTGTGTCCTCGGGCTTCTCCAGATCCCCGCTGTAGTGCAGGAGCCCCATGCCGGCTCACAGCGCCACCATGTGGCCATATCTTGAAATCACACCTTCCCAGCCTATTTCCTCCTGTTTGAGCCCCCTGGCCAGCTGCTAGGCTCCAGTCCCTCACCTGCCTGACTTGGTCACAGACCCTCTGTGCAGCCGGACTAAATGATTGAGTTTCCTCAAGGCCCCACACCTCGCAAGCCTCTGTGCCTTAACCCACCTGCTCCTGTCCTTTCCCACCCCTTCTTCTTCACCTGGCAAATTCTTGCTTGTCTTTTGAAATTCAGCTTCTCCCAAACCTCTCCTCAAGAAAAAAATAGTGTAACATCGTGGAGAGCATGGACTTTTGCTCAAAGTGAACTGAGTTTGAATCTCTGCTCTCCCACCTTCTTCCTCTGGGACCTTAGGCCCAGAGCCTCGGTTTCCTTGCTGGGAAAAATGGGTCCCTGGTCTGTGCCTGCCTGATATCGTTGTGAAGATTAGACCTAACACTGAATCATATTCAGTAAATATTTCTTTTCTTCCCTTTTCCTCACTTTGGAATTAATCCATGCATAATATTAAATTTCATCCCATTACAAATGTATGTTATGTTAGCATTCTCAAGGATTCCCTGGAAGTTTAGCATTTAATAACTACAAGTAAAGTTTATCCCCGGTAGATAGGCTGCATCGCTTACCTGAAGTCACCTCGCCATCCTTTGCGTTCCCCTCGGCTCCATCACTACTGTGCTCTCTGACCTCTAAGAGAGCCTTGTTTCTCAGCCTCCTATTGGGCTTCCGTGCTGTCACGGGGATTCTTCTGTGGGAGGCTTTCTCCTCTCTGCCCCTCTGCTCCCCTCACCTGTAGCCCAGTGAGCCGGGGCCAGTCCTCCAGGAAGCCTCCCTGATACTCTTATGGCCTGAGCAAGTAGTAAACGGAGCTCCCCGTGTTGTTGGCTTCTCACGCCGGCCCCACGGCCAGCATTCTCGGGCAGGCTGGCTCCCACCCAGCCAGAGAGGCTGCACCTGTCTTGGCTAGCGGCAGTGCTGTGAGCAGAGAGGGGTTGCAGGCCCCCCTGGGTGGTCCCCAGGGCGTGGGGTCCCACTCGGGCCAGGTGGGGGGGGTCTGCAGCCCCTGTCATGGGTAAGGATGGTTGCCTGGGGAGGAAGACGCCTCAGCGTCTTCCCTGAACATTGCAAACCAGTCAGGTCTCTGTGTTTTCCAAGTGCTTATGTCCTGGACTTTGAAAGCACACTTTAATGTTCTGTTTTATTTTCTCTATTAACTTCTGGATTTCCAGCATGTCTTTAAACTTGAACAAGAAGAATATATGAAGGAAGATATCCCTTGGACTCTGATAGATTTTTATGACAACCAACCAGTTATTGACCTGATTGAAGCAAAAATGGGTATTTTGGAGTTACTGGATGAAGAATGCTTGGTAACTTAAATTTTTTTTGTTCAACCTCTGCATAGTAACAGACAAGAATATTACAAACTGGATTTTTTGGAACCCCACAGGGCCAGCTGAGCCTTCCGCCCTCATCATGTGTAGCCCACCATTGGGTACCATGTACAACCTCTCAGGTCATGTCCAGCAAGGAGGAGCCCTTTGAGGGTGTCCTAGGCATATGTAGAATGGGCATGAAAATAGCAGGTGACCTCACACCACTTGTTAATGACTAATAAGAATTGAATTTTCTTTTATTTCCTCATTCTTGTGAGTCATCCATTGGGAGGTGTAACTGAAAAATCAACATCATACAATTCAAGAAAAGAGGTCTCTAGTTCTCCTGTTGGTATTTCCCTGTAGGAAGAGCACCTTTACAGTGGGCCAGCCTAGCTGTGGCTCTCGTGGGGCCACAGGGAAAAATAATCCCCAGGACAGTACTCGTTTTTTGGCTTAAAGATTGTATTGTGGGGTGTTGCATGTAAGTGATGAATCACTGGATTCTACTCCAGAAACCAATGTTTCACTGCATGTTCACTAACCAAAATTTAAATTAAAAAATAAGTAAATTATTCCAAAACTTAGTGGCTTAAAATAAAAATCAATTATTTTTTTTTAAAAAAGGTGGTATTACAATGTTTAAACATAGATTTATTTTAAAAAATAATGTTGAAGATTAACTGGCCTTTTTCTCCCTGGAATTCTCAATTCCATGCTTTTTCTCACAGTTTCTCCTCTCTGGTACCTCCTGGGTAGCAGCCCCTGCTGTAATCCAAGATTAAAGGGCTGGCAGCAGGGCTAAGCATCCTGGATCAATCTAGTGAGGGCAGGGTGCCCAGGCAAAAGTAGCCTCTAGGAAATATTTGTACCTACTCTACACAGATGTTTCCTAGGGGACCGGTGTCACAAAGAAGCCTGCAGGAATCATTTGGACACAATGGGGGATTAAATTTGCTGAGTTTGGGCTGAATATCACTGATCACTTCCCTATCACCAGTATGGAGAACAAGTTTTGCGACTAGTTTTGTTTGAGGAAGTAGTTATTACCTAGGTTATAAAGTGAAAGAAAAGCCCTTTTTTCTGAGGTGGGGATAAAGTGGGGAGGGTTACATTTAGGTGCCAGTCTTTTCCCGTTCAAGCGAGAAGAAAAGTCACATTCGTGTAATGAAATCTATGCTCTTTTTTTCCTGAACCTTTAGACTTCTTTGCAAAGAAATAACAGGAATACTACCAATTTTGCAAAAATAAATTTCTTCATTCTTGAGTTTTAGTCTCTGTCCATTTCCTTCTAGTTTATAACATTTTGTTTTTCTACAACGGCATTGGTAGGTCCGTATAAAGGGCACTGCAAAGATTGTTCGGATCGAGGACAGATGTGTGCCTAGAGCTGCTTTATAAAAACGAGCCCCAGACGTAAGCAGCTCACTCTGAGGCCTCTGCTTACCTTGGTTTGTCAGAATTAGTACTTCTCTGGGCCCCTCTGAGCTGTTAATCTCTCAGCTCTAGTTTTCTTATTTTCTCTTTGGTTTGCTTTTCTCTTGTAGTTACCTCATGGAACTGATGAAAATTGGCTTCAAAAGCTGTATAATAATTTTGTCAACAAGAACTCTTTGTTTGAGAAACCCAGAATGTCAAACACATCCTTCATCATCCAACACTTTGCTGACAAGGTACAGGGAGTGTCTGGGGCGATGCCGCCTGCATTGGAGCCGGAGAGGTTTCCTAGATGCCGTGGGCAGTCCGGGGGCTTCTCTGCCTGGATTCAAGTCCCACTCGGTGCATTGCTGCTATGAAGGAGACGTGCACGTGTATTTGACAATTTCTCATTTGTTTTTGTCACAAAATACGAGTTTCAGCAGCCGTGCTTTAAAGATAAACGTGTGGCTAGTGGACCTCATTTCTGATTTTGGATTTCTTGGGAATTCATGAGTCTCTTATCAGTTTATTTCCTCTATGAAATTGTTATAATCAAGACAGCATAATTGTTTTCGATGATGAAAGCCGGACCTTTTTTTGACGTTTTCCAGTTGTAATATGTTTATTCCACTGATAACATCGGCTGGCTCTAGATGTTGCATTTTCTAGATGATCTTTATTTTCTTCTTTATAGATCTGTTTTTTATGAGACATATTACTTTAATAAAAAGAAAAGGTTACTTAAAAATTATATTATAGAAAGCTTAGGAAATAGGAAAAAGAAAAAAGAAAAATCACCATAACAACTTGCCATAAACCTATGTTCTCATCTTGTTTTTCTTCCCTAAGGAAGCTCCCGCCCTCAGAGCATTTGTCGGTTTGGTGTTTCTCCTGGGGCCTGGCCCGTGCCTGGGGATCATGGGACCAGTGCTAGTGCTGGGGTCAGAGTGTGTTCATGGTGACAGAGAGGGCAGGGCGGGGACAAGCTGGAAAGTCATAATGACTTTGTGGGCTAGAGAAGTACTGCAAAAACTTGCTAGCATTTTTGATTCCTGAAGGGATGCATATGAAATGAATGGTAATATCTCAGGTTATATTTTCTAGTGGTTGTCTCCTGCAATTCCACAGCTGGGATCCCATGGGAGAAGGGGAGGGGGGGCAAAAAGGTATCAGACATATGGGATTTACTTCGAGACCCTCTTCGCTGTACTTGGTTTCTGCACATTTAACTCTCCCACCCCTCCTAAAAGCAGCATTTGGGGTGGATTGCAGATTGATGGGAAACCACATACACTGTAAGGTTAGCTTAGGTTCCCTGTTCAATTAGCCAGGGAAATATCATCATTTTGAAAGCGAGATGGCTGGGCTTAGACATAGCAAGTCAGTGCATCTCCCTGCAGTCCCCAGAGCTCCTAGCAGAGGCAGCTGTGACACTATCCCCACAGATGGTCTTGTTACATTGTTATACCTTTGTCTGTTTAAGCCCGGCTCACACCACCAGCCTGGAAGAATTTATGCAGCAACCCAAGGTCTTCCTTCACAAGGGAGTGTTTACACACAGCCGGTATCCCTGCTTCTTAACCCAAACTCTGCCCACCAGGACGCTGCCTCACTTAGGGAGACAAAGCAGAGTACTTGCTCAGGGGTCTGTGGTCACTCTCTCTGCCCCCAGACTGCAGCATCCCCAAAGGCCTGTTTTTGCACAGTCATTAAAATTGTACTTTAAACATATTTTCTCATTTATGAAAAATATGTATCATATAATAAATTATGTAACCCAGAGGCATAAACTCTTTGGGTTTGAATGTTTAAGCAACCACCCTGGATATGTTGTCTGAGGGATTCAAGAAGCTTTATGGATCGGAAAGGGCTGCACGGAGTTTCTTTAAGCCAGATTGAAGCAGTGTAGACATTTATCCACTCTAACCCGACTCTAAGGGCTTCAGTGGCCGTTGAAAACTTTGTGGTCAAATGGTCAGTTTTTCTTTCCTTTCTTCCATATTAATGCTGCTTTAGGAAAATATTTCTGTTTGAACCCAAAGGCCAACACTGAGCTAGTTTCCTCCTCCTGGTGGCTTCAAAGGCAGAGTGAACCCCAAGCCAGTTCTTCGTAGAACTGTGTGTATTAACGGCACACATTGCAGGGAGTGACTGGTCACCTGTGGCTAGAAGGAACCGACAGGTGAATACAGCGTGATCAGTGACTAGTGAGAAATCCAGGCAGTGGGAGAGCCTGGCTCTTTCCATCAGATGACGTATTCCCAGCTCCCAAAGTTTTGTATAAATGGTTTTCTGTGGTAAACAGAAACTGAATCTCTTTTTAGAGGATTGCCTTTTTAGCCCCTTCGTTAATCATTGTTAAAAAGGAAAAAGAAAAACCCCGTGGTACTTAGATGCGGCCTGCTTTTGTTTCTTTGGAAATAATTAAATCCTTTCTCTGCGCAGGTAGAATATAAATGTGAAGGTTTCCTTGAGAAGAACAGAGATACCGTCTATGACATGCTGGTTGAAATCATGAGAGCGAGCAAGGTTCGTAAGTTTCTAAGAGGGTAATTAAGGTTGTCTGTTACATGACTTGACATGGACCTAGACGTGTATCAGGAAAGAGTAAGAAGTATGTGGGTGTGTGTACTGCCTTGCAGTGGTAAACTGTAGCTCGGACACAGAAAAAATACCTGTTTTGGAATTGGGACTGAAGTATGTCTCAAGCTTCTGAAAGCATCCAAATAAATATCTACTAGATACAAAATCAGAAATCACAATGTGCGGGAAGCCAGAGAGGAAGAATAGCTAATGTATAACCTGTCAAAGGACCATAGTTTACATTCGATTCATTCATTCACAAATATTTCTGCAGCACCTACCATGTGCCACGCACGGGTCCCGGATTCCAGACGCAGCCGTGAACCAGGCAGTCAGGGTTCCTGCCCTTGTGGAGTGACATACCCTAACCACATAAGTAGCAATGGCGGGTAGTGCTTAGCACCCAAAGAAAACTGGGACAGGACAGAAAGAGGGTGACCCGGGGAAAGGGCGCTGGCTCCGATGTGCAAGCTCCTCGAATCCACAGTTCTGTATGAAGAATAGCGTCGCCAAAGGAATGACTTCTGGATTTTTCTTCTCCTCTTCAAACGTTTCCTTATTAACATTTGAGAATAAGAATATGCCGTACACGAACCTGCATTGTGTGAATATTTGGTTGGGCCATATTTATTTTTCCCTCTTTTAAAAGATCCCCAGTCCTTTGTTGTTATCGTTTTGACGGTTTCCCAAATGAGCACGAGCACTTCCCCTGACAATCATAAATAAGTCGCAGAAACGACAACTTCAGTTATTGAAACTGATTTATGTTAGAGAATTCAGCGTGGAAATGGCCTGCATCTTGTGTACAAAATTTGCTGTTTTGTTTTTTTTTTTCTAAAGATTTTATTTATTTATTTGACAGAGAGAGAGAGAGATCACAAGTAGGCAGAGAGACAGGCAGAGAGAGAGAGAGAGAGAGGGGGAAACAGCAGGGAGCCTGATGTGGGGCTCGATCCCAGGACCCTGAGATCATGACCTGAGCTGAAAGTAGAGGCTTTAACCCACTGAGCCACCCAGGCCCCCCAAAATTAGCTAATTTAATCCACCAATTGCTTACTCGGCCCCAAGCATACCCCAGGGTCCATCCATCCAACCAGGATGGATGCTGGTCACGTAAGAGCACAGATGGGTGGCCTGCTCGGCACAGAGGCTCTCAGAGGTGGGAGGCGCAGACCCACTGAGTATCTTAGAAGAAGATTATCTTATTTAGAAGAAATTGGAACTTATTTGAATTAGGGCACAAATTTTTTTTGACCTTTTTTCTTTTAACTTTATTCTAAGCAAGTGAAGGGGTGGAGTTGGAAATATTTTAACAGAACCTCAAGTAATGGGTAGAGTTTAGATGTGCAGAGATGAAAACACGAGGGAGGAGGGAAGAGATTCCAGGTGTAGAAACAGCATACAGACCCACAGACCCACATAGACGTTGGCACGGATTTCTCTCTGTTCGTGTTCCTGGAAAGAAGCCACGTATCATCCTAAGGGAGGACAGTGCTCTTGTGGACTGTAGACATTAGAGACTGCTAACCTCACTTTACACGGGCCTGTAGTGACCGCTTATGCGGTTTGTGTCAGCCGACAACTGGGAGTGAACACCTTTGGACACTGAAATCCTCTCTGTTCCTTCCAGTTTCAACTCTGTGCCAACTTTTTTCAAGACAATCCAGTTCCTCCTTCCCCTTTCAGTTCAGCGATCACAGTTAAATCTGCAAAGCCAGTCATCAAGCCAAACAACAAGCAGTTCCGGACCACAGTGGGGAGCAAGGTACCCTGAAAGCAACTGAGGGTGGGGGGCCGGTCCCTGCAGGGAGCCGGGCAGCAGTCGGGCCCACATTCCAGGCCTGGACATGGGCACCGAGCTGCTTCACATCTACTGTCCCTGTAAGTGCAAGGAAAGGCCACAGGTCACCATCATACCTCAGCCTCCAAGGCTGCGCACACCTGAGCAAACCGTGTGTTCACAAAGGAACACGAGGTCCTGAGTTCCCTGCTCTTTGGGAGAATTTGGGTAGATAGAGCCTCATTCTGTCCAGAATGCAGGACATGCTAATAATCACAGTCATGGTTTGAAAGCTTTCATAGTAGTTGTTAATGCATGAAGTTAACTTTTCTCCTTAATTTACAAAGATTAGGCCTTTTTTTTTTTTTGACCTTGATCTAAGCATCAAATTTCCGCGTGACATTTATTCTCTGACCTTGTTTCCTAGTTCCGCAGCTCTCTGTATTTGCTCATGGAAACCCTCAATGCAACCACACCCCACTATGTCCGATGCATCAAGCCAAACGATGAGAAATTACCCTTCGAGTAAGTGTTTCTGTGCAACAGAGTGAAAACACTGAGGAGACCACTTCTGTCACGATGTTGGAAACTTTGCTTATAATTCTCTAGAAGTTCACTGTTTCTAGGCTTTTTAATAATTCAGAACAACTCCGTCCTTCGCATATACTGTTAGCCAGCACAGTCCCTCTAAAGAGGCTTCTCTCCAGGTTGAAGCAAAGGGGCCAGCTTTGAAAGAATAGTCTACAATGGAAGTTCACGCACCTGGGAAAGCCAGAGAATTTCCTCGATTATAAGAAGAGTTTGTGTAGAGCATGGTGACTATAGTCAATAATATTATACTGTGTGTTTGAAAGTTGCTAAGTGTAGGCCTTAAAAGCCCTCCTCCCAGGAAAGAAACCGTTGTAGCAATGGGGGAGGTGAGTGTGACTGTTTCCCAGGATGTGCAAATACCAAGCACCGTCATGCTGCCTGTCAGTTATACCTCAGGAAAAAAGAAAATTTGTTTTTAGAAAGGTGTTAGAGAAACAGAGGTTTCACCCTCAGACATGGCATGAGACATGCTCCCTGGAGCGCCGCCCCCCCAACCCCCAGGCTCAGGAGCGGACCTTGCCGAGTCTCTTTGAGCTGACTAGAGCTGAGAGGTGTCCGAGGTGCGTGGCCAGCCCTGGAGGTGGCCACTGTGTCTGTGGGCCACCAGACGCTCAGACCTCAGCCAGTCCGCGTCCCGTCAAGGGAATTCTAGCGTCAAATGGGCACTCGGAGGAGGCGGGCAGGGACGTTGCCTCTACGCTGGTTGTTCTCGAAGCTGAACCGAAGGCCCTCTCTGCACAAAGCCTTCTCCATGCTTCCACCATCAGAATCTGTCGCTCTTTTCTCCGTGACCTCAGTCGGCTTCTGGAAGTCCTGCAGAGCTGCTGTTTTACGGGGGCCCGAGGAGTAGCTGCAGGGGGCCGGCGGCGTGGGGAGCCAACCCTGCTCCCCAGGACGCACGGTTCCGTCGGCTCTGCTGCGCTGCTCGCTGCTCATGGGCACGTTTGTCCCTCACCAGGGCTTAACCCATCTCCTAATTCAACGTCTTCTTTCAGGTTCGACTCCAGAAGGATCGTTCAGCAGCTGCGAGCCTGCGGCGTTTTAGAGACGATTCGCATCGGTGCGCAGAGCTACCCTTCCAGGTTCGTTGTCACGCCATGTTTTGGGAGGAAAATGCCTAACTTAAGGTCTGCCGAGAACCAAGAGAGCGGCTGCCAGGCGTTTTGTCAGATACTTGCTGAAGATGCCTCCAAGACTTTTCCCACTGTGCTTTGGGAAGGCCGGAGGAGGGCCCCTGACAGGTGGTGGGTGGGACAGGGGCCACTGCCACCCCATCACCCGGTTCCATGGCTGGTGAACACCGTCCGCTGCCTGCCCACTGCTCCTGGGGGAGGAGAGCACAACTGTTGGGGCAGAGTGTTAGTGGAAATACGGTAGGGGGAGCAATGCATGGGTGCTCAGGATGAGGTCAAAGGTCAGTGCCATCATCCCAGAACTGACTCCCCCCCCACCATCCTATCAGCAGTGGGATCCCCAGACAGGCCACGCATCTGTGCTGCCACACCTCCTTAGATGCTCTTTGACTTTGCAGGTGGACATACATCGAATTCTACAGTCGCTACGGTGTGCTCATGACCAAACAGGAGCTTTCGTTCAGCGATAAAAAGGAGGTGTGCAAAGTGGTATTACACAGGCTCATCCAGGTCAGTCTTGCTCAACTCCTGGAATGGCAGGCTCTTACCAAGATGCCCATGTCTCGGATGTGTTTCCATACCCACCTGTCTCAAAACTGTGTTGTCATGAATGCCGAGGAAGAAAATAGGCCCTGAGCATTTGTGCGCTGAGGTCAGAGCTGACACACTCATGGGGGCATCATCTCTTGAGAGTACGAGTCACCATTAGGGACCCAGACTCGAACCCCAGCCTCCCTCAGAGTCCTCCTATCCTACGTTGTCCTCCCACCATCTAAGGAGCTCTGATGGGCCTGGCTTATATCACACAGTCAACCGAGATGTCTCTACCCCAGGAGGGTCCCAGACAGGGCACTCCCATGTGAATTTGGGTCATTGCTGCAGCAGAGAGTTGTG